>CM061351.1:102007514-102545014 GCA_030867105.1 Liasis olivaceus
GAATGTTAAGAGGGATGGAGCTAATCTCACTTCCAGGGGGAGGAGATTCCATAAGGTAGGCTGCACAGCAGAGAAGGCCCACCTCCTTGGGACCCACCAAATGTAATTCGCTAGCAGATGGGATCTGCAGCATGCCTTCTCTGCCAGATTATCTGGACCCCTTTCAGTCGGTTTCAGGCCCTGATATGGAACAGAAACAGCATTGGTCACATTTATGGATGATCTCTGGCAGGAGCAGGACGGAGGTGGTGCATCCATCCTGGCTCTCCTTGACCTCTCAGCAGCTTTTGATACCATCAACCATGGTATCCTTCTGGACTGACTCAGGGAGTTGGGGGTGGGCGGCATAGTCTTCTGTTGGTTCGCCTCCTTCCTCCAGGAGCGGTCCCAGTCGGTGTTGATAGAGGAGGAGAGATCGGGCCCACGGCCCCTCCTTTATGTGGTGCCGCAGAGTTCGGTACTCCCTCTTCTCCTTTTAACATCTACATGAAACCTCTGGGTGACATCATCCATCTCCACTGGATGAGGTATCGTCAATATGCTGATGATACTCAGTTATACATCTCCATCCCGGGAGAAGTAAGTGATGTTGTGGCTGCCCTTTCCAGGTGCCTGTAGGCTATGGGGGTCTGGATGGGGAACAACAGGCTTCAGCTGAACCCTGGCAAGATGGAGTGGCTGTGAGTTAATGGTCCCTCGGTCCCTAGGAATTTGCCATCTTTGGTTCTGGATGGGGTTGCACTGCCTCAGACAGACCCGATATGTAACTTGGGGGTCCTTTTGGACTCATGACTCCTGATCAAAGAGCAAGTGGCAGTCATGGCCAGGAGGGCCTTTGCACAACTTCGTGTTGTCCACCAGTTACGCCCTTTCTTGGACCGAGAGGCCCTTCAAACAATCGCTCATGCCCTGGTCATCTCCCATATAGACTATTGTAATGTGCTGTACATGGGGCTACCCTTGAAGAGTATCCAGAAGCTTCAACTGGTCCAGAATGTGGCCACGCAGATGATTTTAGGTGCATCAAGATCAGCACATATAACACCTTTGCTCTGTGAGCTGCATTGGGTGCCAGTTTGCTTTCGGGTCCAATTCAAGGTGTTGGTTATCACCTTTAAAGCCCTACATGGCATGGGTCCAGGGTACGTGAAGGACCGTTTCATCCCCATTACATCAACCCATCCCACCCGGTCATGCAGAGAGGGCATACTACGGACCCTGTCTGCAAGCTAATTTCATCTGATGGGGTCCAGGAGGTGAGCCTTCTCTGCAGCAGCCCCTGCCCTTTGGAACACTCTTCCCCCAGAAGTGAGGTTGGCCCCCTCCCTTTTAGACTTCAGAAAAAACTGAAGACCTGGCTTTGTCATCACGCATGAGGTGAGGATGGGAATAGTCAGTTTTGGGGTTGGCTGGTTCCCTAGTCTTACCTTTGACTGATATTATCAAGTAAGTGAGCAAGGGATTGGAGACAAAACATGATTACCAACAGCATTTACACAAAATTGCAAATGCAGCTATGTTCTCCTTGAACGGCACCGTAACTAACCTGCCAAGGTTGGACTTCTGAGAAACTCCATTTTTCTCCATATCCCATAATATTTTTCTTGGCTCTGGATGAATCCATGGCATGGAGAGCATGTGTCACAGCATGCACAGCATTGTCAATAGCATAGCTCTGGCCAGACATCTGCATTTCAAAGACTGTTACAGGGAGGCTCCCAGATCCTCTTCCCCAGTGCACTTTCCCTTGTTGGGCACATGTATGTTGTATGTTGGTAATGAACAAATACGCTGTACCAGAACTCAGGAAGAAAAAACACTTTTGATCTGAATGGATTTAGGATCTCAAGGAAGTCCTGAAATTTTGGTACCAAATTGTGTGAATAGCAAAAGACAAGCTGCCATTGAAGGACATTGCTGTGAATTTCTGGGGCTCAAAGACAGACGTGACATCCCACTGAGCACTTATGATCCAGACCCTCTCCACTGGGAGCATGCTAGCAATTTCATAACTTTTAAGAATGCTTCATAAACCATCCATAGATTGCATGTGCACATAAACAAGAATCACATTGATTTACTTCAGCCAGAGTTGAGCAGCTATGCTAGTTAGAATGCTTCCCTGGAAACCACTGAAGTCATAACTTGTAATTGTTGGAATGAAATGCATTAATGAAATACAAATATCACTCTGGATGAGTCTGGGTTTCAAAATTTGGAGACATCTCTCTCCAGTGTCATCTTCTGGAAGGAGGAGGATAATCCAATTCCATCCAAAATACTTCAAGAGCTGAACAATCCCAACATACTGAAGGTCTTCATCTGGAGTCATCCAGTGGAAGGATGGGAACTGAGTTTTATCACTCAGTGCAGGATCAAGAGAACCATAACTGAGCTGTGGTGCAAGGAAAATTATAATGTATTGCAGTCCATATAACATATTTTTATTTCAAAATATTCCCCTTGCAACTTACAGATATTATTGTATCATAAGATATTGTCCCAAAATCTGTTATTCTCGCCAATTCACTCTTTTATGAGGTAGATGAAGGAATGAATTAGAATCAAGATGAAGCCCAAGTTCAAAGGGAATAAAGGCAATTGAGGACAAACATCTGAGGTGGGTTAGGTAGCTCTAGCTCACTATGTTTTGATTTAAACATTCTAGGTATTTCTAGGTATACCCCTTCAACAGCCAGATAAAAATGAGTGAAAAAAACACAAACTTTTGACCCTTTGTTCCATAAAATGCCTTGATGGGGAAGGGAAAAGATTGAATTTGGGGATCAATAGATCCATTTTCAAATCGATCCTGACTTTTGCAGCCAGATCACCTTTGGCATCCCTGTCATTGCCTTTTGGCCAAGGTCATGGGGCAGGATCTCTCAGGCATTACTTGGAACTGAGCAGAAACAGTGAACCACAAGGCAGAAGGACAGGGAGAGAAGACACATTGCATCAGTCAAAATTCAAGACTGGTTGGCATTTGACTTCATAAGGTTAGGATATCTGGCATTTCAATTAGAAATAATGTTTAACTGCATTAGCAACATTGAGGTAATGTTAATTACATTCTTCTTTCATAGGATATATGTTTTCTGTTTATTGAGGGTTACACTGATTACAAGTGCATTTAATAACTTATATCTTGCATCTCTCTTTGATAAAGGAACCATCTGAAATACCTCAAAGCATAAATATGTCTAATCCATTAGGTGCTTTTGAGATGTTTTTCTTATTGTGCTCATACATTTACGTAGCCACCACCCTTTCTTTTTTTATGAGCTCAGATACCTGTGGAATCATGTAGGCATTTAAGATATTGGCCACCTGAATGGAGTTCTGGGAGGTGAGGTCTCCAATGATGGCCAGGAGCTTCTGGGCCTTGACAGAGTTGTAATTGGCAGGACAACTGTGTTCGATGAAAAGAAGTCTGAAAAGGGATCCACAAGCTTTCAGTGGATTATAAGCACTCTGAGAGATTTTGGAACCCAAGGTTGTGTTTGGTAACATGTTCTCATTCATGTTGATCTCCTGAATGGCAAAAGTAAAGGCTAGGACATGCTGGAAGTTTTTAGGCAGTGGCCTGGAAGAAATGTTTGAATTAGTCCTACAATCTTAGAACAAGACAACCATTTTAATTATGTACTTTCGTATCATAATTATCTGCACAATTCTGAAAAATGGTTTCTCTCCATTAATGAGTATTAGGTGACCCCTTAACAAATCCTGTGATACTTCTTTCCAGTAATTTTCATTGTTCACAGTCCTAATTGCTGAAATTTAGTATATGAGATGTTCAAGAGTAGAGGGAGACATGGACTGAGGAATTTAAATGACCAATATGTGAATAACAATTGAAAATAATTTAGGGATTTATCCATCACATTTCTAGAGATTTAAAAGTGCAGATCTTTCATCATAATTTGTTATTTTAGATTTGCTGGACTGTTTTGCATTTTTTAAGCAAGAAATTGATGCATTCAGCTAATACTTGGGGAACTGGTACTCAGAAGAATTCCTATGAAGAGACCCTGTCTCTGCTGTCTTCCTTTTATTTTGGATGTTAATTGTGCTCTGGCAGTCTCATAGACCTTCCTCCTTTTGAATTTTATGGCAATTGTTTATAAATCCATAATTTGCAAAAGTTGATGGACAAACTCTTTTTTTCCTGTACTTTTTGGAAATAATTGCCTTTGGTTTTGAGACAATTTGGTTTACTTTAATATCACCAGTACTTGGTACAGTAAATAGTAAGTCCTTATTCTGTAAACAATTTTCTTAATAGTAAATATAAAATATTGATTTCTTTAAAAAAGAATATCAGAAACCTCAAGCTTTTCTTTTAGATCATTCCAGAGTCATTCATCATCTTTCAGGACTCATAGTGATGGTAGGGCTCTTACATCTGGGCTACAGAAAGTGGATAATCAATAGATGGAGGAGAAAAGTTAGGCTTTCCTTCTTCTCGTTCTTGTCATCTGGATTGTTGTCTGGATTTTTGCAGTCCAAATATGGTAACTTTAAGTGACGCTACCATTTAATTAATTAATCAATTTCTATAGCCGCCCATCTCAATCAAGGGATTCTGGGTGGCAAACAATTCTAAAACAATAAAAACAATGAAAAACAATACAAAAATAAGTGTATACAACAGCCGATAAAGTTATCATAATAATCACAATTTCAATATAGCCAAGAGACAGGGCCCTTAACACATTTGGGGCCTCAGGCCCGAGTATGTAGCCAGACCTTTAAAGCCTTATGAAAGGCCAACAGGGTCAGGGCCATCCTAATCTCTGAAAAGAGGATGTTCCAAAGGGCAGGGGCTACCGCAGAGAAGGCATGTCTCCTGATCCCTGCCAGCCAACATTCCTTGGCTGACGGGACCTGCAGCATGCCCAACCTGCTGGACTGGATTGGATGAGTAGCAACTATTGGGAAAAGACAGTCCCTCAGGTAGCCCAGTCCCAAGCCATGCAGGGCTTTAAAGGTGATGACCAGCACCTTGAATTGCACCCAGAAACAATGACTACTACTTAGCTGGCCCAAAGTCTCTGATTTTCCTACAGATGATGGCTACTTGTAGGAAAACCAGAAAAAAAAAGCTATGCATGGGTACCATAGGAGAAAGAAGAAGATAGATGCATCTTGGAGAAGGTCTGGAAAGAGTCCCCTTTGTCAGAATACCTTTGCCAAGGGTCATCCTCTGAAACAGCCTCTCCTTTGCATCATAGCTACATGCTTGGGGGTATGTCTTATAATATAGTACTGTTAAAAAGAGGCCATCTTTCATTCTTCTCTGTGAATATGTATAAAAGTTTGAACTTTTTCCAAATACCACAAATACTGACCAGCACATTAGCCAAGCAAAAACTCTGAGGGAAGTATTATTTTTCTCTGCTACTCAAATCCTTTTCCTCAGAAAAACATCTAAATGAAAGTTTAAACTGCCTGTATTGATCTGATATTTAGAAGGTACGACTCTTGGTATGGGTTCACAGATTGATATATGTTACTCACTGCATCTTTGGTTGCCTGCTGAACACTTTAAGAGATTAGAGGAAAAGATATCATTGAAAGCATTAATGCTAGTTTTAAAAGTCTTAAATTATGGTTCCAGTCCAGACCATTTATCTTTCAAATGACTACTTGCCATCCACTGTAGAATCCTGATGGGTTTTCCATAAAGCTAGGTAACGTCATTTCAAGAAATAGCGTAGACACCAATTCTCCAATGATAAGATCACTGGGGTCAGATATATGGTGGTAGAGTAGCTTGTTACCACACATCTTGCTGAAAGAAAGGTGACTGAGCAGAGAGAGCCAAAACACACAGAGTTTGAAGGCCAAAGTATTCTGTCTCCGATTGCCACTGCACATCCATATCTTCGTTGCTATACTTTCTGGATGATGGCAAGTCAGATCTGGTTACAGAAAAGAAAACAAAACAAAACAGATGTGGTCATGAAAAACAGGCAGCTTTTCCTAGTAAAGGAAACAGAAATACAGACTTCTGGTATCTGGAACAATTAGGCAGCGTCTTTGCTGGCCTTACTTCTAACCTGAGCACTTCATAATGTAATCAGTTGAGCTCCATGTGGTTGCTTTTGCTATTAAACCCTGGAAGGTTTCATTGTGTCTTTAAATTGCACAAAAAAAAAAAAATAATTATAATGATTTTGATAATTACAGGATACCCAAAACTTTGTGTCTAGGGAGAAACTGTATCATCCAAACGTATCTTTTCTCTACTCTTCATCAACTTAGAAGAAAAATACATGATTCCCTTGTGATCATGCTATATGTTGGGAACTGAGACTTTATTTTCAAACCATGAAAAAGAAGTTGGTTAAACAAAAAAGTCATAGCTTGATAGCCAATATGACCATATCATCTCACAAGTTGAAAACACAAAGAAGTTTCTATTAATTTCATCACTTTGTTGTGACATCCTCTGCGTGACTTATCTTTCAGTGTAAGCAAGGGCAGATTTACATGTCCTGCTTGGCCCACCACCACCAGTATGGACACCCACTCCTTTCTGAGTGCAGGAAGAGCTGACATTGCCCTCCTCCTATTTCCAGCCCATTGCAAATGCACCCTTTGTCTCATTGCATCCCGCTTTGATTCAAAAGTGATGTTTTCTGACCCAAGCCATCTTAAGACCTTCTGAGGGGATGGTCTCCAGCACTTCTAATTTAGTTCCAGCCATAGCTGGGATTTATGTGAGGCTTGGCACTCCCTTCCCATCTAGTGGCTGGTTGGTGCCCTCCGTGGCCATTTTGTCCTGGGCTGCTATGTTCTCTGCTGGTCAGCAGTTGCTGGTTTTTCTTTTTCTTTTTCTTTTCTTTTGTTTTTTTTAAATAGTCTTGCAGTTGATCCAACAATGGCCAGTTAAGTAAATGAACTATCTTCAACCCTAGGAACTCTTGCTGCATTCTGGATTTCTTCCCAGGCTCTCTGAAGCATTGTCCCATTCTGTTGACCATGTATTGCAACTTCCCTCCCTCTGCATTAGTGTCAAATGTCATAATGTGGGAAGTGGAAGGTTAAGGCATCCATGTGTGCCAATATCTAGGAAAGCAAAGAAAAGGCAGGAGGATTAGTGAGAAGGAAACAATCTCTTCCTTTTAGGCACTGGTAGTCCAGTCCAAACAGGAGCCTGTTTAATTAGCCATTAAACAATTCTATTATTTCCATTGCTTTGAGTTAATTGTTATTCTTATCATTTTGTAAAATTTGCAATAGTGTTACCACCCTGTTAGGGCTGTGACTTCAGATGGGTAGAAAGTGGAGCTAAAATCCTCAAGCACCAGCAGCATTCCTGTCCCCAAGTACAGTAACTCCATATACAAAACACAGTGTACCGAATATACCATGATTGCCATGATTGATCAATCAGTTTCTGCTTAGTTTTCCTGCGGTGTCCCATGACATTGCCTATAGGTGCTTGAAAAGACACATCAAGTACAGTCATCCTTAGCTGTGCTGGGATTAAAATAGCATTTCCACTTATTCAGACAGTCTCCATGGGCTACATCAAGAAGAGTAAAAATCTCTTCAGTTTTGACACCTTTACTTGGGATGAAGTGAGCACCAAAGAGCCAAAATGAGTTTTTGAGTAATGGCCTCTGGGTAGTAAAAAGTTGGAAATTAGCCTTCAAGTAAGTTAGCCTTCAAGTAATTGAAGTTCACCTTTAACACAGTGGATGGCCTTTGAGGTAATAGATTACCCTGTGTTAGAAGATTAGGACATGTACACATTTTATACATTTATACATTTATTTTTACCTGATTTATTTTTACCTGCTTGTATAACCTGAAGTAAATGCAGGCCCAGCAATATGCCAATTGTATGGTTGACCTTACAGTGACTGGCCTCATTTTAGATTATCAAAAGGTTGCATTCTTGAGGATGTGACCCTCAACACTTCTTAATGTCTCAAGGATGCGTTAATTGCTCTCATGGCTTGTCTGGTTTGTCTTTTCCTGACTAGAAGACAATTCATGTAAGCAGATAAGCTATCTTGACCTGATAGTCTTTTCCTGTTCAAATGACCCCTCACAAAGTAAGATAAGCAGTCCTGACCTTGTTTCTTAGGGATGTAAATCAGGACAGCGCCTGGTGGACAATCAGAGTGATAAAGGATAGTTTACATATGGCTGTTAACACTCAAGATGATAGAAATTAGTTTACATACAGAAAGGAAGAACTTTAATCAGCATCAGAGAAAGGGGTCCTGGGTAAGGGGAGGAGTATGGATCAAGGTAACTGGCTTTGATTGGATCAGAAAGATCATGATATTTTAACGTGGATGTGAATGTAACGAAAGGTATATAATGTACGGCATGGAGGGGGTCTAACTGCATGCTGTCATTGTTTCTGCTCTTGGGTGAAGAATAAACATCCTAACTTCATGCAATTCGTCAGTGTCTTTACTCCCAGCTCAGAAACGAATCTGGTCAGATAAACCTTTCTTCCAACGCCTGGTACAAACCGTTCTCACAGGAAACTGCTAGATAAGGGCTAACCATCTGAAGGACTTGGCATCTGAACTGGATCCAACCAATAATGAAGGACAGGAGGAGGGGACCTTGGCAACAGATGAACTTTTGGCACCCTTGCTTAACTATAACAGTAAGATCTTGACCCAAAAGAGAACTAATATTACAATGAGGTAAAAAGTAATTAAATAAATGCTTATTATGAGCTGCACAAGTAACATGCAGGTGGAATGATATGCAGATTGTTCACCAATTGTAATGAGCTTCTTTGTTAGCCGAACTGAATAAATGGATGGTGTTTGATTCAATTGGGGCCGCTTGATTTGGACTGGGGTCCCAAGCATACCTCTTTGCTCCTGCACAGGAATAAAGTGTTTTTAGATTCCACTTTCCTCACCTCTGTGTGATTAATTGGCTCAGTCGTGCTGGGTGAAAGTGAACCTAGTGTTGGGCTAGGCCAACAGAAGAATCAGGGCCATGAACTGCTGAGGACAGAAGCAAGAGAGGCTGCAGAGAGATCAGCAGGAGAAGAGTCAATTTACTCTTGGAAGAACCTGTGGAAGAGCAGGCAGCTTGAGAAAATTGCAGGCACCTGTGCTGTCTTCTTTCCCTCCCATTTGAGTGTCTCCTCCACCATCAGCATGGCAGGGTTGCCAATGAAGCTGCAAATTTGACACAGGTGTGGGAGGAGGAGGAGGAGGAGATGACAGGACAGGACACATATTGTGGAGCTCTGCATCCACCAGCAAACTGAGTACAGCAGCCAAATGAAAGAAGGTCTTTTTCCTTCAGAAGGAGTAGATGGCCCAAAGGAGACGGAAAGACAACAGAGGTCCAGCAAGACAAAGCACAATGTGAAAAAGGTGCAAGAGCTCTACATGCTGGCCATTAATAGAAAAAGAAGAAGAAATCTCAGAGACAGAGGACTTAAGACAGAACAGGCTTAAGAAAGGAATGTTGATGCAAGTATAGAATGTAGTGTATAGGTAATAGAGTAATAGGTAATAGTAATAGAGTATATTGAATAGTAATAGTGTATAGTATAGTAATTGTCATAGCAATAGTCTAGAGATAGCAATAGAACGGAATATAGGAAGCACTCATATATCACTTTGATATGTTTGTTTTTACAAAATAAAATATCTCCCCAACCCTTATAGGGAGATATAAAGACACCACCTGGTCCAGGGTCCAGTGCTTCTGTGTCTCTCTTGAGTTTATCTAATTGGGTGCAGTTTAAAAAAGAACCCGTGATAGAACCCACTTCACAGATTTGATGTTCTGGAGAAAAAGTGAATAAAGGAGTTATATGAATGCTGTTTTTTTTTTTTTTTTAATGTTAGCTTCCACAATTTGTGGTATATCTTCCTCCCCAAATGCTAGATTAATTGACTGAGACCTAAACAGCTGATAACAAGAGAAAAGAAGGATCTGATTTGGATTCTATCCTATGTAGTGGGTGAAGATTTTATATGGGAACCTTAGAGATTATCTGCATCTTGGCTGAGTTGTGTGGTTGTCCTTCCAAAGGTCTGCTTTGAATAGAGATACATAGAGAATGATGTTATAGAGTGGCAGCAAACCCAAATTCATCAAGGGGTAGACTTCATTTATAACCCTCTTAAAATGCCCTCATGCCATTGCTGTCCTTTTCAGAGGAGAGGTGATTGCTGGGCATAATGTTTGGACTGTGATATGGAAAGGGGAAATTTTGATCTTCATATATTGGAGTGAATCTAAATGATTTACAAAGTGATGTATAATACATTATACGATACATAGAATACAGTATAAGTCATCCTAATTCTTTTTTTCCCACATAGACACATCTGTTTACTTTTCCAGCTAACAGCACAGACTTAGTTGTTTATTATTATTAATATTATTATATTAAATGTTTACATGCCCATTTTCAAGCAACTCTTGATGGTTTCACATTCTCTTCTTCCAGGATTTTTATTTATTTTCATGAAGTTAAATTTCATTCTTATTCTGATTAAGAAATGCAAAGTATCAGTAACAACTGGTGCCATTTAATGCTTAACAGATTTACTAATCTTATATGTATGATGTACATTTCTATCTGCTGATAGACAAAATAGGTTTTTTAAGAATCTGTGTGTCTTGAGAGTTCAGATACTAAGGGAACAATAAAAATACCTTTCCTAGTGGGGTCCTGGTACTGTAAAAGCCCATTCCCAAGATATATATACTTTTAAAATGACAAAGTTTAAACAGATTAAAAACCTTAGTGGATCATCAAAATCACAACTTTGATACTTTTGAAAGAAAAAAAACACAGCTAGTAATTCTGTCTCACAAAATGAGAATGAGTCAGCTTGAAAATGCAGGTAAACCTTTTGGCCTTGTCCTTTCTTTCTTTCTTTCTTTCTTTCTTTCTTTCTTTCTTTCTTTCTTTCTTTCTTTCTTTCTTTCTTTCTTTCTTTCCTTCCTTCCTTCCTTCCTTCCTTCCTTCCTTCCTTCCTTCCTTCCTTCCTTCCTTCCTTCCTTCCTTCCTTCCTTCCTCTCTCTCTCTCCTTTATTCTAAGTATTAGTTTCTGCTAGTTTTTATCTTTCTTGCTTAAAATCCCAATAACAATCTTTTTTTTTTTTTTTTTTTTTAAAAGAGAATGCTGGCAAACCTCTTACAACAGAAGTGTTAAATGCCTTGAAAGTAAGCAAAAATTTCCTGGATGAAGTGAGCCAGCTACAGGGTCTTTATTTCAGACAGAATTTAGCATTTCTAATCACTCTCTACTCCAATATGCAAGATCAGTCTAGAGCACTTTTCATGAAAATGTATTTGAGATTTTTATCACTGCGCCCAGACTATAACTTTGAAGCTAAAGCTGCTTATTTTGCATGTTTCCTATTGCCTCAAGCTCTGAATCAGATTCTGGTGAAATCTGTGAGATTCATATTATAGGAAAAGTAGTTTGATAGATGGATGGTTTATTTGAAGAGACAGAAAGGATTATATTGATTTTTTCTGATCTTTCCATTTTTGGGAATACAAATATAATGACATAGGCATTCTCTCTGTACTTGAACACTCACACTGTCAAAATCACATCTTTCCTTCCCTCCCTTGCTGTAATGTCACCTTCTGTCTTCTTCCTGCATCTTAACTAGCCTGGGCAACTTTTTTTTTTGTAAATATTTTTAAACTTTCTTTAGGTGCTAGGCACATTTCTATTAAAAAAAAAAAAAAAAACTTACCCCCCCTTTCCTTTCCTTTTTTTTCTTTTTTTGCTAAGAATGCCTGCAATGTAAATTCTGTAAGAGTTGCCCCATTCAGTGCCGAATGAAACTCTCATGAAACATAGGTTCAGGCAAAGAAGTTTACTCGGGTATAATGCGGGTAGATACAAACAAAGCCAGGGTTGGCTTGGTGCGGTTACATACAGCAGTTTTATAGTGTTCCCTCCTTGACCCGGAGTTACCCCTTTATTCCTACCCTTCTCCCCATTACCTGGGTTACTGGTTTGCCCACAGAATTCTCCCCCTGGCCCAAATGGCAGATTCAGCCATGTTTCTTTGTCTCCCCTGATTAATGTCCTTTGTTTGTGGGGTTGTTGAGTTTGTTGGGCTTTTCTTCTGCAGGCTAAGCCGAGGCTCCTTAATTACTCGCCGATTGCTGTACTTCCGAGCCACTGTGGTTTGCATTGCCTGGGGCACTCGGGGGAAAACAGCTTTCTTACAAAGTATCCACTCCAGCCCTGAGTCAATGGCCGCCACCTGCCAGCAATTAGCTTGCAGTTCACCTGACTTCCTCTTTTCTGCTGCTTGCGGTGAAATTGACTAGGGGTGGTGAAACTGAACAGCAGCATTGGCCGTGCCCTGCCAGCTCAATCTGACAAATTCAGGGTGAAGAGCTATTCTTGGAGAAAAAATATTATGTTTCAAACATTACCATCCCTGCTTTCATACCAGTGTAAAAAGAGTTTTGGGGGAAGAGCGTTGAGTCCCCTGTCCTTGGACTGATATTCTCCAGCATCTCACATTACCGAAGATGCAGAAGAAACAGGAATCCTGATCAAAATATGAGGATGACAAAGAAATATGAGGAGTAAAAGGAAATGAATCAGAAGAGAGGAATGACATTCAAACTGCTCCTGATATGACAGAAAAATGGGGGACACCAACAAATGGCTAACTAGTTGGCAACGCTGTAAGGGGTTAGAGTAGATCAACGTTGGAAATCTAATTCCCAAGTGCAAAAGTCCTGAAACTTTTCTGTATGCAAGGACAAGGCAAGAATACGCAGGATTCCAAGGCAAGGGAAAGGAAATTACACTTGCTATAACACACTTACAATAACTTTTAGACTAGCCATGTAGAGATTAAACACAAACATTATTTCTGTAGATCACCAGGGTCTAGAGGTCTCGGAGGAAGGTTATCATTTACCCTCTAATTAGCAAAATGACTGTGTTCCAATCCTGTTGCTTTGGAGGGATCACAGCTGCCCAAGGACTGCTGGGGGAAAAATCGGTCAGAAGTGCTACCCTTTCAAAAGAGCCCTCACAATTCACCTTGTCCCTCCGAAATCTCAGAGGTTAGCTGTAACAGGCAACAAGTTGGCATTGGGAATTTTGATAATTCATCCCTTTCTCTTTACTATTTTGAAAACCACCTTCCTCCTTTTCAGTGCATGTTTCCTATTAGATCTAGTCAAGGCAAAAGTTCGTTGTTGTGTTGACAGCTATTTTTTTGTTGACCATGTACTTGAACAGGTGTGGTGATCGCTCAAGACTGCTGCTGTTTAAAATTAGTCTGTTTTTCTTCTTCCTTCCTGAGAGTGCCCATGAGAGTTTGAAATCTGTGTGCAG
The DNA here is from genome assembly GCA_030867105.1 of Liasis olivaceus. Taxonomy (NCBI): domain Eukaryota; kingdom Metazoa; phylum Chordata; class Lepidosauria; order Squamata; family Pythonidae; genus Liasis; species Liasis olivaceus. The sequence continues at coordinate 102,020,855 of CM061351.1, forward strand.
TCAATCCTCCAACCTTCCAGAGAAACCTGCCACCTCTGGAGCAGAAATGATACTTGGGGGATTTGTTTCCCTTTTAAATATTGATGAAAGTATAGAGAGTTTCAAAAAAGAGCTGGACTTTTCCAAATCTGGAAAGTAAGTAGATCTTTCTTCTTTGAATAAACTGCAATACATCTTCAGAGAAAGGGAATGAAAGGGTGGAAAGAGCCAGATAATGCTGGCATAAATGTGGCACTGCCTGCTTGACTATCACATTTGGTGATGTTCTTCATTTTGAACGTGGCTTCTACTTAGAGGTGGCCCTTAGGAAAGCATAAAAGTGCGATTTGCTCATATTTTAATGGACTATCTTACAGATCTAGAAATCTGAAGATACATTTCAACATATACTCTGAGAAAAATGAATGTTGGGAAAAAAACAACACTCAAACTGTTCCTCCCTCAATGTCCAAAATGGAAGTACCATAGAATTCATGGCGAATGGGGTCATTTAACTCTCTTTTTCCATATAAAAAAATTCTTGGGCTTTATAACATTTACCTGACTGGGATCAGAATTCACAAACTGAAATTCAGGCAATTATGATTCTTTCTAGTAACCCATTAGGAGCAGAATTTACAGGGAATCCAATTCCAAGAGGTTCTGTTGTGAGAAATTGCAGTTTGTATGATCCTCAGTGAATTGTTTATTACCTGATACTAGTGGATGAAGAAAAGCATTGGAGAAGATTAAAAGATTTGAAAAAACAAGAAAATGTATGTCCATATTAAATGCTAACACACGTATATTGAGTTAACTGTTTAATTGCACATCAACTTTTACAGCAGTTCTAGAAGGAATTAGTTTCCACAAGAATGAAGGAAGGAAGCTGAAAAATGACAGCAAAAAGTGAACTAAAAGCTTATTTTATATACCCAATCTTCTAATTTACTGCCAAAGACTGACATTTATCCACCCTATGTTGACTGGCAAAGTAAATATGCAAATGTTTTTAGACTTTCAAACACAAATACACCCTCTGTCAGAAGATGACTTTAGAAACAAGTGGAGCATCACTGTTAGGAAAAGGATTTCCAGGCAGCCTCTCCAAAACTCCTGCCAGGACACCTAAACCTCGTTGAAACTCTTCTCCTAAAAGATTTGAATGGTTGCTACATTACTAATCGGATTAAAAGTAATTAAATGGTTAAGAGAAATTCCATACATTTCACTACATCTGCTGTAACAAGCAGTAAATTTTATCCAACCTTCTGTTCCAGGTTGAAAAAGCAGATGGTTTATACAAGTGTCAAGAATGCAATAGGTTGAGCTTTATAACTGGTAGAGTTCAACTACAGCCTCGTAATGAGAAATGCACATGATTGAATGACTATTGATTTGGGTAGAAAGAATCCATGCTACATTGCAAGGAGTGAGAAGCGTGGCTCCTATTCTGTTATTCAACTATCAGGGGCTGTTGAGGTTGTCAGAATAATGTGCAAAGCAGAAGTCTCTTTCACAGAAACACAAAATTAATCTCCTCTGCACAAATTGATGAAATTACCAACATAGTTTGCAACAGGTTTCAGTTCTTTTTATGGTATAAGAATGTTCACTTATTTGCTTTTATTTCAGGCTAATACCAAAAAACTTCCAGCACCTTCTTTCTATGTATTTTGCCATTCATGAGATCAACAAGAACATCAAGCTGTTCCCCAACAACACCTTAGAACTGGAGATTTATGAAACCAGTTTCAGTGTCAGGCTGGCCAGTAAGCATGTTTTCGATCTGCTGTTTCTGAATCGAGGGAGTCCGATCAACTTTAATTGTGTCCAGAGGAGGAAGACTGAGTTCTTGCCGATCATTGGTGACCTTACCTCCCCCAGCTCCATCCAGATGGCCCACATTTTGAGCAGCTATAAGTTTCCACAGGTACGACCATTTTTCACAGATCAGCTTCTTTAGCAAAAGGGGTCAAAGAAGATCACTGCTTTTTGGTAAAGCTTAGCTTCCATCAGTTTTAGCCAGCCTATCCAGTGATGAGGAAAAATGAAAAATGAAGTATAGAAAATTCCCAGTTCTGAGTTCTCACGGTCTCCTATTGTGAAGCTTATGATCTCCTCCTTCCAGGTAAATTTAGATGGCAACAGCTGGGTTTTTATAATTCAGTCATAAAGTCACAGTAGCATCCAATAATCTAAGGAAAACAGAAAAGTTGTATATTCTTCATGACAAAAGGATTCTCAGTTTAATCTTCAATGCATCTTCCTAACACGCAGCTCAGTTATGGCTCCTTTGACCCAGTGCTGAGTGACAAAAGGAGGTTCCCTTCCTTCTTCAGCATGGTTCCCAATGAGAATTTACAATACGAGGGGATTGTTCATTTACTGAAGCATTTTGGATGGAATTGGATTGGCCTTTTGGTATCTGAGGATGAGAGTGGGGAAACCTTTCTTCAAAATCTCCAACCAAGGCTCTCCCAGCATGATATTTGCATTGCTTGGATGCAGTTAATCCCACTTTTGATAAATTTGAGAGCAAATAAAGATGCCCTTCTTGCACGTATATCCAACATAAGAGACACTATGTTACTGAAGAAAATCAGTGTGTTCCTTACCTCTGGGTCTTCCCAATCTATGGAGGCTTTACAATGGGCTCTATATTCCTCTGAATTTTCCAATATGAATCCAGTAGATCACAGAGTGTGGATCGTGACCTCTCAGTGGGATTTCACTGTTACGTTAACCCCAGTGGGGAGTTTCCCAGCCCAAACTTTCAATGGTTCCTTATACTTCTCACTCCACACAAACATGGTGCCAGGTTTTCAGAAGTTTCTTGACAGCATAAACCCTTTGTTAAATTCCTTTCCTTACATTGGTTGGTTCTGGGAGTCTATATTTCGCTGTTCACTCCCTCCATATCGCAAAGGAGCAAAACCCTGTACTGGGAAGGAAGAACTGGGGAGTCTCCCGGGCTCCGTGTTTGAAATGGCCATGTCTGGAGAGAGCTACAACATCTACAATGGGGTTTATTCTGCAGCACATGCTTTGCACGCTATGCGTTCAAGAAGAACCAAGACAGCTTCTCGGAAGAATCAGGATGGAGCAAAATTTTGGGATTTTCAGCTATGGCAGGTACATCATTGTTCTTCTCAGATACGTCTATGTAAGGGTTGAAGGGGAAGGGAAGGGAAGGGAAGGGAAGGGAAGGGAAGGGAAGGGAAGGGAAGGGAAGGGAAGGGAAGGGAAGGGAAGGGAATCAGCAACAAAAAGGCTCTAGATTTGTTCCTCTGCAGCAACCAATTTACGTTTGAACAAACCTTGTCTGCAACCAAGTTCCTAATGCAGATCAGTCATGTCACAGAGTCTTCTCCCAATTTAAACCATCTCCAGAAGGGGCTCTTTTCTGGAGATTTGTCATTTATTTATTTAATGCAATTTATATAGCTGTCCATGTCATCAGCAGGTGACTCTGGGTGGCATACAACAAGGCTAAATAAAATAAATACCTTAAAAGTTATAAAAACCAACTGAACCAAAACAAAGAAACAAAAAAATTAGTGCTGTTCCATGGTATAAAGCCATATTCATTTTATTAATAAATTTATTAAATTTTACCTGCCAACATTTGAGGAAGACTAGGATAATTTTGGTCTGATCTTACTTTCCTCTTCCTTGAATCCAGCTTCACCACTTCCTGAGAAACACTCATTTTAATAACAGTGCAGGCGATGAAATATATTGTGATGAGGCTTAGCAACAAGGCTTAAAACAATCAAGAAATATGTTAAAAGACATAAAAACCAACTGAACAAACACAAAAAACCAGACCAAGAGACGATAAAAATATTGGAGCCGCCTCATTAAACTCCCATTTAGTGCTGTTCCATGGTTTGAAACCCTATCAATTGTATCAGTTTCTGTGCAACCATTCTCCTCTATCTCTCTCTCCCAAAATTTGAATGCACAAAACTAATAATTTCAGTTTGTCTCCACAATCTTCACTGTGGGATTTCTCCCATTTTCCTTCTAGTAAAGAACATTGATGTTCCTGCTACCCCAGCTGCTGATGCTGTGGGACTCTTTCTACGAACATTTGTATGAAAACCTTTTACATATACAGCAATGCTTTCTGAAGGCAGAATGGACTTCAATTGCTGATTAGCTTCACTACAGAAACTCTCTTGCAATTCTAAAGGTAGTCAAAATTTGAGGAAGACTAGGATAATTCTGGTCTGATCTTACTTTCCTCTTCCTTGAATCCAGCTTCACCACTTCCTGAGAAACACTCGTTTTAATAACAGTGCGGGAGATGAAATATATTTTGATGAGAAGGGGGATTTTGACGCTGGATATGACATCTTCAACATGGTCACCTTTCTCAATCAGTCCTTCCAGAGGGTCCTGATCGGAAAGATAGTTCCAAAAGTTGCCAATGGAAAAAAGTTATCTCTCAATGAAAGTGCCATTGTGTGGAATCACAAGTTTCAAGAGGTGGGACATTTGGAGTTACTGCAATTAAGTAGACAATTGTTTTGGGGGGAAGAACTTCTTCTTTGATTTCTTGAAAATCCACAAGTGAAGTGAAGTGATGATATCCTGGAGCCTCATGGTGTTGCTAGATATTTGATTGGTCCTTATGGAAAGTCTACATGGAAGGGTTTTTTTTACTATGCTGAGTTGCATTTTGGAACTTGTATGAAGTAACAATATTAATTTCTGTGTGTCTTTTACCTTAATTTGCTCGACATGCTACTAACTTTAAAAAGACAATCTGTCTTTTTAAAGAGAAATGTGATGGATCTTTGACACAAATGGCAGGAATGTATAGAATAAATATGAGCAGGATGTTATTTCTCTATCCAGTTGAAAAAAAATTAAGCAAGGGTGTGTAGAAACTAAGTCCCGTAAATATGCTGACATGGGACAAAACAGAATGGTAAGTGTTTGAAGTGAACGTTTTCATCTTTTCCACAAGGTGGAAATCTTTGTGAATTTTCTCTTATTCATTAAAATCTACAATACTATTTCTTTTTGTGTTTTCCCCCCTTAAACTTCATCTTAAGCTTAGATGTGGATGTGATATTATGAATGGAGCAACAAAAAGAGCAAAATGGAGGTCCTTTTTGAAAAGAGAAAAGGTTTGCTGCTGCTGTGGGTGCCTCCATGGAGACATTTTTTGAGAAATCTGTACATGCATATCATGCAAAGTAACAACATTGATATGCCAAGGTTACAAAATTAAAGATGATGAGATTTCATATAAAATAAAATCCTTATGCTCTTGAGACATCATAGCTTCTCAAGATTTTGCACACCTCTAGATTTACTAATTTCTCCAAATAAAGTGGAGAATTTGCAGAAATTTTGGCTGGATCCTACACTTGATGTTTCTTTTCAGGTACCTCCCCATGCCAGATGTGTCCAAAGTTGCCGTCATGGGTATAGCATAGTTGTGCATGAGGGGAAACATGCTTGTTGCTACAGTTGCACCAAATGTCCCGAAGGAAGAATTTCAGTCCAAGTGGGCAAGTAAAGAAATGGAATTAGATAGCTGAGAGTTGAGAGCTATCAAACTTTCCCTGTCTTCATTCTTTCCAACTTTGGTATGGTATATAGTGTAATGGGAGTGTGGTAAGCTGCAGTAGCTTTTCTTTTCTTTTCTTTTCTTTTCTTTTCTTTTCTTTTCTTTTCTTTTCTTTTCTTTTCTTTTCTTTTCTTTTCTTTTCTTTTCTTTTCTTTTCTTTTCTTTTGAAGGGGGATAATCTAAATAGTTGCATAAATCCATTCTATTATGACCTCCTTGGCTACGTTGAGAATAGCAGTTCTTTTAGAATAACAGCATGCAAATATGGAAATCCAATGGAACACATTTGCATAGATGTTAGCCTGCTGTCTTTTACTAAGGATTAAGAAAGCACGATTGTGTACGTGTGATAGGGATTGTGAATGTCATCATCGGGAGTGATTTCTCTTAGTGCTGTACAGTGTGCTATATATTTGGAAATGACCAGGCTTTCTTCATGTATTTCAGATGCAGACCAATGTGAGAGGTGCCCAGGAGATCATTATTCCAATGCAGAAAAAGACCAGTGCCTTCCCAAAGGTTTTAGCTACTTATCCTATAGTGAATCCTTGGGAATCATTCTGACTTCCTTGACTCTTTTCTTTTTGGCAACCCTCCTTTTAGTGGCAGTGACTTTCCTTCTGCATTGGGACACCCCCATTGTCAAAGCCAACAACAGGAACATCACATGCATCCTTCTCTCCTCTCTCCTCCTCTGTTTTCTCTGCTCCCTGCTCTTTATTGGTCGGCCTGGGGAGGTGACTTGTTTTCTCAGGCAAACTCTGTTTGGCACCATTTTCTCCATCTCGGTTTCCTGTGTCTTGGCCAAAACCATCACGGTCGTTCTGGCCTTCCTGGCCACTAAGCCAGAAAACCAGATGAGAAAGTGGCTGGGGAAAAGACTGGCAGGATCCATCATTGTCCTCTGCTCCTCTTTTCAAGCTGCTATCTGTGTAGTGTGGTTGCTCACGTCGCCTCCCTTCCCAGAGCTGGACATGCATTCCCAGACTGAAGAAATTATTGTGCAATGTAACGAAGGCTCAGATTCCATGTTCTATGTTGTCCTGGGCTACTTGGGGCTGCTGGCCACCATCAGTTTCACGGTGGCTTTCTTTGCTCGAAAATTGCCTGATACTTTTAATGAAGCCAAGCTGATCACCTTCAGCATGCTTGTGTTTTGCAGCATTTGGGTGTCCTTCATCCCAGCCTATCTGAGCACCAAGGGGAAATACATGGTGGCTGTGGAGATCTTCTCCATTTTAGCCTCTACTGCAGGTCTTTTCGGCTGCATCTTTCTTCCTAAGTGCTACATCATACTCTTGAACCCGCATCTAAACACAAAACAGCACCTCGGCAGGAGAATATTTTAATGGTTATATCCAACGTTCTAGTATTCAGCATTTATGTATTGACATCCATGGGGACAGTCTCATGTTAAGGTGGCAACTCTAACCATGAACCCTCTCCTTTTTCTATTCTTTGTGCCATGGACATAATAAAGGCCCAGGGTTTTGATTGCTCAGTCACAATTGCTATAATGCCTTTTTTAAAAGCCCTCCCTCCCCTTCTGGGGAGTGGTTAAGCTTTTCTGAAAAGATTCCATTCCATTGCTTTCCTTGTCAATATTGAAGTACATGTTCTATTATATGCATTTCTCCCTTGTTTGAATGATAGATAAACCTAAGGGTTAACACTTAATAGTTGTTCTAAAATGATGCCCCTGATGTTCTGTTCGGTAACATCTAAACATTTGTCCACCTTTATGCAGTCATGTTTTGTAGAGTAGCCTTGTTGCCCTGAGCCTTTTAGCACTTTGTGGAACTAGGTGGAACAAATCTTGTTTGCACAAAACACTGTCCTTGTAGACAGGTCACAGCCACTTTCCTGCAAAGTGTGTTTTTCATATATCAGCTGGGTCCATTCTGTATCAAATATATTTAACCCATACATAGCCTGTCTTTTTTCTTGTTTGGAGGAGGAAGACCTGGCTCTTCCAGAGCCCCTTCAGGTTTCCATGATTTTAGTTGTGGTTACGGTTTACCTATGGAGATCTCTGTATTGTTTGACAGTTTTATATTTCATTATCTTGCTATCCTGATTCATGTATATATAATGGAAGTTGCTCAGAGTTCCTTATGACTGGAGTAGCACAGAAGCCACATGACCTAAATAAACGGAAAAGGGGCTTTGCATCAGGAGATGGTTTATGTCTATGGACTCTAACATTCTGTGACTGCAATTTCTCACTACCTTTCATGCCCTTAGATCCTTATCCCCTGACATTCCTTAGGCTGCTCCTGAGATCTGAGTCTTAGCCATTTCCTACTTTTGAGCCCCATTTGCCATCCTATAAATTTTAGCACGGCCAGGTGAGAAAACCAAGCAAGGCAGATACAAACAGACACACTCATGCAAGTGAACCCTAATCTGAACATGAACAAAATTAAATTTCAGCTTTGAGCTAGAAATCTAGCTTAAATGCCTCCTCCAAGCCCATCAGCCTCTAAGAACATACCTGGATTGTGGGCATTCCTGTCTCACATTTCACTTGGGCATTTGATGTCCCATTACATTGATTCTGGGAGTCAACCTGATACGCAATAAGCTCAAGAATGATGTAGTCAATGTAGCCTTCGACATCATTCCTGGAACCTCATGCCTGGAATTCGTTCCGGAACCACTGACCTCCGTCCTCAGTCCTGGGCATTTGGTCCTGAATCTGGATCCTGGGTCCCCTCTGTGCTCTGAGACTTAGCCCTGGGCCCATAATCTGTTCAGCAGAGTGCAGCAAAGCTCTCAAAAACTCTGCTCTTAGGAAAATTACACATCAGCATGAGAGCTTGTAAAATGCAATGTCCATATTTTGCTCTCCAAAGAAAATCCAGTCGAAAGTATATACTAACTGGTTTTTATTGATAAAAATGCAAAACTTCCTAAAATACAAGTTGCATACAAAATATCGGAAATAACAAAGACTTCTTCTCATCTTAGCATGCAAGACTTATCTACAACAAAGTCTCTAGCTAAAAAACACTCTCAGAGAAGAGGTACACTACTTGGTTACTAGTTACAACTACATAACCCATAAAACTACATGATGGATAAAACTATACACGACTGACAGGCTAGGCATCTAGCCCTCCCATTATATTGCCAGCATGTACCCCCCCACTGAATAACTAGCATACACATGCTAATAGGTGGCAGTAAATAGCATAACACAGTCACAAGATGCTTTGTTTACATTAACTTCCCACAGTAGACGAAATACGTTGTTGTACAGAGAACGGGATGACCTTCTTCCCATGAGAAAATCCTGACAATTTGATGGGTTGATTATTTGAAGAACCAGAAAGGAGAATTTTGACTTCTTTGTGAATACCACTGTGCTGCCACAAGTTTCTGTGCAACTGCAACACTTGCATTGTCCAAATTACATATTCCCTTCCCTGTTTGCTCAATAAAGTGGCCTCTAGGCAGGATGGCTGGATATCTCTTACCGTCTCATAGAGTCTGACACTCATTTCCTTATAGGCCAGATAATAGTACAGTAAAATAAAGGCTCAAATATGCTTCATATTGTCCTGGCTTATATTGTGGTCATCAGCCTCAGTGTGGCTTTCTTTGCCAGTAAGCTGTCAATTCAATGAAGCCAAGTGGATCACCTTTCATTATGTTTAACAGGTTGATCTTTGGCTAGGTCTCAGCATCCTTTTTCCCCTTCTACCTAAGTACCAAGGGGAAAGGCTGTGATGGCTATGAAGATCTTCTCCAATTTAACCTCTACTACTAGCTTACTGGGTTCCTACTAAACTCTACAAGACAAATATAAAATATATATAAATATAAAAGTTCCTCTTATAAGGAAAGCAAATCTGTTAGCCGACTCTTAAGATCTTCATTTCCCAACCAGACACAGGAGTCCATCCTTATAATTCCACTGAAAACCAATGAGATATATTAGTGGGAAGGGATATGGACCCAGGATTCTCATCTCATCTATTTTGGGTACCAGGCCTATCTGCAGTGAACGACTTCACCTAAACTCCTCTATTCTATTTTTTTCCCCTAAAAATGCCTGCTATGGCAGAGATTTTGTGATCTTTTACAATAATAATATTTTGTACTGATTATATTATAGTAATGTATGGTGTTTATTAGTAAACCAGGGACTATTAGTCACCCCCAAAATAGCCAATTATTACCCCCAAGAAATACACTTTCTGACTCTTTTGTGCATGAGGGCAAGGCAAGAAAACTTATGATTGCAGGGGAAAAAAAGGAAGCTGGACAGACTAACCATCCATCCAGACTCATCTCATTAGACTCTCTATTAACGTAACACTAGCCATGGACAGATTTCACACAAGCATCATTTCTCTAGATCACCAAGGACTAGAGGACTTGGGAGAAGGTTATAATTTGCCCTCTAATTAGCAAAATGATTGTTTTCCAGTCCTGTTCCTTTGGAGGGATCACAACTGCCCAAGGACTGCTGGGGGAAAAAGAGGTCAGAAGTGCTACCCTTTCAAAAAAGCCCTCACAATGCAGTTTGTGCCACTCAAATCTCAGAGGTTAGCTGTAACTGGAAAAGAGTTGGCATTGGGAAATTTAATAATTCATCCCTTCCTTTTTACTATTTGAAAAACCATCTTCCTCCTTTTGCATGAAGGATTCCCCTTAACTCTGGTAAAGACAAAGTTTTCTTGAAGTGATCACAGCTATTTTTTTGTTGACCATGTACTTGAGCAGATGGGATGGTAGCTCCAGACTTCTGGCTTTCAAAACCCTTTTGCTCTTCTTCTTCCTTCCTGAGAGTGTCAACGACAGTTTGAAATTCATCTGCACTCAGCCCTCCATTACACCAGGGAAATTTCCTGCCTCCACAGCTGAAGTGATACTTGGGGGGTTTGTGTCTCTTGTAGTTAATGATGTAAAGTTAGATAATTTCAGAAAACGGCCAGACTTCTCCATATTGGGCGTGTAAGTACATCTTTCCTCTTTGAATTATGTGCATTGCATCTTCAGCGATAACTGCAAGAATCTAGGCAAGGGTCGATAACGCTGCTTCAGAGATGGCACTTGCCCTTGGCTGTTGTGTTTAGTGATACTATGCATTTTAAACATGGTTTCCAGAGAGGTGGCCCCTAAATAATAAACCAGAGAAAAAATATTTTCTGGTCATTATTTAATGGACTTTCTTTCAGATCTGTCTCTCTGAGGATGCATTTTTAGCAAACACTCACAGAAAGCTGAATTTCCAAAGCACAAAGTTTCTTCCTTCACCCCATCCCAAGAACGAAAGTATCATAGAGTTCAATTAAAATAGGGCCATTGTGCTCCTCATCTTTTTTTCAACAGAGGAAATACTTGGGATTTTCGTAACATTTCTCTGAGAGGGAAGCAGAATTCAGAAATTTAAATGCATGCAAGTATAATTCTTTCCAGTAATTTATTAGGAGTAGAAATCTGATGGAAAGAAAATTCCAAGAAATCCCAATTTGAGAATTTTCAACTCAGATCATCATGACCCACCTGTTTATCCATTGATGCCAGTGGATGAAGGAACTAATTGGAAAAAGAAAAGTATTGGAAAATTTTATCTCTATATGGAGTGTGAACATGGATTGATTTAGGTTTGTAGTTGCGCATGAACTTTTATATCAGTATTAAATGAAGCTAAAGAGTTGATATATTTCAGGCTTTGTTCTTGGGATGGACTTTCCACAAGAATGAAGGTGTGATGGAATGTATCTATGAAGGAGAGGGTGATGTGGTGGATAACAATAGAGAGCAAGACTATTAGAAAGGAGGGGGTGCATTCCAGGAAGGGCAAGGAGACAAAACACAACACAGTCTGGGGATAGATTGATGTTAGGCTCCATCGAAGAACAGTGAGGGAACAGTTCATCCGAATTCAATTCTTTTATGGCTTACACCTTATAGACAGAAGGTTGCCAGACTAAATCTATACTACTGCAACTAGTGGAAATACTCTGGGAGCTTCTAGGCAGTGGCTATCCTGAACCTCTTATGCTTCCCATGCTCCATCTCCAGACTTTGTTGTCTTTTGTCTCCTTGCCCTTCCTGGAATGCACCCCTGCCCCTTCCTGAGAGCCTTGCTCTCTACTGCAATCCACCACAGAAGGAAGCAACCTGCAACTTTTCAGTGTATAGGTCAAATGAAATTGTGAACCAACATTGTTTTTTAGATAAAGCTGATTCTCTAATTTATTGCCCAGATTTAACATATATCCACCCAGTGTTGACTGAAGAAGATTCTATGCTGGTAGACATGGACTTTACAACATGGCTCTACTATTTGTCAAGTGATCATGTTAAGGAAAAGGTGGAAATTCATTGCATCTGTCAGAAAAAGACATCCAAAACCCTTCTCCAGAACTCTTGGCTGAATGGTTAAATCTTGCTGAATGTCCCCCCCTGCATGATTTGAATAGTTGAAAAATTATTACTAAGTTTAATGCTATCAAGATTAATGCTACCTACATGGTTAAGATAATTTCCAGTTATTTTGTTTATTTATTTTATTACATCTGTAGTAACAAAGAGTAAATCTGATCCAACCTGCTGGTTCAAAGCTACTGCTTTTCCCATATGTCAAAAATCAAACAGTTGAAGTTTTACAACTGGTAGAGTTCAGCTACACCCTTGTAATTGGAAAAGCACATGAGTAAATGGCTTCCTATTTGAGCAGAAAGTATTTGTGCTAGGCTACAAAGGATTGAAAAGCAGAATTAATCCCCCCCCCCACAAAAATTTTTGCAACTACCTACATTGCTTTTTTTTTTTTTGGTAGAATGATGTGTGCTTGTACATTCTTATTTCAGGTTGATGCCAAAATACTACCAGCATGTTCTTTCTATGTTTTTTGCGATTCATGAGATTAACAAGAACCTGAGGCTGTTACCCAACACCACACTAGGATGGGAGGTTTATGAGAACAGTTTCAATGTAAGGTTGGCAAGTAAGAACATTCTAGATCTTCTCTTTCTGAAACAACGGAATCCCATTAACTACAACTGCATCAGAAGGATGAGGAGGAAGCTCTTGCCTATCATTGGCGGCCTCATCTCCTCAAACTCCATGCACATGGCCCATATTTTGAACACCTACAAGATTCCACAGGTAGGAGGGTTTTTCACAGATCTTCTTGTAGCTTTTAGAAATGAGTGGTTACTCCCTGGAGCCTTCCTTCCTTAGAATTTGTAAGGCATTGGAAGCAAATTGCTAAACTGAACTGAATCCCCTCTCCTTTTATTTTGATCTTTTAATTAATTCATTTTTTAAAAAAATCAAGCACACTTACAATAAAAACAGACAATAGCATAGACGACAGAACATAAAATCAAAAGATTTACAAATATTTTAAATTTATAGCTCAGGAAAACCAACTTGGGCTACCAAAGGCAAGAAATTGGGTGTCAGTCCAAACTCTCTCCAGGATACCCTGTTGCATAAGAAATTCTGAACAATAAGGAAGAGAATATATATTGTTGAAAAAATGGTAAAATAAATGTGATTATAAAAAATGGACAGGTACTGCTAAGAACATTTAATTAAAAACATTCAGCAAAAGATATGGATATTGGAGCAAATTAAAAATATTTTATTTGGATTCCAGGTTCTCTCTGGAGTATATGTCAATCTCTCTGACTGGGGTCATCACTAACAAAGGTTTCAACCTCCAGTTCATGGATGTATATTAAAATGGTACAAGAAAGGATGGGGTGAAGACTACTCAAAACTCATTGATTACAGAGCAAAATGTTCATGAGTAAAGCTTCTTGTTACAAAAGTTCAGTTACCATCATTTTAGCCAGCAAATCTATTGATGAGAAATGATGGAAACTGAAGTTTGCAACATATCCTAATTCTGAATTGGAAGACAAATTCTCAGGTGTTCCTACTGTGAAGGTTCTTCTTCCTTGCAAATCTTGGTGCCTACCTTTGTCTGTTTGTAATTCAATTATTATGTTAACGTAGAGTCCCATATTGAGAGAGAGAATGGAAAAGCTGTATGTTCTTCATGACAAGAGGATGCACTTGTCAGTTTAATTTTCAATGCATCGTCCTTCCAAACAGCTCAGTTATGGCTCTTTTGACCCAGTCCTGAGTGACAAAAGGAGGTTCCCTTCCTTCTTCAGCATGGTTCCCAGTGAAAACCTAGAACATGAGGGAATTGTTCATTTACTGAAGCATTTTGGATGGAACTGGATTGGCCTTTTGGTATCACAGGATGAGAGTGGGGAAACCTTTCTTCGAAATCTCCAGCCAAAGCTCTTCCAGAATGATATTTGCATTGCTTTCATGCAGTTGATCCCAGTAATGAAAAATCTGAGATTAAGTGGAGACTCCTTTCTTGTGAGGTTGACGAACGTGATGACTGCTATCTTCCAGAGCAACACCAATGTGTTTCTTGTTTCTGGCGATGTCCAATCTATGGAGAGTTTACAATGGATTCTATATGGCTCTGAATTTTCTAAGATGCAACCAATGGATCACAGAGTATGGATCATAACCTCTCACTGGGATTTCACTGCCGCTTTATTGTCAGGTAGTGACTTCCCAGCATGTACCTTCAACGGTTCCTTATATTTCTCACTCCACACCAACATGGTGCCAAAATTTCAGGAGTTCCTTAAGAGCATAAACCCTTTGTTAAATTTCTTTCCTTTCATCTGTTCATTCTGGGTGTCTGCATTTGGCTGCTCATTCCTTCGAGATCCCAAAGGAAAAAAACGCTGCACTGGGAAGGAAGAACTGGGGGGACTCCCTGGCTCCGTGTCTGAAATGACCATGTCTGGAGAGAGCTACAACATCTACAACGGGGTTTATTCTGTGGCACATGCTTTGCACGCAATACATTCAACAAGAGCAAAACCAGTTCCTCTTAGCAATCAGGATAGAGCAAAACTTGGGGATGTTCAGCCATGGCAGGTATGTCATCGCTCTCCTCAGATCCATCTGTTTAAGGGCTGAATGGGATGATGTGGGAATCAGTAGTATTACAATTCTGGAGACTTTGCTCTTCAGCAAGGAATTAACTGTTAGCAATTCACTGTCTTCAACAAAGATCCTCACCTGGCTGAGTCTGTCATTTAAGCCTTATATGTCTTCCCAGTTTCTGTGCCATAAATAAAATCATCATCTGCCAATGACAACTAAAAGAAGTAGCATGCTGCAATGCATGGAGGGTGACATCTGGAACCCGTAAAATACACAGCAGCTTTATCTTGTTACTTCAATCCTCTGTATGGCATCTCCTATTCTCTTTCTGGGAACAGCTTGTATCTTCCTGCTGTATGGTGGAAAAGCTGCTGCAGTGGGTCTTTTTTATAATATCTTATATGAAATACTTTTTACATATATGCAGTATTATGCTTCAGCATCTGCATTGGGAGTCGTGAAGAAAGTTGGAGGGAGTTTTGGTGTGCATCTGAGATATGATTGAGGAGATTGTGCTACCTTAATAGAAAGGAAATCTGAATGGTTTCATTCATTTTCTCTTTTCTGTGTGAAAATTGCCCCCAGTGTAAATTCCATAGTTCTAGCAGGTTGCAGCACCAGACCCAGCTTTCTGGCTCAGAAATCTAGCAGGGTTGGGCCCAGCTTGTATGTGGATGAGAGGCCACCAGGAAATACCACCAGCTGTTGATCAGAGTGGGAATTTGAAAAATAGCTTGGAACAGGCTAATAAGAAGTCATGTCTGTACTGTTGCCAAGGTAAACACTTTGTTGCATTGCCAGAAGGAGATAATCGCCACTGGACAGTCAATAGCCCTTAATTCACCAAATGTCCCATTCAGAAAGGGGGAACCTTTGCATTATAACTATCTGTAAATATGGGGCAGGCAAGATTGGAACGAGTAAGGCCAGCTTCCAAGAAATCCAAGAATTCAAATAATATTCAGTGAAAATTGTTAGAAAGCGACCTTCAAAAGAAGTTGTACAATGCTGGGATTCAAGAGCAAGGGCTGTAAACAGAAGCGACCTTCAGAGTCTCCTGTCTTTCTTTTTCTTTCTTCCCACTGTATTTAATGGACTGCCTTGTCCCCTCCCCTTTTCTTTGGGATACCCTATTTCCTCCCCTTCTGTCTTTTTTCAACAGTTGCTTTTCACTGATCACTTTTTCTCCAGCAACAAGTCCAGGAAAGGACTCTGGAACCTGTAGAATGAAGGAAACTGCAGCACTGGGAGCTTTCTTAGAATAGACTGGATGGACAAATCCTTTTCTCTCTTCTGCAGTAGATTTCGGTTCATCCATCATCTCCCCAGTTGATTGCTCCTTCTTGACCATTGCTGCCAATGGATCCAGACAGTTTTAGTCTGCTCTGATGTTGTCATAATTCTTTAAACTTACACCAGTTTTACTGCAATTTTGCAGCTTTCTTGCCTACAGAGATGTAGATGATGCAAGCAATATTAATAGGCTAGAAAATGGAGGGAAAGTGTAAAGACTTATTTATTGATTCATTTATATTTTAAATTTAGTCACCACCCATCTCACTCAAAGAGCAAATCTGGGCAGTTTACAATGAAAACCAGAATAAACATTAATTAAAATGCAATAAAGCAATGTTCTTAAATAAATAAAGTATTCCAAGGAATAGATGGTAAATGAAATGTTATTAGTTTATGGGCGCCTCTTCAGGGTGCTCACCACCCCAGGGTGGGTTACTTCTCTCTTCACCCTGTCTTTACATATCTAAATATCTATTTATCTTGTGTGTGTGTATGTGTACACACACACACACACACACACACACACACACCACTGTACATGTGATGATGTCAGGTTCAGCCCAAGGAACTCCAGGAGACCATGCAGATTCAATCAAGCAGGGTTTATTAGCTGTAACCTCTATACAGAAAATCTTCCGAGACTGGACACACTTCCCAGGGCAACCAGTAAATACCGCTTGCATTCCTCAGGGAGGTGCCAGCCTCATCCTCTTATCTCTCCCCCGCTGTTCAGGAGATGAAAGAATATTTTTTACTCCTCCACCCTGGCCTCTATCTTCCCATATCCCCACAGATAAATCCTCTTAATAAATACTGGGGTTCTGAATTTATCAGTTTTTTAAGTCTTGGCCTGTATTTGATCTGATGCTTATTAGACACATCTTGAACAAAAGCTAGAAAGAAAACAAGATTCTAAGGATTTTCTCTTTTTAAATACTGTCTAAATGTTAGAATAATCCCAAAATTATGTCAAAGTACCAATATGATCTTTGGCAGAATTTGCTGGTCCAAAAATGATCTCCACTTTTCACTGAGATAATATTATCTCTTGCTTTCTTTGTCTGATCTTACTTTTTCCCTCCCACATATCCAGCTTCACTACTTTTTGAGAAACGTCCGCTTTAATAACAGTGCGGGAGATGAAATCTTTTTTGATGAGAAGGGGGACTTTGACCCTGGATACGACATCTTCAACATGGTCACTTTCCGCAATCTGTCCTTCCGGAGAGTTTGGATTGGAAGAATGGTCTCCAAAGCTCCCGACGCGAACAAGTTCACCATCAATGAAAGTACTATTGTGTGGAATCACAAGTTTTGGAAGGTGGGACATTCAGGAGTACTTTTATTAATGAGTCCACAAATCTACCGGGAAGTTGTTGTCTGATGACCTGAAAATCCACAAGTGAAGTATATTAATGAAATCTTGAAACCTTGTGGTTTTGCTGGATGTTTGGCTTTCTCTTTATGAAAATATTTAAATTAGTTTCCGGCCTATTGCCTTAACCACTACACCAAACTACCTTTCTCGGTATGTGCTATATTTACACATGCACTTAACTAATATTCAGGGTTTTAATTCGTTCCACACGGTACTAATTTTAAACAATCAGTATGAGATATGAACAGAAGAAATGTAAGGAGCAAATAGGTTTAATTATCCGATCAGTCTTCATCATAAATGCCTATTATATAGGGAACATATGCGAGTAGGATGGTATTTCTCTATTCTTATGCAAATAATAAGTAAGCATGTTGAGAAATCCTGTTTTGCTCAGTATGAATAAAACAGGATTTCTCAAGATGTTTACTTCTTTTCCATATAAACTTTTCTCTGTTTTCCAAGAGGCAAACATATTTTTGTGCAGATTTTTACCCCCTTCCCCCCTTTCTCTCTTTTTAATCAATAATACTGTTTTCTCCTGCAATGTCCCCAGTTTAAATTTGATTTTAGGTATTTTAGTGAAATTCTGATATGAGCTCTTCTTTGAATCCTTTGTAAAATACTCCTGTCTGTCCATCTGAGCCTGGTGATTTCCCATTTTTGACATTCTTAAAGGCCTCTATAGTCTCAAAATTAGAGAAGGGAGCATTCATACACTGGATATCTTCTAGGACATTTCTGAAAAAAATAACCTATTGAAATATAGATTAAGTTTAGCCTGTGGTGGATTTGCCAGTCTATATCACTCTTTGTTCCTTTGCATTTTTAATTATTTACTGTCTTATTGAAACCTGGCATCCCTAATCCTTAATTGCTTTGATAAATCTCTTTTCTTTATTTCTCTTTAACTGATGTGCCAGAATTCTTGAGTTGGTTATCAAAGTCATAATACTGCTTTAAAAATGTGACTTGAGTGGAGATTTATTTGTCTGTAAGGTATCAAGTCCTTTCGTTTTGTTCTCTGTTGATAAAGACGTGATTATCCAGTTCCATTATTTTCCACTAGTAAATTCTTAAAATCAAATATAGTGAATTAATAATGTTTGATAATCTCCTTTTTTACCTTACTCATCTCGCTTGTGCAGCCCTCTGTAATAACTGTATTCAAGGCATCCCACCTTGTTAAGAAAAATGCTGATCTTGTATAATTTTCCTGAAAAAAAAGGTCTTTAAAGTTTGAGTTATTTGTTACTTAGCTGATACATTACATAACCATAAATAATTAGAGTGCCAGTTATAAGTGAATGCGGATTTCTCCGTTTTAAATGCAAAGATCACATCCTGCAATGTGGGATGGTTTGCTGCAGAACTGGGACACTCCTAACAAGAATTTTGATCTTGGGACATCTTGAGCTCAAAAGATATTGCACATTCTTTGAATTTAATAAATCAGCACACTATTTAATTTGTCTCCAAATAAAGTGAAGAATTTAAAGAAAAAATTGGCGAATCCCACTAAAAAATGTTTTAAATGCTTATTTCTAGGTACCTCCCCATGCCAGATGTGTTGACAGCTGCCGCCGTGGGTACAGCAAGGTTGTTCAGGAGGGGAAACATGTTTGTTGCTACAATTGCACCAAATGCCCTGAAGGAAGAATTTCAGTCCAAATTGGCAAGTGAAGAATAATCATCATCATCATCATTGTTGTCATTGTTGTTGTTACTGTTGCTGTTGTTGTTGTTATTATTATTATTAAGTGGGAACTTCCAGGATTTTGAAGGTATATTTTTTCATTTGTTTCAGATTTGGTAAAGTACCTAGGGGAAAAGAGTTACTCCAATCCACTCTGGAATGGAACTGGTAGTAAGCTTCAGTACTGTAGGCTTTTTAAATTTTTTTAAAGGGAGGTATCTACAGTCAGTACTTACACACATATATCTATTTTATTATGGTCTCCTTCACTATGGTGAGAGATGCAGTTCATTTCAAGAAAGGAGCAGTGGAAAATACCTGCTAATATTATGGAAATTCAGTGGAATACTTTTGCAGAACACCAGATCTTTTCTAAAAGATTAAGAAAGCATTATTGTGTAAGTGGAATGGGGAATGTGAATGGTGGCATCAATAGCGATTCCTCTGTTAGTTATGCAAAATGTTCTTTATATTTGGAAATGACAAGGCCTTATTCCTTTATTTCAGATGCAGACCAGTGTGAGAGGTGCCCAGAAGATCACTATTCAAATGCAGAAAAAGACCAGTGTCTTCCCAAAAGTTTCAGCTACTTATCCTTTGGAGAACTCTTGGGAGTCACTCTGACTTCCTTGGTTCTTTTCTTTTCAGCAGCTCTCCTTTTAGTGGCAGTGACCTTCATTCTGCACAGGGACACCCCCATTGTCAAAGCCAACAACAGGAACATCACATGGGTCCTTCTCTCGTCTCTCCTCCTTTGCTTTCTCTGCTCCCTGCTGTTTATTGGGTGGCCTGGGGAGGTGACCTGCTTTCTCAGGCAAACTCTGTTTGGCATGATTTTCTCCATCTCAGTTTCCTCTGTCTTGGCCAAAACTCTCCTGGTTGTTCTGGCCTTCCTGGCCACTAAGCCAGAAAACCAAATGAGGAAATGGCTGGGGAAAAGACTGGCGGGGTCTATCATTGTCCTCTGCTCCTGTTTTCAAGCTGTTATCTGTGTAGTGTGGTTGGTCATGTCGCCTCCTTTCCCAGAGTTGGACATGCACTCCCAGACTGATAAGATCATAGTGCAATGTAACGAAGGCTCAGATCTCATGTTCTATATGGTCCTGGGCTATTTGGGGCTGCTGGCCAGCATCAGTTTCACGGTGGCTTTCTTTGCTCGAAAATTGCCTGATACTTTTAATGAAGCCAAGCTGATCACTTTTAGCATGCTTGTGTTTTGCAGTGTTTGGATGTCCTTCATCCCAGCCTATCTGAGCACCAATGGGAAAGACATGGTGGCTGTGGAGATCTTCTCCATCTTGGCTTCTACTGCTAGCTTGCTGGGCTGCATCTTTCTCCCCAAGTGCTATATCATACTGTTGAAGCCTCATCTTAACACAAGACAGCATTTGACGAAGAAGATAATTTAATGGTTGAATCCAATTTAAATCCATTTCTATCTTTCAGCATTTTTCCGGTGACCCAGGGTGTTCATGGGGACAAACTGAATATTCAAGATGTTCAACCATAACAATGCAATCAAACCCTTTCCCTTCTTGTGATCTTTGCCTGTGTAATGCATACAATGAAGGCCTAGGTCTTTGATTACTGAATCACAACTTCTACTGGAATTAGAGAGAACAAGTGTTGTTTTGGCCAAGGTAGACATGGCAGAACCACTTTGCTGCAACAGAGGTTTCACAAAGGTTTCAGCTATGTCATTGAAAATCAAACTTGTTTAACCCATACAGAGCTGTCTTTTTTATTGGTTGGAGGAACAAGACTGTCTCTTCCAGAGCCCCTTTGGGATTGTGTGATTTCAGTTCTTCTGATTATGGGTACCTCTGGAGAACTCTGTATTATGTGTTAGTTTTATATTTTATTATCTTGCTAACCTGATTGCTGTATATATATTGGAAGTTTCTCAGAGTTCCTTATGACTGCAGCAGCATAGAATCTGCAACAAATAAATACACACAGAAAGAGTTTTGCATGTGCAGATGGTTTATGTCTATGCACTGAGTTGAGTCTAACATTCTGTGACTGTGATTTCTCACTAGCTTAAGCTCCTAGATCCTTATTGCCTCACATCCTTCATGCTGTCCCAGAGATCTGGGAGTGAGACCCTTTCCACTTCTGAGACCCCTTTTGCTACCCTACAAATTTTGGCATGGCAATGTGAGAAAACCAAGCAAGGCACACACAGGCAGACACACTCATGGAAGCGAATCCTAATCTGAACATGAAAAATATCAAATTTCAGATTTGAGCTAGAAACATAGCTAAATGCTTCCTCCAAGCACATTAACCTCCAAGAACATACCTGAATTGTGGGTATTCCTGACTTCTGTCTAACATGGTAATTTGCTGTCCCATTAGGTTGATTCTGTGAGTCAACCTGATAAGCAATGACTGCAAACACGATGTAGTTAATGGCAGCTTCTCAATGCCTTTGGCATTTTGCCAAAGGTTGAGTAAGAAGACCTTCTACAAAGGCTTGCCAGACTATTGCTACTGCTGAACCATTTTTAAAGCTTGCATCAACTGATGTCCCTGGTTCTCCCCCTCTTCCAGAAGTTGAACTAGCTACAACTAGAGTTCCTTCCTGTCTGGAGGAATGAGTCAACTACTGGTGCAGAGAAGTGTCTTGTGATCTCTGAAGCATCCTTTCCAAAGAGATTGACTTCCATCCTTTCCAAGACCTCTTCTATTCTGTTGATTTTCCTAAAATAACTGGAAGGAAGGCAAATAGATGTCTGGGGAATTGTTTTTCATGGCCCAGAGCTGACCCAGGAGAAGATTGTCTCCTGCATGCCATGCTTATTGAGTTGGATAATGGTCTGTCCACACTTGCACTCAAACATGGCTTCACTTTTCCTACCATGTCCCGACGTGACTTTCATCTCATGTCCCATAAGCGTTTGAGAAGACACGCTGAATTCAGTCACCTCGGCTACCCTGACATGAAAGAAGCATTTCCCCTTATTTGGATATTCTCCATGGGCTGCATCAAGAGGGCTAAAATCTCTTTGGCTTTGGCACCCTTGGCAGGGAAGAATCAGAATCTGGAATGACTGGGTACAGAAGCAAGAGATGCAGGAGAAAGATCAGCAACAGGAGAGTCAATTTTATGCCAATGCAATGTTCTGCCTACCAAGGATATGGTGTTTTAGTCTGTGGTAGTGGCATGTAGTGGCTCATACACTGTACCAGGAGAAGGAAGCTGATGTTCTTGGGAAAAAATAGAAAAGAGAGCTCTGGATGTTTTCTTAAGCTTGTAAGGAGCAGCAGGACAGAAATCTAAGAACTAATGGAACAAAAGAAAAGCATTTGATATCAGGGAGGAAATGCCTTGTGACTGGGAATACCCAAATACAAATCCTTGTGGGATGATTTCTTATTTATTTCTGCAAACTGATTCCCAGCCTGGATAAACACATCCTTATGGCAGCCCACAAGCAGCCAGAGGATTCTTTCTACTACCCCTGCTTTCCTTCCTTTTTTCTTTTTCTCTTTATATGAAGATGATACCTGGTTCCATAGGTGTCGAGAGCTGCCAGCATGGACAGAGCATGGTCATCCGGGAGACAGAACAAATATCTTGCCAGAAGTATCTTCAGGGGCTCCAGGGAACATTTCAGTACAGTTGTGTAACTGAAAGAATAAGCTGCACTTATTTGCCATCCCTGATGATAAAGAAGGAAATCCCTTTTTATCATTAGGAGAAGACAAGTAATTTTAAGAGTACATTAAGATTTTTCACCTAGTATTTGCTGATGAAGCTAGAGACGTGTTAAACCCTCTGTTTGTCTGGTGTATATCTGGAACAGGATGAGCCATTTCCTGACCCAGAAAAATTATTTCCAGAAAACTACCAGAGCATCCCTAGAACGGCTGGCTAAGGGCATTCTAGAAGAAAGTGCAACATTCTAATCTGGAAATGAGGAGTTTTGTGTCGTAAAGTAACACAATTAATTAATGCTTTCCCCAGCTAGATTTTGCAAATATATGTTTCAAATTTGTAGATTCTAATTGCATCCCACTATATAAAGGGTGTGATTTGTGATTCCTGAGAAATATAAGCATCTTCTTCTAGCCCTGTTTGAAAGCTGGGTGCTAAATAATACCTCTGTTCCAAAATATTCATTGGAATAATGGATTTAACTCTTCCTTGTGATAAACCCAACTCAAGCATTACAGCATATTTGATGGAACCTAATGCCAGTTTTATTCTACTTTTCTTTATTTCACTTTAATTTATGTACTGTGGATCTGACAATCTATATGACAGCTCTGGCATTAAATACATTACTAGGATCAAGTGAGCCAACGAAAGGGTCTTTATTGCATAAATAAATGAAACATCAACATATAGCAGTTTTCATGAAAACATTCACACGTGACCGTTTTATCACTGCACCCATAATATAAACTTGAATCTAAAGCTGCTTATCAGGTGAGTTTAATTTTCTCTTAGCACAAAAGTTAAGCCCACTGTTTTGAACTATAGAAGAGTTCCAGTGCAGGAATATTTGATGGATTGATTATTTGAAGAACCAGAAAGGAGAATTTTGACTTCTTTGGGAACACCACTGTCCTGCCACACGTTTCTCTGCAACTGCAACACTTGCATTGCCCAAATTACATCTTCCCTTCCCTCCCAGCTATTATTGTGCTTTCTGTCCTCTTCCTTTTAGTCTTATTAGCCTGGGCAGGTGACTTGCCTTCTTTGACAAACCATATTTTGTATCTTTGCGTCTTGTACATTGGCCAAAAGCATGAAAGACATTCTTTTCTTTCCAGCCAAAAGACCAGGAAACAAGAGGAGGAAAATATCAGGATTATCTCATCAAGGTCAGCCCAATTGCTCTACAAGCAGGTGGCGAGATAACAAAGTACCTTGTAATGTCATTATGAGTGTCTAATGAACGCCTACAGAAAGTGTGCGTGTGTGTATCCAGTGAGAGTTTTTTTAATCTGCAATATAAGAGAGGGCTGCAATGCCCAGGTTTGGGTGGCGGCGGATCTGTTCAGGGTGTGTGTGTTTAGTTTCATTTGCAGAAGTTTATTTTTCTCAATAAAGACCAGTTAGTTTCTATTTTTACTGACTGGAGTTTCTTTGGAGATCAAACTGCGGACATTTGCAAGCTCTCATGCTAATGGGTGTCTTTTCCTGAGGGCAAGGTTTATGGGATTCTTTTGTTGCACTCTGCACATCAGGTTATGGGCCCAGGATCCCAGAGAGACCACAGTGCCTAGAGCCCAGGACCCCAGAGAGACCACAGTGCCTAGAGCCCAGGATCCTAGAGAGGCCACAGTGCCTAGAGCCCAGGATCCCAGAGCACCCAGAGAGACCAGAGATCCCAGAGCCCAGAAGCCCAAAGCACCCAGAGAGACCACAAATCCTAGAGCCCAGAGTCTCAGGACTAAGTGTTAAAGTCCGGAGGGGACCCAGTATGCAGAACCAGGACCAAGTGCCCAGGACTGAGGACTGAGGTCGGTGGTTCCGAGGAACAGGATTCCTGGCGTGAGGTTCCAGAAATAACATCCAAGGCGTGAATCCAGGCGTTCTGAAAGTGAGGACCTGACTTCCTGAGTGGAGGGAGATTTATGGCTTTATTACCCTGCCTGTGACTGTTTCGTTTGTAGTTTGGATTTTTTCTCTGTGGTGAGTGCTTGTTTTAAGTGAAATATGGCAGCAGCTTCACCTGCAGCAGTGAGCCTTCCGTTTGAAAGGCTGAATGCACAGAATTACCAAACATGGAAGATAAAGATAAAATCTTTCTTCATGAGAGAGGGGCTTTGGCGTTATGTAAATAACGAACCCCCGGCGGCACCCACGGATGCAGAGCAAGTTTTGATGGATCGTGCATATGGTAATTTGATTTTGGGGCTTGAATCTTCAGAATTGGTGCATGTGCGTGATTTGGCAACTGCTCACGCATGTTGGGTTGCTTTGCGTCGGATCTATGCAAGGGAAACTGCATCTTCTATCGTGAGTTTGACAAAGCAGTTGTATAATCTTAAGTTGGAGCCAGGAGCCAATGTAATTGAGCACCTGAATAAAATGAAAACTTTGTTTGCTGAGTTGGCAGATCGTAATCTGGCCATTCCTGAACAGCAAAAGGCCTGTATAATTTTGGTAAGTTTGGATGAATCGTTTGACATGTTAGTAGAGGCCATGCAGACGCTTCGAATCGCAGACCTAACAGTGGAATACTTAACAAACAGATTGCAAGAGATTCAATGTAACCGTGACTTGCAGACTAATTCTAAGAAAAGACTTGATAACGTAAAGCAGAAACCTTCTCCAGCTGGCACGGAATGTGCATATTTGGTGAGAAAGTGTTTTCGTTGCAATTCTACCAAGCATCTTATAAAAGACTGTCCTATGAAAAATCAGCCTGCTGAGAGTTCCAGAAAGTTTGTCCGTCGTGGAAAAGCAACAGTTAAGAAACAAGGGAGTACTAGACTGGTGTCTGCCTTGATTTCTAACAGAGACAAACGTAATGTTGATAAATGGTTACTGGACTCAGGTTGTAGTGAAATCATTGTAAACAGTGAGCAGTTATTGTTAACTAAATGTAAACCTAAAATTCAACAGGTTAATTTGGCTGATGGTTCTGTAGCTAAAGTAACCATGCAAGGTGAGGTGTTCATACCTTGTTTGGGAAAGATGATTTCTAATGTTCTATGTGTTCCTACACTTGATTTTTCTCTTCTCAGTGTCCCTGTATTAACTAGCAGGGGTTATTCTGTTACGTTCCAAGGTTCTGAATGCTATGTTACAAAAGAGGGGACTGAATGTGCAAGAGGGAGAATGGTTAATCACTTGTATGAAATGCTTCCTAAACAAGATGTGTTAGTTGGAAGTTGTGCTGGTAATGTTCCTGTACATGATAAATGCATTCATTATTATCATAGAGTACTAGGTCATCCTGGATGGAAATGTTTGTCACAAATGGCCAAAGCGTATCCAGAACTGAAATTCAAGAAGTGTTCTAAATTTCTTGATTGTACTGTGTGTAAGCAATCTAAGATAAAATGTGCCCCTGTTGCCAGAAAAAGCAGCAGAATCTCTACAAGACCACTTGCTCTTGTGCATGCTGACTTAGCTGGTCTGTTTCCTCTGAGTGAGGGGGGAGCAAGATTCATGTTTGTTTTAGTGGATGATAACACACGTTTCACATTTTGTTATTTGTTAAAACAGAAGTCTGAAGCATTCTCTCGTTTCAAAGAATTTGTATATATGATTGAAAAAAGATATGGATATCAAGTAGGGAGTTTGCAGACTGACAGAGGGGGTGAATTTATGAGTTTTGAGTTTAAAACTTGGCTACATAGGAAAGGAATTTTCCACAGACTAACAAATGTGGGCATGTCTGCTGAGAATGGCATTGCTGAACGCAAGATTGGTGTTTTGAAAGTAATCAAAGACAGTTTGTTAATTGATAATGATTTACCAATTCGTTTCTGGGGCGAAGCCGTGCTGACAGCTGTATTTCTTACTAACAGACACTAGAATTCAGCTGTAAATGAAGTGCCTTATTTTCTATTATATGGTAAACATCCATCTTTAAAGCATCTGCGTGCATTTGGCACGTTTGCTTATGTACTAATTCCTAAGTCTCAAAGAAGGAGAAACCAATCAAAAACACAACGTTTAAGGTTTATTGGTTATTCTCAGGAATCAAAAGGTTACAGATTCTATCTGGGAAGAAATCAGATTGTAATCTCTAGAAATGCGAATTTTGAGGAGCCTTCTAATTGGCAAAGGCTGCATGCAAATTCAGAGGTTTTTCTAGAAGCACAGACAGACTTAGCTAGAGAGCAAACACTTGATGTACCCTCCTCTCCACAGATAAAGCAAGAAGCAGAAACTTTAACTGAAGAAGCAGGAGTTTCAGCAGAAGGAGAAAAAAAGGAGGAGAAAGAGGAAATACATGAGAGTTTTGAGATTCCTCATAGGTCAACAAGAATAACAAAAGGTGTTCCACCAGAAAGATTTGTTATTCAACAAGTTAGAGTATGTCAAATAACGTGTGAACCACAAAATTTTCAGGAAATGTTATCTTTGCCAAGTGATGAGCAAGATAAGTGGAATGAAGCTATGGATACTGAGTTCAATGCATTGATAAACAAAAATGTGTTTGAAATTTTTGATTTACCAGAATCTGAAAAAGCCATAGGTTCTAGATGGGTATTTAGAAAAAAGCTTTTACCTGATAACACCGTTCAGTATAAAGCTAGATTGGTAGCGCAAGGGTATTCACAAGAACAATATGTGAATTATAATCTTACATTTGCACCTACAGTTAGGCCTGAATCATTGCGTGTAATGTTAGCCTTAGCTGCACAGAGAAACATGGTTGTACATCATTTTGATGTAGATACAGCTTATTTAAATGCTGAGCTTCATGAAAATGTGTATATGAAGCAACCTCCAGGTTACACATGTGGCGATTCCCAGAAAGTATACAGATTACGTAAAGCATTATATGGATTAAAAAAAGCTGGAAGATGTTGGCATAACTGTTTAGATAAAGCTTTGTTAGAAATTGGTTTCAAGAAATCAATAGCTGATCAATGTGTATATACCAAAGGAACTGGAAAAGATTACACAATACTTCTCCCTTATGTTGATGATTTCTGTCTTGCTACTAATTCTTTAAACATGGTAAAAGAATTTGCCAAGCAAATAGAACAATATTTTAAATTGAAAGATCTAGGTATGTTAAAATACTACCTTGGAATTGAAGTGCAGAGAGCTGAAAATGGAGAAATCGATCTAAGTCAAAAGAAAAAGATAGAACAGTTGTTAACACACATGGGAATGTTAGATGCCAAACATGTAAAAACTCCAATGACTAGTGATTTTCTGAAAGATGAAACATGTGAAAAAGTTGTGTGAAAAACCTGCACTGTATCATTCTGTGATTGGTTCTGTACTGTACCTAGCACAATGGACACATCCAGATATATCTTATGTTGTTGGGATTTTGAGCCGTAAGGTGGCTAATCCTACAGAACATGACTGGCTAGGATTAAAAAGACTAATAAGATATTTAAAAGGTACAATAGACCTATGTCTTAAAATGTCAACTAAAAGGATGGAAGAGCCTGTAATTTATGTTGATAGTTCATTTGCAGAAGAAAGTGACAGAAAGTCCATAACAGGGTTTGTTTGCAAATTTGGTGAATCCACAATTGCATGGAAAGCAAGAAAGCAAACCTCCATTGCCTTGTCCACAGCAGAAGCTGAATTTGCAGCTTTATCAGAAGCAATTTGTGAAATAAAATGGTTTAATCAGTTGTTCATTGATTTAAACATTAAAATAGCATTACCTTATACAGTGTATGAAGATTCCCAAGCCTGTATAGGGTTAGCTAAAACAGAAAACATTAAAGCACGCACAAAGTATATCGATGTAAAACATAAAAATGTGAGACAAGCTGTGTTAGAAAACTTTATAGACCTTATATATTGTGAATCCAAAGAAAATCTTGCTGATATATTTACAAAATCATTGCCAATTGTACAACACGAAGCAATGTTAACAAACCTTGGGTTAGAAAAAATGTAAATTGTTATTATAGTACTGTAATGCTTTCTCAATGCTTCTAAAAATGCCAAAGCTTGAGAAAGAAGACCTTCTACAAAAGCTTGACAGACTTCCTTGGGGGTTCTGACATTCATTCTGCACCAGCAGACTTACACTGTCTAAACAAACAACAAAACGATCACATCTACATTGCCTGGAGCTCTGCTTCTCTCTTTCCTCTGCATTTTCCTTTTCATTGGTTAGACTCAGAGAATGATCTGTCTTCTCCATCACATTGCCTTCTGGGCAGTGTGGCTGATCATCTCTCCTTCATATGCAGCAATGGATATAAATACCCAGATTAGTCAGATCATCATCCAATACAATGAAGTTTTAGACTTCCTGCTGTACCTTGTTCTGAGCTACATGGGGTCCCTGGCCATTGTCAGCTTCACCGTGGCCTCCTTGGCATGAAAGCCCCTGTCCCTTTTAAATAGGCAAAGCTCAGTACCTTCAATATGTCGGTTTTCTGCAGGGTTTGGGGGTTGTTTGTCCCAACCTATCCAAGCACTAAGGGGAAATACCTGCTGGCCAATGTGTTTTTTCTCTCTCTTAGACTCTGTGTCCAGCTGGTTAGCCTGAATCTTCTTTCCCAAATGCTATATTCTTTTACTGAGGCCTTAGCTGAACATATGAGAACAGGTTGTAAGAAGAAAAGAGAAAAACAAAATGAATTAGATTTCAGTTCTATCTTGCAAGGTGGGCAGATATTTTATAGAGTAGCCTTGGACATGATTTGAATGGTCACTGAGATGTGTGGCTGTCTTTCCAAAAGCCTGAACACCGATTCTCTGCTACTTTGCTTGGTTGTACTTTGATTGATGTAGTTCTGACAACCTATATTATAGTTCTGACAATAAATGTTTATTGGCATTTTTGTTTTGTCCTCTTTTTTTTAAGCTGACTATGAACTTTCTCCCTCCAAAATCGATCAAGTCGCATACATCATTTATAGCACTCTTAAAATGCCCTGGTCCCATTACTGGATCATCAGAATCAGAACTTTGATACTTTTGAAAAAAGAACCCAGCTGGTAATTTTGTCACACAAAATGAGAATGAGTCATCTGGAAAATGCTGGCAAACCAATACCAGCAGAATTGTTAAATGCTTTGAAAGTAACCCAAAATTTCCAGAATGAAGTGAGCCACCCACAGGGACTTTATTGCAGAGATAATTTAGGATTTCTAAACTCTCCCTACTGCAATGTGCAAGATCAGCCTAGAGCAGTTTTCATGAAAACATTTGTATCTGACATTTTTACCAGTGCACCAAGAGTATAAATGTGAAGCTAAAGCTGCTGATCGTGTGGCTTCGATTTCTTCTTGGCTCAAACAATGAATCTGATTCTGGTGACATTTGTGAAATCCATAGAGTAGGAATAGTTGACAGGTAGGTAGGTAGGTAAGCAGGTAAATAGAGATATAGAGATAAAAAGATGGAGAGAGAGAGAGAGAGAGAGAGAGAGAGAGATGATGATCATGATGGTGATGATGATGGGTTATTTGAAGAACCAGAAGGGATTATATGGACTTCCTTTGATCTTTTCACTTTTGGGAACAACAATGTAGTAATGGAGGTTTTCTCTGTGTACTTGAACCCTCACATTGTCAAAATCATACCTTTCCTTCCCTTTCGTGCTGTAATTTTGCTTTCTGTCCTCTTCCTGTATCTTAATTGTCCTGGGCAGGCAACCTCTCACATTTTTCTTTTATATTTTTAAAATTGTTTTAAGGTGCTAGGCACAGTATATTAAAAATTCTGACCTCCCCCAACCTTTGCCTTTTCTAAGAATGCCTACAGTGTAAGGCAGGGTAATGGGCTATTCTTGTAGACAAAATATTATCTTCCAAAGATTACCATCCCTGCTTTCATACCAGTGTAAAAACAGTTTGTGGGGAAGAGCATTGAGTCCCACTTGTCCTTGCACTGATATTCTGCAGCATCTGACATCAGTGAAGATGCAGAAGAAACAGGAATCCTGATAAAAATATGAGGATAACAAAAACCATGAGAGGTGAAAGGAAATTAAAAAGAAGAAGGAATGACATTCAAACTGCTCCTGCTACTGGGGTGACACCAACAAATGCCTAACTAGTTGGCAACACTGTACGGGGTTAGAGTAGATCAACATTGGTAATCTAACTCTCAAGAGCAAAAATTACTGAAACTTTTCTGTAGCAAGGGCAAGGCAAGAATAGGTAGGATTCCAAGGCAAGAGAAAGGCCATTACACTTGCTATAGGACGCTTAGTATCACTTTTACATTAGCCATGGACAGATTTCACACAAACATTATTTCTGTAGATCACCAGGGCTAGAGTTCTCGGAGGAAGGTTATCATTTACCCTCTAATTAGCAAAATGACTGTGTGCCAATCCTGTTTCTTTGGAGGGATCACAGCTGCCCAAGGACTGCTGGGGGAAAAATAGGTCAGAAGTGCTACCCTTTCAAAAGAGCCCTCACAATTCACCTTGTCCCTCCGAAATCTCAGAGGTTAGCTGTAACAGGCAACAAGTTGGCATTGGGAATTTTGATAATTCATCCCTTTCTCTCTACTATTTTGAAAACCACCTCCCTCCTTTTCAGTGCATGTTTCCTATTAGATCTAGTCAAGGCAAAAGTTCGTTGTTTTGTTGACAGATATATTTTGTTGACCATGTACTTGAACAGGTGGGGTGATGGCTCAAGACTGCTGCTGTTTAAAATTAGTCTGTTTTTCTTCTTCCTTCCTGAGAGTGTCCATGAGAGTTTGAAATCTGTGTGCAGTCATCCCTCCAACCTTCCAGAGAAATTTGCCACCTCTGGAGCAGAAATGATACTTGGGGGATTTGTTTCCCTTTTAAATATTGATGAAAGCATCCAGAGTTTCAAAAAAGAGCCGGACATTTCCAAATCTGGAATGTAAGTAGATCTTTCTTCTTTGAATAAACTGCAATACATCTTCAGAGAAAGGGGATAAAAGGTAGGGAAGAGCCAGATAATGCTGGTGCAAATGTGGCACTGCCTGCTTGACTGTCACATTTGGTGATGTTCTTCATTTTGAACGTGGCTTCTACTTAGAGGTGGCCCTTAGGAAAGCATAAAAGTCTGATCTGCTCATATTTTAATGGACTATCTTACAGATCTAGAAATCTGAAGATACATTTCAACATATACTCTGAGAAAAATGAATGTTGGGGAAAAAACAACAACACTCAGACTGTTCCTCCCTCAATGTCCAAAATGGAAGTACCATAGAATTCATGGCGAATGGGGTCATTTAACTCTCTTTTTCCATATAAAAAATTCTCAGGCTTTATAACATTTACCTGACTGGGATCAGAATTCACAAACTGAAATTCAGGCAATTATGATTCTTTCTAGTAACCCATTAGGAGCAGACTTTACAGGGAATCCAATTCCAAGAGGTTCTGTTGTGAGAAATTGCAGTTTGTATGATCCTCAGTGAATTGTTTATTAGCTGATACCAGTGTATGAAGAAAAGCATTGGAGAAGATTAAAAGATTTGAAAAAACAAGAAAATTTATGTCCATATTAAATGTTAACACACGTATATTGAGTTAACTGTTTAATTGCACATCAACTTTTACAGCAGTTCTAGAAGGAACTAGTTTCCACAAGAATGAAGGAAGGAAGCTGAAAACTGACAGCAAAAAACTGAACTAAAAGCTTATTTTATATACCCAATCTTGTAATTTACTGCCAAAGACTAACATTTATCCACCCAATGTTGACTGGCAAAGTAAATATGCAGATGTTCTTAGACTTTCAAACACAAATACACCCTCTGTCAGAAGATGACTTTAGAAACAAGTGGAGCATCACTGTTAGGAAAAGGACTTCCAGGCAGCCTCTCCAAAACTCCTGCCAGGACACCTAAGCCTCGTTGAAACTCTTCTCCTAAAAGATTTGAACGATTGCTACATTACTAATGGGATTAAAAGTAATTAATTGGTTAAGAGAAATTCCATACATTTCACTACATCTGTTGTAACAAACAGTAGATTTTATCCAACCTTCTGTTCCAGGTTGAAAAAGCAGATGGTTTATACAAGTGTCAAGAATGCAATAGGTTGAGCTTTATAACTGGTAGAGTTCAACTACAGCCTCGTAATGAGAAATGCACATGATTGAATGACTATTGATTTGGGTAGAAAGAATCCATGCTACATTCCAAGGATTGAGAAGCATGGCTCCTATTCTGTTATTCAACTATCAGGGGCTGTTGAGGTTGTCAGAATAATGTGCAAAGCAGAAGTCTCTTTCACAGAAACACAAAATTAATCTCCTCTGCACAAATTGATGAAATTACCAACATAGTTTGCAACAGGTTTCAGTTCTTTTTATGGTATAAGAATGTTCACTTATTTGCTTTTATTTCAGGCTAATACCAAAAAACTTCCAGCACCTTCTTTCTATGTATTTTGCCATTCATGAGATCAACAAGAACATCAAGCTGTTTCCCAACAACACCTTAGAACTGGAGATTTATGAAACCAATTTCAATGTCAGGGTGGCCTGTAAGCGTGTTTTCGATCTGCTCTTTCTGAATCGAGGGAGTCCGATCAACTTTAATTGTGTCCAGAGGAGCAAGACGGAGTTCTTGCCGATCATTGGTGACCTCACCTCCCTCAGTTCCATCCAGATGGCCCACATTTTGAGCAGCTATAAGTTACCACAGGTACGACCATTTTTCACAGATCAGCTTCTTTAGCAAAAGGGGATAAAGAAGGCCACTGCTTTTTGGCAAAGCTTAGCTTCCGTCAGTTTTAGCCAGCCTATCCAGTGATTAGGAAAAATGAAAAATGAAGTATAGAAGCTTCCCAGTTCTGAGTTCTCACGGTCTCCTGTTGTGAAGCTTATGATCTCCTCCTCCCAGGTATATTTAGATGGCAACAGCTGGGTTTTTATAATTCAGTCATAATGTCACAGTAGCATCGAATAATCTAAGGAAAACAGAAAAGCTGTATGTTCTTCATGACAAAAGGATTCTCAGTTTAATTTTCAATGCATCTTCCTAACACACAGCTCAGTTATGGCTCCTTTGACCCAGTGCTGAGTGACAAAAGGAGGTTCCCTTCCTTCTTCAGCATGGTTCCCAATGAGAATTTACAATACGAGGGGATTGTTCATTTACTGAAGCATTTTGGATGGAATTGGATTGGCCTTTTGGTATCTGAGGATGAGAGTGGGGAAACCTTTCTTCAAAATCTCCAACCAAGGCTCTCCCAGAATGATATTTGCATTTCTTGGATGCAGTTAATCCCACTTTTGATAAATTTGAGAGCAAATAAAGATGCCCTTCTTGCACGTATATCCAACATAAGAGACACTATGTTACTGAAGAAAATCAGTGTGTTCCTTACCTCTGGGTCTTCCCAATCTATGGAGGCTTTACAATGGGCTCTATCTTACTCTGAATTTTCCGATATGAATCCAGTAGATCACAGAGTGTGGATCGTGACCTCTCAGTGGGAT
The DNA here is from genome assembly GCA_030867105.1 of Liasis olivaceus. Taxonomy (NCBI): domain Eukaryota; kingdom Metazoa; phylum Chordata; class Lepidosauria; order Squamata; family Pythonidae; genus Liasis; species Liasis olivaceus. The sequence goes on from CM061351.1 coordinate 102,054,797, forward strand.
TTCACTGTTACTTTAGCCCCAGTGGGGAGTTTCCCAGCCCAAACTTTCAATGGTTCCTTATACTTCTCACTCCACACAAACATGGTGCCAGGTTTTCAGCAGTTTCTTGAGAGCATAAACCCTTTGTCAAATTCCTTTCCTTACATTGGTTGGTTCTGGGAGTCTGTATTTCGCTGTTCACTCCCTCCATATCGCAAAGGAGCAAGACGCTGTACAGGGAAGGAAGATCTGGGGAGTCTCCCGGGCTCCGTGTTTGAAATGGCCATGTCTGGAGAGAGCTACAATATCTACAATGGGGTTTATTCTGCAGCACATGCTTTGCACGCAATGCGTTCAAGAAGAACCAAGACAGCTTCTCGGAAGAATCAGGATGGAGCAAAATTTTGGGATTTTCAGCTATGGCAGGTACATCATTGTTCTTCCCAGATACGTCTGTGTAAGGGTTGAAGGGGATGGGAAGGGAAGGGAATCAGCAATAGAAAGGCTCTAGATTTGTTCCTCTGCAGCAACCAATTTACCTTTGAGCCAAACCTTGCCTGCAACCAAGTTCGTAATGCAGCTCAGTCATGTCACAGAGTCTTCTCCCAATTTGAACCATCTCCAGAAGGGGCTCTTTTCTGGAGATTTGTCATTTATTTATTTAATGCAATTTATATAGCTGTCCATGTCATCAGCAGGTGACTCTGGGTGGCATACAACAAGGCTAAATAAAATAAATACCTTAAAAGTTATAAAAACCAACTGAACAAAAACAAAGAAACAAAAAAAATAGTGCTGTTCCATGGTATAAAGCAATATTCATTTTATTAATAAATTTATTAAATTTTACCTGCCAACATTTGAGGAAGACTAGGATAATTTTGGTCTGATCTTACTTTCCTCTTCCCTGAATCCAGCTTCACCACTTCCTTAGAAACACTCGTTTTAATAACAGTGCAATTGATGAAATATATTGTGATGAGGCTTAGCAACAAGGCTTAAAACAATCAAGAAATATGTTAAAAGACATAAAAACCAACTGAACAAACACAAAAAACCAGACCAAGAGACGTTAAAAATATTGGAGCCACCTCATTAAACTCCCATTTAGTGCTGTTCCATGGTGTGAAACCCTATCAATTGTATTAGTTTCTGTGCAACCATTCTCCTCAATCTCTCTCTCCCAAAATTTGAATGCACAAAACTAATAATTTCAGTTTGTCTCCACAATCTTCACTGTGGGATCTCTCCCATTTTCCTTCTAGTAAACAACATGGATGTTCCTGCTACCCCAGCTGCTGTTGCTGTGGGACTCTTTCTACGTACATTTGTATGAAAACCTTTTACATATACAGCAATGCTTTCTGAAGGCAGAATGGACTTCAATTGTTGATTAGCTTCACTACAGAAACTCTCTTGCAATTCTAAAGGTAGCCAAAATTTGAGGAAGACTAGGATAATTCTGGTCTGATCTTACTTTCCTCTTCCTTGAATCCAGCTTCACCACTTCCTGAGAAACACTCGTTTTAATAACAGTGCAGGAGATGAAATATATTTTGATGAGAAGGGGGATTTTGACCCTGGATATGACATCTTCAACATGGTCACCTTTCTCAATCAGTCCTTCCAGAGGGTCCTGATCGGAAAGATAGTCCCAAAAGTTGCCAATGGAAAAAAGTTATCTCTCAATGAAAGTGCCATTGTGTGGAATCACAAGTTTCAAGAGGTGGGACATTTGGAGTTACTGCAGTTAAGTAGACAATTGTTTTGGGGGCAAGAACTTCTTCTTTGATTTCTTGAAAATCCACAAGTGAAGTGAAGTGATGATATCCTGGAGCCTCATGGTGTTGCTAGATATTTGATTGGTCCTTATGGAAAGAGTACATAGAAAGGTTTTTTTTACTATACTGAGCTGCATTTTGGAACTTGTATGAAGTAAGAATATTAATTTCTGTGTGTCTTTTACCTTAACTTGCTCGACAGGCTACTAACTTTAAAAAGACAATCTGTCTTTTTAAAGAGAAATGTGATGGATCTTTGACACAAATGGCAGGAATGTATAGAATAAATATGAGCAGGATGTTATTTCTCTATCCAGTTGAAAAAAAAGTAAGCAAGGGTGTGTAGAAACTAAGTCCCGTAAATATGCTGACATGGGACAAAACAGAATGGTAAGTGTTTGAAGTGAACGTTTCCATCTTTTCCACAACGTGGAAATCTTCTTTGTGAATTTTCTCTTATTCATTTAAATATACAATACTATTTCGTTTTGTGTTTTCCCCCCTTAAAACTTCATCTTAAGCTTAGATGTGGATGTGATATTATGAATGGAGCAACAAAGAGAGCAAAATGGAGGTTCTTTTTGAAAAGAGAAAAGGTTTGCTGCTGCTGTGGGTGCCTCCATGAAGACATTTTTTGAGAAATCTGTACATACATATCATGCAAAGTAACAACATTGATATGCCAAGGTTACAAAATTAAAGATGTTGAAATTTCATTTAAAATAAAATCCTTATGCTCTTGAGACATCATAGCTTCTCAAGATTTTGCACACCTCTAGATTTACTAATTTCTCCAAATAAAGTGGAGATTTTGCAGAACTTTTGGCTGGATCCTACACTTGATGTTTCTTTTCAGGTACCTCCCCGTGCCAGATGTGTCCAAAGCTGCCTTCACGGGTATAGCATAGTTGTGCATGAGGGGAAGCATGCTTGTTGCTACACTTGCAGCAAATGTCCCGAAGGAAGAATTTCAGTCCAAGTGGGCAAGTAAAGAAATGGAATTAGAGAGCTGAGAGTTGAGAGCTATCAAACTTTCCCTGTCTTCATTCTTTCCAACTTTGGTATGGTATATAGTGTAATGGGACTGTGGTAAGCTGCAGTAGCTTTTCTTTTCTTTTCTTTTCTTTTCTTTTCTTTTCTTTTCTTTTCTTTTCTTTTCTTTTCTTTTCCTTTCCTTTCCTTTCCTTTCCTTTCCTTTCCTTTCCTTTCCTTTCCTTTCCTTTCCTTTCCTTTCCTTTCCTTTCCTTTCCTTTCCTTTCCTTTCCTTTCCTTTCTTTTCTTTTTCTTTTCTTTGAAGGGGGAGAATCTAAATAGTTGCATAAATCCATTCTATTATGACCTCCTTGGCTACGTTGAGAATAGCTGTTCTTTTAGAATAACAGCATGCAAATATGGAAATTCAATGGAATACATTTACATAGATGTTAGCCCGGTGTCTTTTACTAAGGATTAAGAAAGCACGATTGTGTACGTGTGATAGGGATTGTGAATGTCATCATCGCGAGTGATTTCTCTTAGTGCTGTACAGTGTCCGATATATTTGGAAATGACCAGGCTTTCTTCATGTATTTCAGATGCAGACCAATGTGAGAGGTGCCCAGGAGATCATTATTCCAATGCAGAAAAAGACCAGTGCCTTCCCAAAGGTTTTAGCTACTTATCCTATAGTGAATCCTTGGGCATCATTCTGACTTCCTTGACTCTTTTCTTTTTGGCAACCCTCCTTTTAGTGGCAGTGACTTTCCTTCTGCATTGGGACACCCCCATTGTCAAAGCCAACAACAGGAACATCACATGCATCCTTCTCTCCTCTCTCCTCCTCTGTTTTCTCTGCTCCCTGCTCTTTATTGGTCGGCCTGGGGAGGTGACTTGCTTTCTCAGGCAAACTCTGTTTGGCACCATTTTCTCCATCTCGGTTTCCTGTGTCTTGGCCAAAACCATCACGGTCCTTCTGGCCTTCCTGGCCACTAAGCCAGAAAACCAGATGAGAAAATGGCTGGGGAAAGGACTGGCAGGATCCATCATTGTCCTCTGCTCCTCTTTTCAAGCTGCTATCTGTGTAGTGTGGTTGCTCACGTCGCCTCCCTTCCCAGAGCTGGACATGCATTCCCAGACTGAAGAAATTATTGTGCAATGTAACGAAGGCTCAGATTCCATGTTCTATGTTGTCCTGGGCTACTTGGGGCTGCTGGCCACCATCAGTTTCACGGTGGCTTTCTTTGCTCGAAAATTGCCTGATACTTTTAATGAAGCCAAGCTGATCACCTTCAGCATGCTTGTGTTTTGCAGCATTTGGGTGTCCTTCATCCCAGCCTATCTGAGCACCAAGGGGAAATACATGGTGGCTGTGGAGATCTTCTCCATTTTAGCCTCTACTGCGGGTCTCCTCGGCTGCATCTTTCTTCCTAAGTGCTACATCATACTCTTGAACCCACATCTAAACACAAAACAGCATTTCGCCAGGAGAATATTTTAAAGGTTATATCCAACATTCTAGTATTCAGCATTTATGTATTGACGTCCATGGGAACAGTCTCATGTTAAGGTGGCAACCCTAACCTTGCAATTGAACCCTCTCGTTTTTCTGTTCTTTGTGCCATGGACATCATAAAGGCCCAGGGTTTTGATTGCTCAGTCACAACTGCTATAATGACTTTTTTCAAAGCCCTCCCTCCCCTTCTGGGGAGTGGTTAAGCTTTTCTGAAAAGATTCCATTCAATTGCTTCTGTTGTCAATATTGAAGTACATGTTCTATTATAGGCATTTCTCCCTGGTTTGAATGATAGATAAACCTAAGGGTTAACACTTAATAGTTGTTCTAAAACAATGCCCCTGATGTTCTGTTCGGTAACATCGACACATTTGTCCACCTTTATACAGTCATGTTTTGTAGAGTAGCTTTGTTGCCCTGAGCCTTTTAGCACTTTGCGGAACTAGGTGGAACAAATCTTGTTTGCACAAAACACTGTCCTTGTAGACAGGTCACAACCACTTTCCTGCAAAGTGTGCTTTTCATATATCAGCTGGGTCCATTCTGTATCAAATTTATTTAACCCATATATAGCCTGTCTTTTTTCTTGATTGGAGGAGGAAGACCTGGCTCTTCCAGAGCCCCTTCAGGTTTCCATGATTTTAGCTGTGGTTACGGTTTACCAAGGAGATCTCTGTATTGTTTGACAGTTTTATATTTCCTTATCTTGCTATCCTAATTCATGTATATATAATGGAAGTTGCTCAGAGTTCCTTATGACTTGAGTAGCACAGAAGCCGCAGGACCTAAATAAATGGAAAAGGGGTTTTGCATCAGGAGATGGTTTATGTCTATGGACTCTAACCTTCTGTGACTGCAATTTCTCACTACATTTCATGCCCTTAGATCCTTATCCCCTGACATTCCTTAGGCTGTCCCTGAGATCTGAGTCTTAGCCATTTCCTACTTTTGAGCCCCATTTGCCATCCTATAAATTTTAGCATGGCCAGGTGAGAAAACCAAGCAAGGCACATACAGACAGACACACACATGCAAGTGAATCCTAATCTGAACATGAACAACATTAAATTTCAGCTTTGAGCTAGAAATCTTGCTTAAATGCCTCCTCCAAGCCCATCAGCCTCTAAGTACATACCTGGATTATGGGCATTCCTGTCTCACATTTAACTTAGGCATTGGATGTCCCATTACATTGATTCTGGGAGTCAACCTGATACGCAATAAGCTCAAGAGTGATGTAGTCAAAGGCAGCCTTCTCAATGCTTCTAAAAATGCCAAAGCTTGAGAAAGAAGACCTTCTACAAAGGCTTGACAGACTACCTTGGGGATTCTGAAATTCATTCTGCACCAGCAGACTTACACTGTCTAAACAAACAACAAAACGATCACATCTACATTGCCTGGAGCTCTGCTTCTCTCTTTCCTCTGCGTTTTCCTTTTCATTGGTTAGACTGAGAGAATGATCTGTCTTCTCCATCAAATTGCCTTCCGGGCAGTGTGGCTGATCATCTCTCCTTCATACGAAGGAATGGATATAAATACCCAGATTAGTCAGATCATCATCCAATACAATGAAGTTGTAGACTTCCTGCTGTACCTTGTTCTGAGCTACATGGGGTCCCTGGCCATTGTCAGCTTCACCGTGGCCTCCTTGGCATGAAGGCGCCTGTCCCTTTTAAATAGGCGAAGTTCAGTACCTTCAATATGTCGGTTTTCTGCAGGGTTTGGGGGTTGTTTGTCCCAACCTATCTGAGCACTAAGGGGAAATACCTGCTGGCCATTGTGTTTTTTCTCTCTCTTAGACTCTGTGTCCAGCTGGTTAGCCTGAATCTTCTTTCCCAGATGCTATATTCTTTTACTGAGGCCTTAGCTGAACATATGAGAACAGGTTGTAAGAAGAAAAGAGAAACAAAATGAATTAGATTTCAGTTCTATCTTGCAAGGTGGGCAGATATTTTATAGAGTAGCCTTGGACATGATTTGAATGGTCACTGACATGTGTGGCTGTCTTTCCAAAAGCCTGAACACTGATTCTTTGCTACTTTGCTTTGTTGTACTTTGATTGATGTAGTTCTGACAACCTATATTATAGTTCTGACAATAAATGTGTATTGGCATTTTTGGGTTGTCCTCTTTTTTTTAAGCTGACTATGAACTTTCTCCCTCCAAAATCGATCAAGTCGCATACATCATTTATAGCACTCTTAAAATGCCCTGGTCCCATTACTGGATCATCAGAATCAGAACTTTGATACTTTTGAAAAAGGAACCCAGCGGGTAATTTTGTCACACAAAATCAGAATGAGTCAGCTGGAAAATGCTGGCAAACCAATTCCAACAGAAGTGTCAAATATTTGGAAAGTAAGTCAAAATTTCCAGAATGAAGTGAGCCACCCACAGGGTCTTTATTGCAGAGATAATTTAGGATTTCTAAACTCTCCCTACTGCAATGTGCAAGATCAGCCTAGAGCAGTTTTCATGGAAACATTTGTATCTGACATTTTTACCAGTGCACCAAGAGTATAAATGTGAAGCTAAAGCTGCTGATCATGTGGCTTCTATTTCTTCTTGGCTAGAACAATGAATCTGATTCTGGTGACATTTGTGAAATCCATAGCATAGGAATAGTTGACAGGTAGGTAGGTAGGTAGGTAGGCAGGTAAATAGAGATAATGAGATAAAAAGATGGAGAGAGAGAGAGAGAGAGAGAGAGAGAGAGAGAGAGAGAGAGAGAGAGAGAGAGATGATGATCATGATGGTGATGATGATAGGTTATTTGAAGAACCAGAAGGGATTATATGGACTTCCTTTGATCTTTTCACTTTTGGGAGCATCAATGTAGTAATGGAGGTTTTCTCTGTGTACTTGAACCCTCACATTGTCAAAATCATACCTTTCCTTCCCTTTCGTGCTGTAATTTTGCTTTCTGTCCTCTTCCTGTATCTTAATTGTCCTGGGCAGGCAACCTCTCACATTTTTCTTTTATATTTTTAAAATTGTTTTAAGGTGCTAGGCACAGTATATTAAAAATTCTGACCTCCCCCAACCTTTGCCTTTTCTAAGAATGCCTACAGTGTAAGGCAGGGTAATGGGCTATTCTTGTAGACAAAATATTATCTTCCAAAGATTACCATCCCTGCTTTCATACCAGTGTAAAAACAGTTTGTGGGGAAGAGCATTGAGTCCCACTTGTCCTTGCACTGATATTCTGCAGCATCTGACATCAGTGAAGATGCAGAAGAAACAGGAATCCTGATAAAAATATGAGGATAACAAAAACCATGAGAGGTGAAAGGAAATTAAAAAGAAGAAGGAATGACATTCAAACTGCTCCTGCTACTGGGGTGACACCAACAAATGCCTAACTAGTTGGCAACACTGTACGGGGTTAGAGTAGATCAACATTGGTAATCTAACTCTCAAGAGCAAAAATTACTGAAACTTTTCTGTAGCAAGGGCAAGGCAAGAATAGGTAGGATTCCAAGGCAAGAGAAAGGCCATTACACTTGCTATAGGACGCTTAGTATCACTTTTACATTAGCCATGGACAGATTTCACACAAACATTATTTCTGTAGATCACCAGGGCTAGAGTTCTCGGAGGAAGGTTATCATTTACCCTCTAATTAGCAAAATGACTGTGTGCCAATCCTGTTTCTTTGGAGGGATCACAGCTGCCCAAGGACTGCTGGGGGAAAAATAGGTCAGAAGTGCTACCCTTTCAAAAGAGCCCTCACAATTCACCTTGTCCCTCCGAAATCTCAGAGGTTAGCTGTAACAGGCAACAAGTTGGCATTGGGAATTTTGATAATTCATTCCTTTCTCTCTACTATTTTGAAAACCACCTCCCTCCTTTTCAGTGCATGTTTCCTATTAGGTCTAGTCAAGGCAAAAGTTCGTTGTTGTGTTGACAGATATATTTTGTTGACCATGTACTTGAACAGGTGGGGTGGTGGCTCAACACTGCTGCTGTTTAAAATTAGTCTGTTTTTCTTCTTCCTTTCTGAGAGTGTCCATGAGAGTTTGAAATCTGTGTGCAGTCATCCCTCCAACCTTCCAGAGAAATATGCCACCTCTGGAGCAGAAATGATACTTGGGGGATTTGTTTCCTTTATAAATATTGATGAAAGCATCCAGAGTTTCAAAAAAGAGCCGGACATTTCCAAATCTGGAATGTAAGTAGATCTTTCTTCTTTGAATAAACTGCAATACATCTTCAGAGAAAGGGGATGAAAGGTAGGGAAGAGCCAGATAATGCTGGTGCAAATGTGGCACTGCCTGCTTGACTGTCACATTTGGTGATGTTCTTCATTTTGAACGTGGCTTCTACTTAGAGGTGGCCCTTAGGAAAGCATAAAAGTGCGATCTGCTCATATTTTAATGGACTATCTTACAGATCTAGAAATCTGAAGATACATTTCAACATATACTCTGAGAAAAATGAATGTTGGGGAAAAAACAACAACACTCAAACTGTTCCTCCCTCAATGTCCAAAATGGAAGTAGGATAGAATTCATGGCGAATGGGGTCATTTAATTCTCTTTTTCCATATAACAAATTCTGGGGCTTTATAACATTTACCTGACTGGGAACAGAATTCACAAACTGAAATTCAGGCAATTATGATTCTTTCTAGTAACCCATTAGGAGCAGACTTTACAGGGAATCCAATTCCAAGAGGTTCTGTTGTGAGAAATTGCAGTTTGTATGATCCTCAGTGAATTGTTTATTAGCTGATACCAGTGGATGAAGAAAAGCATTGGAGAAGGTTAAAAGATTTGAAAAAACAAGAAAATTTTTGTCCATATTAAATGCAAACACACGTGTATTGAGTTAACTGTTTAATTGCACATCAACTTTTACAGCAGTTCTAGAAGGAACTAATTTCCACAAGAATGAAGGAAGGAAACTGAAAAATGACAGCAAAAAGTGAACTGAAAGCTTATTTTATATACCCGATCTTCTAATTTACTGCCAAAGACTAACATTTATCCACCCAATGTTGACTGGCAAAGTAAATATGCAGATGTTCTTAGACTTTCAAACACAAATACACCCTCTGTCAGAAGATGACTTTAGAAACAAGTGGAGCATCACTGTTAGGAAAAGGACTTCCAGGCAGCCTCTCCAAAACTCCTGCCAGGACACCTAAGCCTCGTTGAAACTCTTCTCCTAAAAGATTTGAACGGTTGCTATATTACTAATGGGATTAAAAGGAATTAATTGGTTAAGAGAAATTCCATACATTTCACTACATCTGTTGTAACAAACAGCAAATTTTATCCAACCTTCTGTTCCAGGTTGAAAAAGCAGATGGTTTATACAAGTGTCAAGAATGCAATAGGTTGAGCTTTATAACTGGTAGAGTTCAACTACAGCCTAGTAATGAGAAATGGACATGATTGAATGACTATTGATTTGGGTAGAAAGAATCCATGCTACATTCCAAGGATTGAGAAGCATGGCTCCTATTCTGTTATTCAGCTATCAGGGGCTGTTGAGGTTGTCAGAATAATGTGCAAAGCAGAAGTCTCTTTCACAGAAACACAAAATTAATCTCCTCTGCACAAATTGATGAAATTACCAACATAGTTTGCAACAGGTTTCAGTTCTATTTATGGTATAAGAATGTGCACTTATTTGCTTTTATTTCAGGCTAATACCAAAAAACTTCCAGCACCTTCTTTCTATGTATTTTGCCATTCATGAGATCAACAAGTACATCAAGCTGTTTCCCAACAACACCTTAGAACTGGAGATTTATGAAACCAATTTCAATGTCAAGCTGGGCAGTAAGAATGTTTTCGATCTCCTGTTTCTGAATCGAGGGAGTCCGATCAACTTTAATTGTGTCCAGAGGAGCAAGACGGAGTTCTTGCCAATCATTGGTGACCTCACCTCCCCCAGCTCCATCCAGATGGCCCACATTTTGAGCAGCTATAAGTTACCACAGGTACGACCATTTTTCACAGATCAGCTTCTTTAGGAAAAGGGGATAAAGAAGGCCACTGCTTTTTGGCAAAGCTTAGCTTCCGTCAGTTTTAGCCAGCCTATCCAGTGATTAGGAAAAATGAAAAATGAAGTATAGAAGCTTCCCAGTTCTGAGTTCTCACAGTCTCCTGTTGTGAAGCTTATGATCTCCTCCTCCCAGGTATATTTAGATGGCAACAGCTGGGTTTTTATAATTCAGTCATAATGTCACAGTAGCATCGAATAATCTAAGGAAAACAGAAAAGCTGTATGTTCTTCATGACAAAAGGATTCTCAGTTTAATTTTCAATGCATCTTCCTAACACACAGCTCAGTTATGGCTCCTTTGACCCAGTGCTGAGTGACAAAAGGAGGTTCCCTTCCTTCTTCAGCATGGTTCCCAATGAGAATTTACAATACGAGGGGATTGTTCATTTACTGAAGCATTTTGGATGGAATTGGATTGGCCTTTTGGTATCTGAGGATGAGAATGGGGAAACCTTTCTTCAAAATCTCCAACCAAGGCTCTCCCAGAATGATATTTGCATTGCTTGGATGCCGTTAATCCCACTTTTGATAAATTTGAGAGCAAATAAAGATGCCCTTCTTGCACGTATATCCAACATAAGAGACACTATGATACTGAAGAAAATCAGTGTGTTCCTTACCTCTGGGTCTTCCCAATCTATGGAGGCTTTACAATGGGCTCTATATTCCTCTGAATTTTCCAATATGAATCCAGTAGATCACAGAGTGTGGATCATGACCTCTCAGTGGGATTTCACTGTTACGTTAACCCCAGTGGTGAGTTTCCCAGCCCAAACTTTCAATGGTTCCTTATACTTCTCACTCCACACAAACATGGTACCAAGATTTCAGCAGTTTCTTGAGAGCATAAACCCTTTGTCAAATTCCTTTCCTTACATTGGTTGGTTCTGGGAGTCTGTATTTCACTGTTCACTCCCTCCATATCGCAAAGGAGCAAAACGCTGTACTGGGAAGGAAGAACTGGGGAGTCTCCCGGGCTCCGTGTTTGAAATGGCCATGTCTGGAGAGAGCTACAACATCTACAATGGGGTTTATTCTGCAGCATATGCTTTGCATGCAATGCATTCAAGAAGAACCAAGACAGCTTCTCGGAAGAATCAGGATGGAGCAAAATTTTGGGATTTTCAGCCATGGCAGGTACGTCACTGTTCTTCTCAGATATGTCTGGGTAACAGTTGAAGGGGATGGGAAGGGAAAGGAATCAGCAATAGAAAGGCTCTAGATTTGTTCCTCTGCAGCAACCAATTTACCTTTGAGCCAAACCTTGTCTGCAACCAAGTTCCTAATGCAGCTCAGTTATGTCACAGAGTCTTCTCCCAATTTAAACCATCTCCAGAAGGGGCTCTTTTCTGGAGATTTGTCATTTATTTATTTAATACAATTTATATAGCTGTCCATGTCATCAGCAGGTGACTCTGGGTGGCATACCACAAGGCTAAATAAAATAAATACCTTAAAAGTTATAAAAACCAACTGAACCAAAACAAAGAAACAAAAAAATTAGTGCTGTTCCATGGTATAAAGCAATATTCATTTTATTAATTAATTTATTAAATTTTACCTGCCAACATTTGAGGAAGACTAGGATAATTTTGGTCTGATCTTACTTTCCTCTTCCCTGAATCCAGCTTCACCACTTCCTGAGAAACACTCGTTTTAATAACAGTGCAGGTGATGAAATATATTGTGATGAGGCTTAGCAACAAGGCTTAAAACAATCAAGAAATATGTTAAAAGACATAAAAACCAACTGAACAAACACAAAAAACCAGACCAAGAGACGTTAAAAATATTGGAGCCACCTCATTAAACTCCCTTTTAGTGCTGTTCCATGGTGTGAAACCCTATCAATTGTATCAGTTTCTGTGCAACTATTCTCCTCAATCTCTCTCTCCCAAAATTTGAATGCACAAAACTAATAATTTCAGTTTGATTCCACAATCTTCACTGTGGGATCTCTCCCACTTTCCTTCTAGTAAACAACATGGATGTTCCTGCTACCCCAGCCACTGTTGCTGTGGGACTCTTTCTACGAACATTTGTATGAAAACCTTTTACATATACAGCAATGCTTTCTGAAGGCAGAATGGACTTCAATTGCTGATTAGCTTCACTACAGAAACTCTCTTGCAATTCTAAAGGTAGTCAAACTTTGAGAAAGACTAGGATAATTCTGGTCTGATCTTACTTTCCTCTTCCTTGAATCCAGCTTCACCACTTCCTGAGAAACACTCGTTTTAATAACAGTGCAGGAGATGAAATATATTTTGATGAGAAGGGGGATTTTGACCCAGGATATGACATCTTCAACATGGTCACTTTTCTCAATCAGTCCTTCCAGAGGGTCCTGATCGGAAAGATAGTCCCAAAAGTTGCCAATGGAAAAAAGTTATCTCTCAATGAAAGTGCCATTGTGTGGAATCACAAGTTTCAAGAGGTGGGACATTTGGACTTACTGCAATTAAGTAGACAATTGTTTTGGGCGAAAGAACTTCTTCTTTGATTTCTTGAAAATCCACAAGTGAAGTGAAGTGATGATATCCTTGAGCCTCATGGTGTTGTTAGATATTTGACTGGTCCTTATGGAAAGTCTACATGGAAAGGGTTTTTTTACTTTACTGAGTTGCATTTTGGAACTTGTATGAAGTAAGAATAATAATTTCTGTATGTCTTTTACCTTAATTTGCTCGACATGGTACTAACTTTAAAAAGACAATCTGTCTTTTTAAAGAGAAATGTGATGAATCTTTGACACAAATGGCAGGAATGTATAGAATAAATATGAGCAGGATGTTATTTCTCTATCCAGTTGAAAAAAAAGTAAGCAAGGGTGTGTAGAAACTAAGTCACGTAAATCTGCTGACATGGGACAAAACAGAATGGTAAGTGTTTGAAGTGAACGTTTCCATCTTTTCCACAAGGTGGAAATCTTCTTTGTGAATTTTCTCTTATTCATTAAAATCTACAATACTATTTCCTTTTGTGTTTTCCCCCCTTAAAACTTCATCTTAAGCTTAGATGTGGATGTGATATTATGAATGGAGCAACAAAGAGAGCAAAATGGAGGTTCTTTTTGAAAAGAGAAAAGGTTTGCTGCTGCTGTGGGTGCCTGCATGGAGACATTTTTTGAGAAATCTGTACATACATATCATGCAAAGTAACAACATTGATAGGCCAAGGTTACAAAATTAAAGATGTTGAAATTTCATTTAAAATAAAATCCTTATGCTCTTGAGACATCATAGCTTCTCAAGATTTTGCACACCTCTAGTTTTACTAATTTCTCCAAATAAAGTGGAGATTTTGCAGAACTCTTGGGTGGATCCTACATTTGATGTTTCTTTTCAGGTACCTCCCCGTGCCAGATGTGTCCAAAGCTGCCATCATGGGTATAGCATAGTTGTGCATGAGGGGAAACATGCTTGTTGCTACACTTGCACCAAATGTCCCGAAGGAAGAATTTCAGTCCAAGTGGGCAAGTAAAGAAATGGAATTAGATAGCTGAGAGTTGAGAGCTATCAAACTTTCCCTGTCTTCATTCTTTCCAACTTTGGTATGGTATATAGTGTAATGGGACTGTGGTAAGCTGCAGTAGCTTTTCTTTTCTTTTCTTTTCTTTTCTTTTCTTTTCTTTTCTTTTCTTTTCTTTTCTTTTCTTTTCTTTTCTTTTCTTTTCTTTTCTTTTCTTTTCTTTTCTTTTCTTTTGAAGGGGGATAATCTAAATAGTTGCATAAATCCATTCTATTATGACCTCCTTGGCTACGTTGAGAATAGCTGTTCTTTTAGAATAACAGCATGCGAATATGGAAATTCAATGGAATACATTTGCATAGATGTTAGCCCGGTGTCTTTTACTAAGGATTAAGAAAGCACGATTGTGTACGTGTGATAGGGATTGTGAATGTCATCATCGGGAGTGATTTCTCTTTGTGCTGTACAGTGTCCGATATATTTGGAAATGACCAGGCTTTCTTCATGTATTTCAGATGCAGACCAATGTGAGAGGTGCCCAGGAGATCATTATTCCAATGCAGAAAAAGACCAGTGCCTTCCCAAAGGTTTTAGCTACTTATCCTATAGTGAATCCTTGGGCATCATTCTGACTTCCTTGACTCTTTTCTTTTTGGCAACCCTCCTTTTAGTGGCAGTGACTTTCCTTCTGCATTGGGACACCCCCATTGTCAAAGCCAACAACAGGAACATCACATGCATCCTTCTCTCCTCTCTCCTCCTCTGTTTTCTTTGCTCCCTGCTCTTTATTGGTCGGCCTGGGGAGGTGACTTGCTTTCTCAGGCAAACTCTGTTTGGCACCATTTTCTCCATCTCGGTTTCCTGTGTCTTGGCCAAAACCATCACGGTCCTTCTGGCCTTCCTGGCCACTAAGCCAGAAAACCAGATGAGAAAATGGCTGGGGAAAAGACTGGCAGGATCCATCATTGTCCTCTGCTCCTCTTTTCAAGCTGCTATCTGTGTAGTGTGGTTGCTCACGTCGCCTCCCTTCCCAGAGCTGGACATGCATTCCCAGACTGAAGAAATTATTGTGAAATGTAACGAGGGCTCAGATTCCATGTTCTATGTTGTCCTGGGCTACTTGGGGCTGCTGGCCACCATCAGTTTCACGGTGGCTTTCTTTGCTCGAAAATTGCCTGATACTTTTAATGAAGCCAAGCTGATCACCTTCAGCATGCTTGTGTTTTGCAGCATTTGGGTGACCTTCATCCCAGCCTATCTGAGCACCAAGGGGAAATACATGGTGGCTGTGGAGATCTTCTCCATTTTAGCCTCTACTGCAGGTCTCCTCGGCTGCATCTTTCTTCCTAAGTGCTACATCATACTCTTGAACCCGCATCTAAACACAAAACAGCATCTCGCCAGGAGAATATTTTAAAGGTTATATCCAACATTCTAGTATTCAGCATTTATATATTGACGTCCATGGGAACAGTCTCATGTTAAGGTGGCAACCCTAACCTTGCAATTGAACCCTCTCGTTTTTCTGTTCTTTGTGCCATGGACATCATAAAGGCCCAGGGTTTTGATTGCTCAGTCACAACTGCTATAATGACTTTTTTCAAAGCCCTCCCTCCCCTTCTGGGGAGTGGTTAAGCTTTTCTGAAAAGATTCCATTCAATTGCTTCTGTTGTCAATATTGAAGTACATGTTCTATTATAGGCATTTCTCCCTGGTTTGAATGATAGATAAACCTAAGGGTTAACACTTAATAGTTGTTCTAAAACAATGCCCCTGATGTTCTGTTCGGTAACATCGACACATTTGTCCACCTTTATGCAGTCATGTTTTGTAGAGTAGCCTTGTTGCCCTGAGCCTTTTAGCACTTTGCGGAACTAGGTGGAACAAATCTTGTTTGCACAAAACACTGTCCTTGTAGACAGGTCACAACCACTTTCCTGCAAAGTGTGTTTTTCATATATCAGCTGGGTCCATTCTGTATCAAATTTATTTAACCCATACATAGCCTGTCTTTTTTCTTGATTGGAGGAGGAAGACCTGGCTCTTCCAGAGCCCCTTCAGGTTTCCATGATTTTAGTTGTGGTTACGGTTTACCTAGGAGATCTCTGTATTGTTTGACAGTTTTATATTTCCTTATCTTGCTATCCTGATTCATGTATATATAATGGAAGTTGCTCAGAGTTCCTTATGACTGGAGTAGCACAGAAGGCGCAGGACCTAAATAAATGGAAAAGGGGTTTTGCATCAGGAGATGGTTTATGTCTATGGACTCTAACCTTCTGTGACTGCAATTTCTCACTACCTTTCATGCCCTTAGATCCTTATCCCCTGACATTCCTTAGGCTGTCCCTGAGATCTGAGTCTTAGCCATTTCCTACTTTTGAGCCCCATTTGCCATCCTATAAATTTTAGCATGGCCAGGTGAGAAAACCAAGCAAGGCGCATACAGACAGACACACACATGCAAGTGAATCCTAATCTGAACATGAACAAGATTAAATTTCAGCTTTGAGCTAGAAATCTAGCTTAAATGCCTCCTCCAAGCCCATCAGCCTCTAAGTACATACCTGGATTGTGGGCATTCCTGTCTCACATTTAACTTAGGCATTGGATGTCCCATTACATTGATTCTGGGAGTCAACCTGATATGCAATAAGCTCAAGAGTGATGTAGTCAAAGGCAGCCTTCTCAATGCTTCTAAAAATGCCAAAGCTTGAGAAAGAAGACCTTCTACAAAGGCTTGACAGACTACCTTGGGGATTCTGACATTCATTCTGCACCAGCAGACTTACACTGGCTAAACAAACAACAAAACGATCACATCTACATTGCTTGGAGCTCTGCTTCTCTCTTTCCTCTGCGTTTTCCTTTTCATTGGTTAGACTGAGAGAATGATCTGTCTTCTCCATCAAATTGCCTTCCAGGCAGTGTGGCTGATCATCTCTCCTTCATACGAAGGAATGGATATAAATACCCAGATTAGTCAGATTATCATCCAATACAATGAAGTTGTAGACTTCCTGCTGTACCTTGTTCTGAGCTACATGGGGTCCCTGGCCATTGTCAGCTTCACCGTGGCCTCCTTGGCATGAAAGCACCTGTCCCTTTTAAATAGGCGAAGTTCATTACCTTCAATATGTCGGTTTTCTGCAGGGTTTGGGGGTTGTTTGTCCCAACCTATCTGAGCACTAAGGGGAAATACTTGCTGGCCATTGTGTTTTTTCTCTCTCTTAGACTCTGTGTCCAGCTGGTTAGCCTGAATCTTCTTTCCCAGATGCTATATTCTTTTACTGAGGCCTTAGCTGAACATATGAGAACAGGTTGTAAGAAGAAAAGAGAAACAAAATGAATTAGATTTCAGTTCTATCTTGCAAGGTGGGCAGATATTTTAAAGAGTAGCCTTGGACATCATTTGAATGGTCACTGACATGTGTGGCTGTCTTTCCAAAAACCTGAACACCGATTCTCTGCTATTTTGCTTTGTTGTACTTTGATTGATGTAGTTCTGACAACCTATATTATAGTTCTGACAATAAATGTGTATTGGCATTTTTGTTTTGTCCTCTTTTTTTTAAGCTGACTATGAACTTTCTCCCTCCAAAATCGATCAAGTCGCATACATCATTTATAGCACTCTTAAAATGCCCTGGTCCCATTAGTGGATCATCAGAATCAGAACTTTGATACTTTTGAAAACGGAACCCAGCTGGTAATTTTGTCACACAAAATGAGAATGAGTCAGCTGGAAAATGCTGGTAAACCAATTCCAACAGAAGTGTTAAATGCTTTGAAAGTAACCCAAAATTTCCAGGATGAAGTGAGCCACCCACAGTGTCTTCATTACAGACATAATTTAGGATTCCTAAACACTGCCTTTTCCAATCTGCAAGATCAGCCTAGAGGAATTCTCAAGAAAACAGTCATATCTGAGATTTTTACCAGTGCACCAAGAGTATAAATATGAAGCTAAAGCTGCTGATCATGTGGCTTCTATTTCTTCTTGGCTCAAACACTGAATCTGATTCTGGTGAAATTTGTGAGATCCACAGTGTAGGAACCGTTGACAGGTAGGTAGGTAGGTAATATATATATATATATATATATATATATATAGAGAGAGAGAGAGAGAGAGAGAGAGAGAGAGAGAGAGAGAGAGAGAGAGAGAGAGAGAGAGAGAGAGAGAGATTGTTTGAAGAACCAGAAAGAATTATACTGACATTTTTTGATCTTTTTATTTTTGGGAACACCAATGTACTGATGCAGGTTTTCTCTGTGTATTTGAACACTCACATTGTCAAAATCATATCTTTCCTTCGATTCCCTGCTGTAATTTTGCTTTCTGTCCTCTTTCTGTATCTTAATTGGCCTGGGCAGGTGATCTCTCACTTTTTCTTTTATCTTTTTAAACTTTATTTTAGGTCCTAGGGACATTACTATTTTAAAAATGCCTTACATCCCCTATCCTTTTTGTTTTCTAAGAATGCCTGCAATGTAAATTCTGGGTAAAGAGCTATTCTTGGAGACAATGTATTATGTTTCAAATATTACTGTCCCTGCTTTCATAACAGTGTAAAAAGAGTTTTGGGGGAAAAGTGTTGAGTCCCCCTGCCCTTGGACTGATATTCTCCAGCATCTAATATCAGTGAAGATGCAGAAAAAACAGGAATCCTGATAAAAATATGAGGATAACAAAAAATATGAAGAGTAAAAGAAATGAATCAGAAGAGACGAATAACATTCAAACTGCTCCTGATATAATGAAAAACTGGGGTGACACCAACAAATGGCTAATTAGTTAGCATCACAGTAAGGGGTTAGAGAAGATCAATGTTGGTAATCTAATTCTCAAGAGGAAAAACTCCTGAAACATTTCTGTATGCAAGGGCAAGGCAAGAATAGATAGGATTCCAAGGCAAGAGAAAGGACATTACACTTGCTAGAGGACGCTTAGTATCACTTTTACATTAGCCATGGACAGATTTCACACAAACATCATTTCTCTAGATCACCAGGGAGTAGAGAACTTGGGGAAGGTTATCATTTGCACTCTAATTAGCAAAATGACTGTTTTCCAGTCCTGTTTCTTTGGAGGGATCACAGCTGCCCAAGGACTGCTGGGGGAAAAATAGGTCAGAAGTGCTACCCTTTCAAAAGAGCCCCCACAATTCACCTTGTGCCACTGAAATCTCAGAGGTTAGCTGTAACAGGCAAAGAGTTGTCACTGTGAATTTTGATAATTCATACCTTTGTTTTTATTGTTTTAAAAACCATCTTCCTCCTTTTGCATGAAGATTTCCCCTTAAGAAAAGGTTACTTGGAGTGATCACAGCTTCAAGCTGAAGCTATTTTTTTGTTGACCATGTACTTGAACAGATTGTCAGGATTTTCTCATGGGAAGAAATTTCATCTCGTTATCTGTACAACAAATTGTTACGTCTACTGTATGTAGTTTAATGTAAACAAAGCATCTTGTGACTGTGTTGTGCTATTTACTGCCACCTATTGGCATATGTATGCTAGTTATTCAGTGGGGTTTTGTTTTTTTTTTTTGGTCTGCGCTCAGTCATTACTGACCCTGCAGTGCCTGCCTGGACGAGTCCTTGCCTGGACGAATCCTTGCCTGGACAAATCCTGTGCAGTTTTCAAGGCAATTGTTTCGGAAGTGGTTTGCCAGAGCCTCCTTCCTAGAGTGGAGCCCAGCTGGCGAGCGCAGGAGGCCGGGTTTCCGTTGCTTCACGCCCTTTTCAGGCGAGCGCGGTTTTGCGCTTACTGGCAACTGGTCCCGTCTCTCTGTGCAAGGCGCTGCCAGTATTTTTCCTCCCACCGGAGTGAGAGTACCCATTTATCTACTCACGTGAGTTTTCGAGCTGTTGGGTTGACAGGAGCTGGGGAGGAAACAAGAGCTCACCTTGTTAACGGCGAAGGCTGGACTCGAACCGCCGAAGCCGTCAGCCATTTCTGGCCGGCAACTTTCAGCATCATTAAGCCGCTGCGCCACCGCGTCCCCCACAGTGGGGGGGTACATGCTGGCAATAGAATGGGAGGGCTAGATGCCTAGCCTGTCAGTTGTGTATAGCTTTATCCATCATGTAGTTTTATAGGTTATGTAGTTGTAACTAATAACCAAGTAGTGTACCTCTTCTCGGAGAGTTTTTAGCTACAGACTTTGTTGTGGATAAGTCTTGGATGCTAAGATGAGAAGAAGTTTTTGTTATTTCCTATATTTTGTATGCAACTTGTATTTTATGGAGTTTTGCATTTTTATCAATAAAAACGAGTTAGCATATATTTTCTGACTGGAATTTCTTTGGAGAGCAAAATATGGACATTGCATTTTGCAAGCTCTCATGCTTATGTGTGGTTTTCCTGAGAGCAGAGTTTTTGAGAGCTTTGCTGCACTCTGCACAACACAGATGGGATGCTGGCTCAAGACTGCCGGTGTTTAAAATTAGTCTGTTCTTCTTCTTCCTTCCTGAGAGTGTCCATCAGAGTTTGAAATCCGTGTGCCACCAGCCCTCGAAAGCTCCAGGGGAGTTTTCTAGCTACAGCAATGACGTTATACTTGGGGGATTTGTTTCCTTTTTAAATATTGATGAAACCTTACAGAGTTTCACCAAAGAGCCAGAGTTTTACTTATTTTCATAGTAAGTACTTCTTTCTTCTTTGAATTATGTTCATTGCATCTTCATAAAAATCTGATAGAATCTAGCCAAAAGGCAGGTAATGCTGGTTCAGGTGTCACATTTACTGATACTATACATTATGCACATAAAGAGAGATCTTGAGATTACCTATATATACTCCAGACAGCTTTTTTTGTGAGTAGATGACAGAAACTAATGTTTTTACAGCTGCTTGTGATCAGCTGGGAATCACAGGTTCCATCATGCTCTGAGCCATTAATGCAGCCTGTTACAGATTCAAGCTTTGACCAAACCTTATCTTTTTAATGACCTTGGAGCTTAATTTTTTAATTTTTTTTTTAATTGAAAAACCTTCAGAACTGCAAGTTTAGTATTTGCTGGGTAAGTCTTCCTTCAATCCGTTTAAAAAGAAACACAAAGTGTTTCCAGCTTTGTAAATTCTTTATTTTTTGCAATATACAGCAAAAATGTGATTACAGTGTTGTTTTTGGAAAGTTTTCAAATGCTAAGGGTTTGAATGAAATTGATTTAAAGAAAGACTTTGGAGTTAATTAGAAAGATAGTCTTGAGTGGGAAAAAAAATTCTTGCTTACATTCCAAGGTGATAACAAGACTTTGAAGGTTCATCACTAGAGAGCACCAGATGGCTGCTTTAAAGGAAATGGCTTATAAGTTGGCTCATGAAGTGCTTGTACTATTTAACTCTATACTGGAACCAAAAGTTGTTATTGAAGAGGAACAAGTCCCTTTGAAGATAACCAAAATGGGCTTTAAGGTAGACTTAAAAATTATAACGTACAAGAAAGAGATGGAAACACTGGATTTACAAATGGAATTGGATGATCATTTAAAAATTTAAAAAGACATACAGATAATGTATGAAAAGAGCAATGTGGATTACCTTTTTACATTGGAATAAAGGAGATCTACTGGAGTTACTACACAAAAATTACAAATGGACTTGGATAAAGATGACAAGAATTTCGAGAGAAGAGATAAATATAGTAGAAGAAAGCAGAAATTAGAACTTAAATTATGGGACAGGATTGCTGGAAAGAAGAAGGAAAAAAAAAAACAAGATTGGTTTATTTGATTATGGTTAAATAATGAGTTGCTATCCCTGGTGATGCTTAATGGAATGAATTTAATGAATTATAATGCATGGCTCCTATCGTGTTGTTAAAATATCTGCAGCTTTTGATCTGGTCAGCATAATGTGCAAAGCAGAAAGTCTCTTTAAGTAAAAGACCAAAATTAATCTCCTTTGCACAAATAGCTGAAATTACCCACAAAACTGGTTTACTTCTTTTTATAATATAATGATTTGTGCTTGTTCACTCTTATTTCAGCATGATACCAAAAAACTTCCAGCACATTCTTTCTATGTATTTTGCCATTCATGAGATCAACAAGAACATCAGGCTGTTACCCAACATAACACTAGAACTGGAGGTTTACGAAAACAGTTTCAAAGTCAGGCTGGCCAGCAAGCACCTTCTGGATCATCTCTTTTTGAGTCAAGAGAATCCCATCAACTACAACTGTGTCAGAAGGAACAAGAGAAAGATCTTGCCTATCATTGGGGGCCTCACCTCCTCAAATTCCATCCACATGGCCCACATTTTGAACACCTACAAGTTTCCTCAGGTATGAGCGTTTTTAACAGATCAACTTGCAGTTTTAGAAATGATCAGTCCACACAGAATGTGTAAGGTTAAAGCATACTAGTCAGCAAACTGAACTGCATTTCTTTCTATTGGGAATATATTTATTTAAGGGTTTGAATGAATCATTTGTTCAAAAAAACAAAAGCAAACATAACTCATAATAAACACTGACAGTTTTCTAAAGCAGAAGATACGCAATCAGATGGCCTCCAATATTTTGGATTTTCAGCCCAGGAATCCTAACTAGGATTTCCAGGGTCACTAACATTTGCATTATATGTTCTACCAATATACATGGTGCCATCTGCAATCTTATGCCAGTATCTCAGACTTTACTCTTTTGCCCAAAGAAATGCCATTTTGATCTCCTCCTAAACTAACATGTAATCTTCTTTGATGCAATCTTGCAATCTTGAGTTGTAAGGATGCAAAAGATTATCCTGGCCTCAGACAGTTATGCATCACCTTTAAAGGAATAAATGCATTAGGGCATTTCTTACAAGAAAACCATGGACATCACTGAGGAAAATTGCATGTTTCCACTTCACAGATCCACATCTTAATGGTGCAAATAAGAGTGGGGTGAAAAGTACTAAGAACTCATTGATGACAGACCAAATGTTCATTAGGAAAAGGGGTCAAAAAGACCTCCACTGGTTGGTAATCATCAGTTCCCATCAGTTTTAATGAGCCTATCCAATGATGAGAAAAGATAGAAAATGAAATCTACAACATTTCCCAATTCTGAATGGGAACACAAGTTCTCAGACACGCTGGTGTGGAGGTTATGGTCTTCCATGTAAATCTTGATGGCAACATTTGGGTCTTTGTAATTCAATTGTAATGTCACAGTAGCATCCAATATTGTAGGGAGAATGGAACAGATCTATGTTTTTTGCTAGAAAAGTATTTTCAGTTTAATTGTCAATGCAACTTTCTTCCACACAGCTCAGTTATGGCTCCTTTGACCCAGTGCTGAGTGACAAAAGGAGGTTCCCTTCCTTCTTCAGCATGGTTCCCAATGAGAACTTACAATACGAGGGGATTGTTCATTTACTGAGGCATTTTGGATGGAACTGGATTGGCCTCTTAATGTCAGAGGATGAGAGCAGGGAAACCTTTCTCCAAAATCTCCAACTAAAGCTCTTTCAGAATGATATTTGCATTGCTTGGATGAAGTTGATACCACTTTTGATAAATTTGAGAGCAAATAAAGATGCCCTTCTTGCAAGCCTAGACGACATAAGAGATGCCCTGTTACAGGAGAAAATCAATGTGTTCCTTGTCTCTGGTACTGCCCAATCTATGGAGAGTTTACAATGGGCTCTACATTTCTGGGAGTTTTCCATGATGAGTCCAATAGCTCACAGAGTGTGGATCATGACCTCTCAGTGGGATTTCACTGTTACTTTAGTCCCAGTGGGGAGTTTCTCAGCCCAAACTTTCAATGGTTCCTTATACTTCTCACTCCACACAGACATGGTGCCAAGATTAAAGCAGTTTCTTGAGAGCATAAACCCTTTGTTAAATTCCTTTCCTTACATTGGTTGGTTCTGGGAGTCTGTATTTTGCTGTTCACTCCCTCCATATCGCAAAGGAGCAAAACACTGTACTGGGAAGGAAGAACTGGGGAGTCTCCCAGGCTCCATGTTTGAAATGGCCATGTCTGGAGAGAGCTACAACATCTACAATGGGGTTTATTCTGCAGCACATGCTTTGCAAGCAGTGCGTTCAAGAAGAACCAAGACAGCTTCTCAGAGGAATTGGGATCGAGCAAATCTCTGGGATATTCAGCCATGGCAGGTATGGCATTGCTCTTCTCAGATACATCTGTGTAAGGCCTGAAGTGGATGAGGTGGGAAACACCAGTATAAATGGAAGCAATGGACTGTTATCAATTAACTGTCTGCAATTAAATTGCTAATCTAGTTCAGCCTCATAAACTTGATCAGTTTTTGTGTATGAAAACATGCGCACACACACAAAGACCCTGCCAAGAATCTCTCAGAAGAATTGAGATGCTGCAAGACTAACAGAGAAATATTTGTGACCTATAAAATATAGAACAATCCCAGCTGGTCTTTCAGTCTTCTGTATGCTATCTCTCCCATTTTCCTTCTGGGAATTGTACATTCCTGTTATATAGCCCAGCTGCTATACATGCATTTTCATGAAAAACCTTTGCATATATACAGAATTTTACTTCTGCAGCTGCTTTAATATTCAAAAGAAAGATCACGGGAATCTGCTGTGTTTGACTGATGGGATGTGCTGCTTGAATAGAAAGGAAATTGAGTGATTTCACCTTTGTTTCTATTTCTAAGGGTGAAAAAATGCCTCATTGTTAAGTTATATATTTACAACAGGTTCAGCACCTGGCCAGGCTTATCTGGGTTCAGAAATCAATCGGAGTTTGGCAACAGCAGCCATTCATTGTTGATTAGACAAGGAATTTGGAGGGGGGGGGGGAACCTTGTGATTTTTAAAAAATAATTTTTATTCAAAGTTTTAACTGCCATAATAAAAGATAATACAAACTGAAAAGGAAAAAGAAAAGAGAAAGAGAGAGTAAAAGATGCATGAAAACAAAATAGAAAGAAAAAATAGAAAGAAAAAGGAAAAGAAAAAACCTAAGAAAGCAAACCCCCACCCTCATCAGGACAAGTACAAACAATTTTACTATCTCTTCACCTTCTCTTAATTAACAGTTATAAAACTCTTCATCCCATGACTTGATTCTTAACTATAAGCAAGTCTAGTAATCAGCTCTTTTCCAAACCAGGTATCAACAAAAAGTCCAAACAGAGCCCTAAAATAATATTAGTTAACAAATATAAAACTCATCATTCCATATCTCACCTCTTAACTGTAAGCAAATCCAATACACACTTTTCAGTCCTGTTGTCGGCAAGTCCAGAAAGAACCACCCAAAATAACAATATGTCCCATTTTAACCCTGATCAAATAAGCTAATTTTGTATTCCTTCCTTTTGCATAAAATAATCTTGTTTCTTAATCCATTCAAATGATTATTGACCCTTGTCTCAAATTTCTTCAAAACTTTAACAAGCTTCTTTTGTAAGTCCAGCAAAAAGAAATCATTCCAATTTTTATTTCCTTCTTAATTTTTAAAGCCTCATCTGATTTTATTTTTTATTTTTTGGTATGTCCAATAAGAAATTCTTATTCACATTGTTCTCCATGCTTAAGTCAGCTAAGTTTTGTTGCAAATCTTTTTCTGTAACAGCTTCTTCTGAGAACAGACTGTTAATGAAAACACACAACAGAGCTGATATTGTTGATTCAAGATCCCAGTGCAATTCCTCAAAATTATCTCTGAATGCCATTATAAGTTGCTTCTCTTGTTATGTCTCCAATATTGAAAATAATTTTTATTTCATTTGCGTTTATTACATATATTGCATTTATTGCATTTATTTGTTTAATGCATTTATTCTTTAAAATTAATTTTGAAGGCTTAATATTTAAAATCAAATATTCCAACATTTTCTGAGCCCATAATTGATTTAAATTTTTTGTAGCCAAAACCTTGTCTTGCTTTTTGTTGTGCATTTTGAATTCTTAAATCTTATAAAGATACAGTTTCATTTTCTTATATTGAGGATTGAAGGCACTGATCCAGTGTTTCCAGCCTTGCCATTTTGAAGGAGTCTAACTTCTTTAATGCAGCTAATAGGCCATTTCCAAAAATGGTTAGCAAGGGAAGTATGAATACAATGTCCTTTGAAGGCTCCGACTGTGGCTGGAGCAAGAATGATAAATTCCCTCATCTCCTGGTTCTTCTACCTTCTGAAGACTGCTGCCTTGCAGTCTCCTCATGAGGAGCAATCATATGGAGCACAACATGGATAATCTCATAACCTCTCTCCAGAGAAGTTAAAGGAGCCGATCTGCAACTTGGCTCCTTGTTCTTAGCTACAATCATCTACTATGTTCCTGAGAAAGCCCCCCCCCCCCCAAAAAAAAACCCTTGGGATGAGGCAATAAGAAACCATTTATTTACTCTTGGAAAGAAACTTTGCTGTGATTCTGAACATAGCCAAAATTTGGGGAAGATTAGGATAATTCTGGTCTGTTCTTCCTTTTCTCCTCCCTCGAATCTAGCTTCACCACTTCCTGAGAAACACCCGTTTTAATAACAGTGCAGGAGATGAAATCTTTTTTGATGAGAAGGGGGACTTTGATCCTGGATATGACATCTTCAACATGGTCACATTCCACAATAATTCCTTCCAGAGAGTCTGGATTGGAAGGATGGTCTCCAAAGCCCCTGATGGGAAAAAGTTCACCATCAATGAAAGTGCCATTGTGTGGAATCACAAGTTTCAGCAGGTGGGACCTTTGGGGGTACTGTAATTAGGTAGGCTATAATTTGGGGCGGGGGGGGGGGAGAAGATATTGTTCTTTGATGACCTGAAAGTCCACAAGTGAAGGACAGTGATGATATCCTGGAGCCTCATGGTTTTGCTGGATATTTGGGTTGATATTTATGAAGATATCTATATGGAAAGATTGGTTACTATCCCAAGCTGCATTTTGGAATTCATATGAGATAAAAATATGTATAAGTGGGTGTGGGGTTTCTTTTCCTCAATATGCTATTCATTTTAAAAATTTGCTTTGAGAGTTTTTTTTTTTTTAATGAACAGAATAAATGTTAGAAGGAAATAGTTTCAAAATGTGATGAATCTTCATAGTAGATACATTATGTGCAGAATAAATATGAGCAGGATGCTATTTCTCTATCCAATTGAAAAAAATAAGCAAGTGTGTATAAAAACCAAGTCAAGTAAATATGCTGACACTGGACAAATGTTTTTCAAGTAAACTTTTCCTTGTTTTCCACAATGGGAAAAAAAAAGAACCTTTTTGAGACTTTCCTCTCATTTTTAAAACTCTGCAATAGTATTTCCATTTGTAGTATCCCCTATTTAAACTTTATCTTCGGAAATGTTCTAGATGCAAAATTATGAATGGAGAAACAAAGAGAGCAAAATGGAGGTACTTTTTGAAAAGAAAAATGGCTTATTATGGGTGGGTATCCTCCCATGAAGTCATTTTAAGAGAAATCTCTACATACATAGGATGCAAAGTCTTTCGTTGATTGGGTGGAAGATCTCACCCAGCAGAGAATACCGTGCTATCTAGCATTTACTTTCGTGGATGTACAACAATAAATAAGCATGGACATGTTTTGAAGAAAACTCAGAATCCATCTCCGAAGACTGGATGGTTTGCTGAAAACATGGAACACTCTTCATAACCATGACACTCTTCGGACATTTTGACCTCAGAAGATTTTGCACACCCCTTAAATTTATAATCAGTCCTCTTCCCATTTTCAATGTCTTGAAATAAAATGGTGTATCTGAAGAACTGGCTGGTGAATTCTACTCCTTCTTTTAGGTACCTCCCCATGCCACATGTGTGCAGAGATGCCAACATGGATTCAGCAGGGTTGTTCAGGAGGGGAAGCATGCTGTTGCTACAATTGCACCAAATGCCTCGAAGGAAGAATTTCAATTCAAATGGGCAAGTAAAACAACTACAATGATACAGAAAGAAATTCCAAAGCTTTCAAGCTTATCCTTTTTTCATTCGTTCTAATTTTTTTAGAGTACACTGTGGAATAGATTAATTCCAAAATACTCCAGAATAGGGCCAGCGATATGCTAGAGTAGCTTATTTTTAAAGGAGGTAATTTAAATACTTGCTTACATTTTCTATATTATATTCTCCTTCACTATGCTGAGAGATGCAGTGGTTTTCATAAAATGGAGAGGAAAATAGCATGCAAATGCTATGGAAATTAAATTTGATACTTTGGATAAGACAACAAAAAATGCTTAGAATTAAGAAAGCATTATTGTATAAGAGGAAAGGGGTATGTGAATGGATTCACCAGGTGTGATTTCTCTACATTACTTTGTAAAATGTTCTTTATATTTGGAAATGACAAGCCTTCTTCATGTATTTCAGATGCAGACCAATGCAAGAGATGCCCAGAAGATCACTATTCCAAAGCAGAAAAAGACCAGTGTCTTCCTTGATTCTTTTCTTTTCTGCAACCCTCCTTTTAGTGGTAGTGACCTTCATTCTGCACTGGCACACCCCAGTTGTCAAAGCCAACAACAGGAACATCACATTCATCCTTCTCTCCTCTCTCCTGCTTTGCTTTCTGTGCTCCCTCCTGTTTATTGGTTGGCCAGGGGTGGTGAGTTGCTTTCTCAGGCAAACTCTGTTTGGCACCATTTTCTCCCTTTCCTGTGTCTTGGCCAAAACCATCACAGTAGTTCTAGCCTTTTTGGCCACCAAGCCAGGAAACAGAAAGAGGAAATGGCTAGGGAAAAGACTGGTAGGATCAGCCATTGTCCTCGGCTCCTTCATTCAAGTTGTTATCTGTATAGTGTGGTTGGTCATATCTCCTCCCTTCCCAGAGCTGGACATGCACTCTGAGACTGATAAGATCATTGTGCAATGTAATGAAGGCTCAAATATGATGTTCTACATTGTCCTGGGCTACTTGGGGCTGCTGGCCACCATGAGTTCCACTGTGGCTTTTTTTGCTAGGAGGCTGCCAGATACTTTTAATGAAGCCAAGCTGATCACCTTAAGCATGCTTGTGTTTTGCAGTGTTTGGGTGTCCTTCATCCCAACCTATCTGAGCACGAAGGGGAAATACATGGTGGCTGTGGAGATCTTCTCCATCTTGGCCTCTACTGCAGGTCTTTTGGGTTGCATCTTTCTCCCCAAGTGCTACATCATAATCTTGAAGCCACATCTTAACACAAGACAACATCTGACAAGGAAAATAATTTAATGGTCGAATCCAACTTGAATCCATTTCTATTTTTCAGCATTTTTCTGGTGACCCAGGGTGTTCATGGGGACAATCTGAATATTCAAGATGTTAACCATAAGTATGCAATCAAACCCTTTCCCTTCTTGTGATCTTTGCCTGTGTAATGCATACAATGAAGGTCAAGTTTACTCTTGAGATTGGGTTTGCAGTAGAGAAATGGATCCCTGCCAATCCCTTTCATTCTTTCATGAGTAACAAAAAGCTGAATTAAAATGGCCCTACATTTTCTACAGTCCAGTTTTCAACATCCAATTCATATGGAAATGATGACTGTGTGCTGAAAAATGGCTTGATAAATGTTACCCAGAGAGACATTCCTTTCAATAGTGTGCCATATGCATCGTATTCAGTTTGGTTCATTGCCTTGCTTTTGCAATCTTATATTCACTTCATCCATTTCCATTAAAGTGTGCAGTTTCTTCTCTATCTATATTGTTGTCATAATGTTTGCTGTGCAACAACTGTAACGTTTTGCTAGTGATTTGAGGTACTATAAGATTTTGGTGCATGTATTTCCTTAATTCAGATTTTTCTTAATGCTTTCCCCACCTCGATTTTGCAAATATATGTTTCAAACTTGTATGTTCTAATTCTATCTCACTACATAAAAGCTGTGATTTGTGATTCCTGAGAAATATAACGCTCTTCTTAGACCCCTGCTTCAAAGCTGGGTGTTGAATAATACCTCTGTTTCAAAATATACATTGGAATAATGGATTTTGACTCTTCCTTGTGATAAACCCGAATCAAGCATTAGAGCATATTTGATGGAACCCAATGCCAGTCCTGTTCTACCTTTCTTTATTTCACTTTAATTTATGTAGATCTGACAAACTATATTACACTACGGCATTAAATACCTTGCTAGGATGAAGTGAGCCAACCAAAGGATCTTTATTGCATAAATAAATGAAACATCAACATATAGCAGTTTTCATGAAAACATTCACATGTGACCTTTTTAATCACTGCACCCATAATATAAACCTGAATCTAAAGCTGCTTATCAGGTGACTTAAATTTTCTCTTAGCCAAAAGTTAAGCCCCACTGTTATGAACTATGGAAGAGTCCCAGTGCAGGACTATTTGTGTTGAGGAGAGCGCAGCAAAGCTCTCAAAAACTCTGCTCTTAGGAAAATTGCACATCAGCATGAGAGCTTGTAAAATGCAATGTCCATATTTTGCTCTCCAAAGAAAATCCAGTCAGAAAATATATACTAACTGGTTTTTATTGATAAAAATGCAAAACTTCATAAAATACAAGTTACATACCAAATATAGGAAATAACAAAGACTTCTTCTCATCTTAGCATCCAAGACTTATCCACAACAAAGTCTCTAGCTAAAAAACACTCTCCGAGAAGAGGTACACTACTTGGTTACTAGTTACAACTACATAACCCATAAAACTACATGATGGATAAAACTATACACGACTGACAGGCTAGGCATCTAGCCCTCCCATTATATTGCCAGCATGTACCCCTCCACTGAATAACTAGGATACACATGCCAATAGGTGGCAGTAAATAGCATAACACAGTCACAAGATGCTTTGTTTACATTAACTTCCCACAGTAGACAAAACAAGTTGTTGTACAGAGAACAGGATGACCTTCTTCCCATGAAAATCCTGACAATTTGATGGGTTGATTCTTTGAAGAACCAGAAAGGAGAATTTTGACTTCTTTGGGAACACCACTGTGCTGCCACAAGTTTCTTTGCAACTGCAACACTTACATTATCCAAATTAAATATTCCCTTCCCTGTTTGCTCAATAAACTGGCCTCTAGGCAGGATGGCTGGATATCTCTTACCTCCTCATAGAGTCTGACACTCATTTCCTTATAGGCCAGATAATAGTACAGTAAAATAAAGGCTCATATATGCTTCTTATTGTCCTGGCTTATATTGTGGTCATCAGCCTCAGTGTGGCTTTCTTTGCCAGTAAGCTGTCAATTCAATGAAGCCAAGTGGATCACCTCTCATTATGTTTAACAGGTTGATCTTTGGCAAGGTCTCAGCATCCTTTATCCCCTTCTACCTAAGTACCAAGGGGAAAGGCTGTGATGGCTATGAAGATCTTCTCCAATTTAACCTCTACTACTGGCTTACTGGGTTCCTATTCCCTACTAAACTCTACAAGATAAATAAATATAAAAGTTCCTCTTATAAGGAAAGCAAATCTGTTAGCCGACTCTTAAGATCTTCATTTCCCAACCAGACACAGGAGTCCATCTTTATAATTCCACTGAAAACCAATGAGTCACATATTAGAGGGAAGGGATAGGAACCCAGGATTCTCATCTCATCTATTTTGGGTCCCAGGCCTATCTGCAGTGAACGACATCACCTAAACTCCTCTATTCTATTTTTTTCCCCTATAAATGCCTGCTATGGCAGAGATTTTGTGATCTTTTACAATAATAATATTTTGTACTGATTATATTATAGTAATGTATGGTGTTTATTAGTAAACCAGGGACTATTAGTGACCCCCAAAATAGCCAATTATTACCCCCAAGAACTACACTTTCTGAATCTTTTGTGCATGAGGGCAAGGCAAGAAAACTTATGATTGCAGGGAAAAAAAAGGAAGCTGGACAGACTAACCATCCATCCAGACTCATCTCATTAGACTCTCTATTAACCTTACACTAGCCATGGACAGATTTCACACAAGCATCATTTCTCTAGATCACCAAGGACTAGAGGACTTGGGAGAAGGTTATAATTTGCCCTCTAATTAGCAAAATGACTGTTTTCCAGTCCTGTTCCTTTGGAGGGATCACAACTGCCCAAGGACTGCTGGGGGAAAAAGAGGTCAGAAGTGCTACGCTTTCAAAAAAGCCCTCACAATGCAGTTTGTGCCACTCAAATCTCAGAGGTTAGCTGTAACTGGAAAAGAGTTGGCATTGGGAAGTTTAATAATTCATCCCTTCCTTTTTACTATTTGAAAAACCATCTTCCTCCTTTTGCATGAGGGATTCCCCTTAACTCTGGTCAAGACAAAGTTTTCTTGAAGTGATCACAGCTATTTTTTTGTTGACCATGTACTTGAGCAGATGGGACAGTAGCTCCAGACTTCTGACTTTCAAAACCCTTTTGCTCTTCTTCTTCCTTCCTGAGAGTGTCAACGACCGTTTGAAATTCATCTGCACTCAGCCCTCCATTACACCAGGGAAATTTCCTGCCTCCACAGCTGAAGTGATACTTGGGGGGTTTGTGTCTCTTGTAGTTAATGATGTAAAGTTAGATAATTTCAGAAAACGGCCAGACTTCTCCATATTGGGAGCGTAAGTACATATTTCCTCTTTGAATTATGTGCATTGCATCTTCAGCGATAACTGCAAGAATCTAGGCAAGGGGTCGATAACGCTGCTTCGGAGATGGCACTAGCCCTTGGCTGTTGTATTTAGTGATACTATGCATTTTAAACATGGTTTCTAGAGAGGTGGCCCCTAAATAATCACCCAGAGAAAAAGTGTTTTCTGCTCATTATTTAATGGACTTTCTTTCAGATCTGTCTCTCTGAGGATGCATTTTTAGCAAACACTCACAGAAAGCTGAATTTCCAAAGCACAAAGTTTCTTCCTTCACCCCATCCCAAGAACGAAAGTATCATAGAGTTCAATTAAAATAGGGCCATTGTACTCCTCATCTTTTTTTCAACAGAGGAAATACTTGGGATTTTCGTAACATTTATCTGAGAGGGAAGCAGAATTCAGAAATTTAAATGCATGCAAGTACAATTCTTTCCAGTAATTTATTAGGAGTAGAAATCTGATGGAAAGAAAATTCCAAGAAATCCCATTTTGAGAATTTTCAACTCAGATCATCATGACCCACCTGTTTATCCATTGATGCCAGTGGATGAAGGAACTAATTGGAAAAAGTAAAGTATTGGAAAATTTTATCTCTATATGGAGTGTTAACATAGATTGATTTAGGTTTGTAGTTGCGTATGAACTTTTATATCAGTATTAAATGAAGCTAAAGAGTTGATATATTTCAGGCTTTGTTCTTGGGATGGACTTTCCACAGGAAAGAAGGTGTGATGGAATGTATCTATGAAGGAGAGGGTGATGTGGTGGATAACAATAGAGAGCAAGACTATTAGAAAGGAGGGGGTGCATTCCAGGAAGGGCAAGGAGACAAAACACAACACAGTCTGGGGATAGATTGATGTTAGGCTCCATCGAAGAACAGTGAGGGAACAGTTCATCCGAATTCAATTCTTTTATGGCTTACACCTTACAGACAGAAGCTTGCCAGTCTAAATCTATACTACTGCAACTAGTGGAAATACTCTGGGAGCTTCTAGGCAGTGGCTATCCTGAACCTCTTATGCTTCCCATGCTCCATCTCCAGACTGTGTTGTCTTTTGTTTCCTTGCCCTTCCTGGAATGCACCCCTGCCCCTTCCTGAGAGCCTTGCTCTCTACTGCAATCCACCACAGAAGGAAGCAACCTGCAACTTCTCAGTGTATAGGTCAAATGAAGTTGTGAACCAGCATTTTATTTTAGATATACCTGATTCTCTAATTTAGTGCCCAGACTTAACATATACCCACCCAGTGTTGACTGAAGAAGCTTCTACGCTGGTAGACATGGACTTTACAACATGGTTTTACTATTTGTCAAGTGATGATGTTAAGAAAAAGGTGGAACATCATTGCCTCTATCAGAAAAATACATCCAAAAACCTTCTCCAAAACTCTTGGCTGAATGTTTAAATCTTGCTGAATGTCTCCCTCTGCATGATTTGAATAGTTGAACAATTATTACTAAGTGTAATGCTACCAAGGTTAATGCTACCTACATGGTTAAGATAATTTGTAGTTATTTTATTAAATCTGTAGCAACAAAGAATTAGTGTGATCCAACCTGGTGTTTCAAAGCCACTGCTTTTCACATGTGTCAAAAATCCAACAGTTCGAGTTCTACAACTGGTAGAGTTCAGTTGGAAAGGTACATGATTAAATGACTTCCTATTTGAGCAGAAAGAATTTGTGCTTGGCTACAAAGGATTGAAAAGCAAAACTAATCCTTCCCCCCGCAACATAAATTGCTGAAATTACCTACATTGCATCTTTTTCTTTGGTATAACGATGTGTGCTTGTACATTCTTGTTTCAGGTTGATGCCAAAATACTACCAGCATGTTTTTTCTATGTTTTTTGCCATTCATGAGGTCAACAAGAACCTCAAGCTTTTACCCAACACCACGCTAGGACTGGAGGTTCATGAAAACAGTTTCAATGTAAGGTTGGCAAGTAAGAACATTCTAGATCTTCTGTTTCTGAAACAATGGAATCCCATCAACTACAACTGCATCAGAAGGATGAGGAGGAAGCTCTTGCCTATCATTGGTGGCCTCATCTCCTCAAATTCCATGCACATGGCCCATATTTTGAACACCTACAAGATTCCACAGGTAGGAGGGTTTTTCACAGATCTTCTTGTAGCTTTTAGAAATGAGTGGTTACTCCCTGGAGCTTTCCTTCCTTAGAATTTGTAAGTCATTGGAACCATATTGCTAACTGAACTGAATCCCTTCTCCTATCATATATATTTTATTTTGATCTTTTAACTAATTCATTTTTTTAAAAAATCAATCACACTTACAATAAAAACAGACAATAGCATAAAAGACAGAACATAAAATCAAAAGATCTACAAATATTTTAAATTTATAGCTCAGGAAAACCAACTTGGGCTACCAAAGGCAAGAAATTGGGTGTCAGTCCAAACTCTCTCCAGGATACCCTGCTGCATAAGAAATTCTGAACAATAAGGAAGAGAATATATATTGTTGAAAAAATGGTAAAATAAATGTGATTATGAAAAATGGACAGGTTCTGTTAAGAACATTCAGTTAAAAACATCTTGGAAAAGATATGGACCTTGGAGCAAATTAAAAATATTTTATTTGGCTTCCAGGTTCTCTCTGGGTTATATGATAGTCTCTCTGACTGGGGTCATCACTAAGGAAAGTTTCAACCTCCAGTTCATGGATGTATATTTTAATGGTACAAGAAAGGATGGGGTGAAGACTACTCAGAACTCATTGATTACAGAGCAAAATGTTCATGAGCAAAGCTTCTTGTTACAAAAGTTCAGTTCCCATCATTTTAGCCAGCAAATCTATTGATGAGAAATGATGGAAACTGAAGTTCGCAACATATCCTAATTTTGGATTGGAAGACAAATTCTCAGGTGTTCCTACTGTGAAGATTCTTCTTCCTTGTAAATCTTGGTGTCTACCTTTGTCTGTTTGTAATTCAATTATTATATTAATGTAGAGTCCCATATTCAGAGAGAGAATGGAAAAGCTGTATGTTCTTCATGACAAGAGAATGCACTTGTCAGTTTAATTTTCAATGCATCGTCCTTCCAAACAGCTCAGTTATGGCTCTTTTGACCCAGTCCTGAGTGACAAAAGGAGGTTCCCTTCCTTCTTCAGCATGGTTCCCAGTGAAAACCTAGAACATGAGGGAATTGTTCATTTACTGAAGCATTTTGGATGGAACTGGATTGGCCTTTTGGTATCACAGGATAAGAGTGGGGAAACCTTTCTTCGAAATCTCCAGCCAAAGCTCTTCCAGAATGATATTTGCATTGCTTTCATGCAGTTGATCCCAGTAATGAAAAATCTGAGATTAAGTGGAGACTCCTTTCTTGTGAGGTTGATGAACGTGATGACTGCTATCTTCCAGAGCAACACCAATGTGTTTCTTGTTTCTGGCGATGTCCAATCTATGGAGAGTTTACAATGGATTCTATATGTCTCTGAATTTTCTAAGATGCAACCAATGGATCACAGAGTATGGATCATAACCTCTCACTGGGATTTCACTGCTGCTTTATTTTCAGGTAGTGACTTCCCAGCATGTACCCTCAACGGTTCCTTATATTTCTCACTCCACACCAACATGGTGCCAAGATTTCAGGAGTTCCTTGAGAGCATAAACCCTTTTTTGTATTTCTTTCCTTTCATACATTCATTCTGGGTGTCTGCATTTGGCTGCTCGTTCCTTCGAGATCCCAAAGGAAAAAAACGCTGCACTGGGAAGGAAGAACTGGGGGGGCTCCCTGGCTCCGTGTTTGAAATGGCCATGTCTGGAGAGAGCTACAACATCTACAACGGGGTTTATTCTGTGGCACATGCTTTGCACGCAATACATTCAACAAGAGCAAAGCCAGTTCCTCTTAGCAATCAGGATAGAGCAAAACTTGGGGATGTTCAGCCATGGCAGGTATGTCATTACTCTCCTCAGATCCATCTGTGTAAGGGCTGAATGGGATGATGTGGGAATCAGTAGTATTACAATTCTGGAGACTTTGCTCTTCAGCAAGGAATTAACTGTTAGCAATTCACTGTCTTCAACAAAGATTCTTACCTGGCTGAGTCTGTCATTTAGTGCTAAGCCCTGGTGTGAAGCCTTATATGTCTTCCCAGTTTCTGTGCCATAAATAAAATCATTGTCTGCCAAGTACAACTAAAAGAAGTACAGTGCTGCAATGCATTGAGGGTGACTTCTGCAACCCGTAAAATACACAATTGCTTTATCTTCCTACCTCAGACTTCTGTATGGCATCTCCTATTCTCTTTCTGGGAATAGCTTGTATCTTCCTGCTTTATGGTGGAAAAGCTGCTGCAGTGCTTCGGTTTTATACATACTTTATATGGAAAACTTTTTACGTACATGCAGTATTATGCTTCAGCACCTGCTTTGGGAGTCATGAAGAAAGTTGGTGGGAGTGTTCGGTGTGCATCCAAGATATGATTGAGGAGAATGTGCTACCTTAATAGAAAGGAAATCTGAATGTTTTCATTCATTTTCTCTTTTCTCTGTGTTAAAATTGCCCCCATTGCGAATTACGTAGTTCTAGCAGGTTGCAGCCCTAGGCATAGATTATCTGGTTTCAGAATTCAAGCAGGGTTGAGGCCAGTTTTGCAACTTTTGTGCCTAGAGAGATGTAGATGATGCAAGCAATATTAATAGGCTAGAAATGGAGGGAAAGTATAAAGAGTTATTTATTTATTCATTTATATTTTAAATTTAGTCACCACCCAACTCACTCAAAGAGCAACTCTGGGCGGTTTACAATGAAAACAAGAATAAATATGAATTAAAATGCAATAAAGCAATGTTCTTAAATAAACAAAGTATTCCATGGAATAGATAGTAAATGAAATGCTATTAGTTTATGGGAGCCTCCTCAGGGTGCTCACTACCCCGAGGGTGGGTTACCTCTCTTCATTTCCTATGCGAGTTGGCAGAGCAAGGTCTTCACCCTGTCTTTATATATGTAAATATATATATCATGTATGTATGTATGTATGTATGTATGTATGTATGTATGTATATACATCACTGTATAGGTGATCAATCCTCTTAATAAATACTGGGGTTCTGAATTTATCAGGTTTTTTAAGTCTTGGCCTGTGTTTGACTTGATTCTTATTAGAAAGATCTTGAAGAAAAGCTAGAAAGAAAACAAGATTCTAAGGATTTTCTCTTTTTAAATACTGTCTAAATGTAAGTTCAATCCCAAAATTATGTCAAAGTACCAATCTTACCTGTGGCAGAATTTGCTGGTCCAAAAATTATCTCCACTTTTCACTGAGATAATATTATCTCTTGCTTTCTTTGTCTGATCTTACTTTTTCCCTCCCACATATCCAGCTTCACTACTTTCTGAGAAACGTCCGCTTTAATAACAGTGCGGGAGATGAAATCTTTTTTGATGAGAAGGGGGACTTTGACCCTGGGTACGACATCTTCAACATGGTCACTTTCCGCAATCTGTCCTTCCGGAGAGTTTGGATTGGAAGAATGGTCTCCAAAGCTCCCGACGCGAACAAGTTCACCATCAATGAAAGTACTATTGTGTGGAATCACAAGTTTCGGAAGGTGGGACATTCAGGTGTACTTTTATTAATGAGTCCAGAAATCTACCGGGAAGTTGTTGTCTGATGACCTGAAAATCCACATGTGAAGTATATTGATGAAATCTGGGAACCTTGTGGTTTTGCTGGATGTTTGGCTTTCTCTTTATGAAAATATTTAAATTAGTTTCCAGCCTATTGCCTTAACCACTACACCAAACTACTTTCTCGGTATGTGCTAGATTTACACATGCACTTAACTAATATTCAGGGTTTTAAATTGTTCCACATGCTACTAATTTTAAACAATCAGTATGAGATATGAACAGAAGAAATGTAAGGAGCAAATAGGTTTAATTATCCGATCGGTCTTCATCATAAATGCCTATTATGTAGGGAACATATGCGAGTAGGATGGTATTTCTCTATTCTTATGCAAATAATAAGAAAGCATGTTGAGAAATCCTGTTTTGCTCAGTATAAGCAAAACAGGATTTCTCAAGATGTTTACTTCTTTTCCATATAAACTTTTCTCTGTTTTCCAAGAGGCAAACAAATTTTTGTGCAGATATTTCCCCCCTTCCCCCCTTTCTCTCTTTTTAATCAATAATACTATTTTCTCCTGCAATGTCCCCAGTTTAAATTTGATTTTAGGTATTTTAGTGAAATTCTGATATGAGATCTTCTTTGAATCCTTTGTAAAATACTCCTGCCTGTCCATCTGAGCCTGGTGATTTCCCATTTTTGACATTCTTAAAGGCCTCTATAGTCTCAAAATTAGAGAAGGGAGCATTCATACACTGGATATCTTCTAGGACATTTCTGAAAAAAATAACCTATTGAAATATAGATTAATTTTAGCCAGTGGTGGATTTGCCAGCCTATATCACTCTTTGTTCCTTTGCATTTTTAATTATTTACTGATATCAATAGTCTTACTGGAAGCCTGGCATCTAGAATCCTTAATTGCTTTGATAAATCTCTTTTCTTTATTTCTCTTTAACTGATTTGCCAGAATTCTTGAGTTGGCTATCAAAGTCATAATACTGCTTTAAAAATGTGACTTGAGTAGAGATGTATTTGTCACTAAGGGATCAAGTCCTTTCCTTTTGCTCTCTGTTGATAAATACGTGATTATCCAGTTCCATTATCTTCCACTAGTAAATTCTTAAAATCAAATATAGTGAATTAATAATGTTTGATTATCTCCTTTTTTACCTTACTCATCTCGCTTGTGCAGCCCTCTGTAATAACTGTATTCAAGGCATCCCACCTTGTTCAGAAAGATGCTGATCTTGTATCATTTTCCTGAAAAAAAAGGTCTTTAAAGTTTGAGTTATTTGTTACTTAGCTGAAACATTACATAGCCATAAAGAATTAGAGTGCCAGTTATAGGTGAATGTGGATTTCTCCATTTTAAATGCAAAGATCACATCCTGCAATGTGTGATGGTTTGCTGCAGAACTGGAACATGCCCAACAACAATTTTGATCTTGGGACATCTTGAGCTCAACAGATTTTGCACACTGCATGAATTTAGTAAATCAACACACTTCTTAATTTCTGTGTCCAAATAAAGTGAAGAATTTAAAGAAATTATTGGCAAATCCCACTAAAGCAAGTTTTAAATATTTATTTCTAGGTACGTCCCCGTGCCAGATGTGTTGACAGCTGCCACCGTGGGTACAGCAAGGTTGCTCAGGAGGGGAAACAGGTTTGTTGCTACAATTGCATCAAATGTCCCGAAGGAAGAATTTCAGTCCAAACTGGCAAGTGAAATAAATAAATAAATGAATGAATGAATGAATGAATGAATGAATCAATGTATAAATGAATGAGTGGCTGGATAGCGTGGTGGTTAGAACACCGCCTTTGATGCAGGAGACTGGGGTTCAAATCCCGGCTGGTACCTACCTTACCAGTAGGGGTCCTTGGGCAAAGACCCCCTAACGCTTCACCTGCCTACCTCAAATATGAGAGTGACAAGAACTAAGAGAGTCATGCCGGCTCGGACGTCACCCGGATTAACAAGGTCCGCGTCAGATGTTGGGGAACCAGGACAATCTGATGTTAAGTGGGCTACTGTAACAAACCATACATGGACAAGATAAGAGAACTTGGAATTGATGGAATGCTACTACAACAGCAGACCTAATGAGAGGGGATATTTGAAACGTATGAGGGAACTATGGATAGACAGAAGGCCTACATCCACATTAACTGAGAAACAACTAGTTACCCAGCACTTCAACACAGTGAAGAGGAAGCTGCTCTCACAACTTGAGATAGACCAACTCCACATTACAACCTGGACTCAAGCAGACCTAGAAGAACAAGCAGATGTGCAGCCAACACCTGAAGCTGGAATGTCACTTTCACCCCTTCCATTACAGAGCACAGCAGCTGATATGAGGCATAAGATCATGGATAAACTAGCTACAGTGAACCCTCGAGTCCAATTACCAAGGCTCAGTGGAGAACTACCATCACATAGTATGCTAGAAGATGCCAACAGAGCCCTCCAGACAATCCCTACTACCACCATAACTGAAACCAATGAATTGGTATATACTACAGCCGCTGTAATCCTGGAAATGCTTGGTTATACGATCAAGAAGAACAGCAGTACATACCCACCCTGGAAAATGAGATTGGAGGCTAAGATCAAGGCAACTCGGAGAGAAGTCAGTCAGCTGGTGGAACTACAGAAGCATGTGGAGATTAGGGATAAGACTCAGTTACTGAAAAAATACATGGGCCTGACTCCATCTGAAGCCCTAGAGACTGCTAAACAAAGGCTCACAGCACTGGCT
This sequence comes from Liasis olivaceus, assembly GCA_030867105.1. NCBI lineage: Eukaryota > Metazoa > Chordata > Lepidosauria > Squamata > Pythonidae > Liasis > Liasis olivaceus. The sequence continues at coordinate 102,095,438 of CM061351.1, forward strand.
GCCAGGCTAAGGAGATACACTAGAGAAGCAGAGGCCAAGAAGATAAATGCCCTGTTCTCCAAAGAACCATCCAAAGTGTACTCCCAACTGCAGTGCAACCACAGTGTAACAGCTAAGCCACCAGCAGTGGAAACTGAACAGTACTGGAAGAACATATGGGAGAAAGAGAAGACACATAACAGCAGTGCAAAGTGGCTGCAGGACCTGAAAGCAGACCACAGCAATCTCCCAGAACAGGAACCAGTCACCATCACAGTAGCAGACATCCAACAGCGGGTCAAGAACAAGAAAAGCTGGACAGCACCTGGCCCGGACATGATCCACACCTACTGTCTAAAGAAACTAACAGCAGTGCATGAACGCCTAGCGGCACAGATGAACCAACTGCTAGCAGCAGGCTCCCACCCAGACTGGCTAACACAAGGAAGGATAGTGCTGATCATGAAAGACCCCCACAAGGGAACAGCACCATCTAACTACCGGCCAATAACCTGCCTCCCCTTAACATGGAAAGTTCTATCAGGCATCCTAGCTGCCAAGCTACAAGACCATATGGGCCAGTACATGAGCACAGCTCAGAAGGGCATTGGGAACAACACCAGAGGCTCAAAACACCAGTTACTCATAGATAGAGCAGTTGCCCGAGACTCAAGGTCTAGGCAGACCAATCTGAGCACAGCCTGGATTGACTACAGGAAAGCCTATGACTCAATGCCACACACATGGATCTGTGAATGCCTGGCACTATACAAAGTCAACAGGACACTAAGGACCTTCCTCAAGAACTCAATGGGACTGTGGAAGACTATACTGGAAGTGAACTCAAGACAGCTCGCACAAGTGGCCATCAGGTGCATCATATACCAAGGTGATGCACTGTCCCCACTGCTGTTCTGCATAGGCTTAAACCTCCTCAGCCAGATAATCACAAGGTCTGCATATGGGTACAAGTTCAAGAGTGGAATCACCATCAGCCACCTCCTCTACATGGATGACATCAAGCTGTATGCTAAGAGTGAACAAGACATCAACTCACTGATCCACCTGACACGGATCTACAGCGAGGACATTGGGATGTCATTCGGACTGGAGAAGTGTGGCAGGATGATAGTAAAGAGAGAGAAGGTAGTTAAGACCGATGGAGTGGAACTACCAGTGGGCCATATAGCAGACATAGAGAGCAGCTATAAATACCTTGGTGTCCCACAGTCACACGGGAACCATGAGGAGGAGGCAAGGAAGACAGCAACATCCAAGTACCACCAAAGGATAAGACAGGTCCTGAAGAGCCAGCTCAATGGGAAGAACAAGATCCATGCCATCAACATGTATGCCCTGCCAGTCATCAGATACCCTGCCGGTATAGTGAGCTGGCCAAAGGAAGACATGGAGGCTGCCGATGTGAAGACCCGGAAGCTCCTCACAATGTACGGAGGTTTCCATCCCAAGTCCAACACCCAGAGACTGTACACCAGCCACAAAGAGGGCGGGCGGGGTCTGATGAGTGTCAAAGTCACTGTCCTGGATGAAACCTGGAGTATCCAGGAGTACATCAGTAAGATGGCACCCAAAGATGAGCTGCTGAGAGAATGCTTCAGGCAGCAGCAGACATGAGAGGAAGTTCAAGTGGAGGAAATACCATGGCAAGACAAGCCCCTGCATGGGATGTACCATCGACAGATAGCTGAGGTGGCTGACATTGGGAAATCCTATCAGTGGCTGGAAAGGGCCGGACTAAAAGACAGCACTGAGGCACTGATCATAGCAGCACAAGAACAGGCACTAAGCACCAGGTCCATAGAAGCAGGGGTCTACCACACTAGACAGGACCCAAGGTGCAGATTGTGCAAAGAGGCCTCAGAGACAGTCCAACACATAGTGGCAGGGTGTAAGATGCAGGCAGGAACAGCGTACACTGAACGGCACAACCAAGTAGCTGGCATTGTGTATAGGAACATCTGCACAGCATATGAGCTAGACCCCCCCAAGTCCAGATGGGAGATTCCACAGAAGGTCATGGAGAATAAAAGAGCTAAGATCCTGTGGGACTTCCAGATCCAGACGAACAGGAAGGTACTGGCCAATCAACCAGACATCGTGGTAGTAGACAAAGACCAGAAGACAGTGGTAGTGATAGATGTAGCAGTGCCAAGTGACAGCAACATCAGGAAGAAGGAGCATGAGAAATTGGAGAAGTACCAGGGCCTGAAGGAGGAAATAGAGAGGATGTGGAAAGACAAGGCCAAAGTGGTCCAGGTGGTGGTAGGAGCACTCAGGGCCATGACTCCTAAGCTGGGAGAGTGGCTCCAACAGATCCCAGGAACAACATCAGAGCTCTCTGTGCAGAAGAGTGCAGTGCTAGGAACAGCTAAGATACTGCGCAGAACCCTCAAACTCCCAGGCCTCTGGTAGAGGACCCGAGATTGAGGAAGACACATACCACCCATAGGGGCGAGAAGGGAATTTTATATATATATGGAAGAAGAAGAAGAATTATACAGTGTGAACTTCCAAGACTTCGAAGGTTACCTTTTTTCATTTTTTTGAGATTTGGTAGAGTACCTAGGGGAGAACAGGTACTCCAATCCACTCTGGAATGGAACCGCTAATAAGCTGAAGTAGCCTTCTTTATATTTTTAAAGGGAGGTATCTACAGTCAGTACTTACACACATATATCTATTTTATTATGGTCTCCTTCACTATGTTGAGAGATGCAGTTCTTTTCAAGAAAGGAAAAGTGGAAAATAACCTGCTAATATTATGGAAATTCAGTGGAATACTTTTGCAGAACATCAAATCTTTTCTAAAAGATTAAGAAAGCATTATTGTGTAAGTGGAATGGGGAGTGTGAATGGTGTCATCAATAGCGATTCCTCTGTTAGCTCTGCAAAATGTTCTTTATATTTTCAAATGACAAGGCTTTCTTCATGTATTTCAGATGCAGGTCAGTGTGAGAGGTGCCCAGAAGATCACTATTCAAATGCAGAAAAAGACCAGTGTCTTCCCAAAAGTTTCAGCTACTTATCCTTTGGAGAACTCTTGGGAGTCACTCTGACTTCCTTGGTTCTTTTCTTTTCAGCAGCTCTCCTTTTAGTGGCAGTGACCTTCATTCTGTACTGGGACACACCCATTGTCAAAGCCAACAACAGAAACATCACATGGGTCCTTCTCTCGTCTCTCCTCCTTTGCTTTCTCTGCTCCCTGCTGTTTATTGGGTGGCCTGGGGAGGTGACCTGCTTTCTCAGGCAAACACTGTTTGGCATGATTTTCTCCATCTCAGTTTCCTGTGTCTTGGCCAAAACTATCCTGGTTGTTCTGGCCTTCCTGGCCACTAAGCCAGAAAACCAAATGAGGAAATGGCTGGGGAAAAGACTGGCGGGATCTATCATTGTCCTCTGCTCCTGTTTTCAAGCTGTTATCTGTGTAGTGTGGTTGGTCATGTCGCCTCCTTTCCCAGAGTTGGACATGCACTCCCAGACTGATAAGATCATAGTGCAATGTAATGAAGGCTCAGATCTCATGTTCTATATGGTCCTGGGCTACTTGGGGCTGCTGGCCAGCATCAGTTTCACGGTGGCTTTCTTTGCTCGAAAATTGCCTGATACTTTTAATGAAGCCAAGCTGATCACCTTCAGCATGCTTGTGTTTTGCAGCATTTGGGTGTCCTTCATCCCAGCCTATCTGAGCACCAAGGGGAAAGACATGGTGGCTGTGGAGATCTTCTCCATCTTGGCTTCTACTGCTAGCTTGCTGGGCTGCATCTTTCTCCCCAAGTGCTATATCATACTGTTGAAGCCACATCTGAACACAAAAGAACATCTGTCCAGGAGGACAGTTTAATGATCAAATCCTTCATTCTATTTTTTAGCATTTTCCTGGTGATCAGAAGCAACCATCGGGGAAAGCCCAAAAATTGCAGATGCAACTGAAGCCTTCCCCCTTTTTATATCCTTTTTGTGTGCAATGAACATAATAAAAGTCAGAGCTTTGTTCTCTCAGTTACAATTGCTCTCCTTATTTTTTTTGAAAACTATTTCCACATGACTGTCCTGATGATTAAACCTCATTGAAAGAATTCTATTCAACTGTTTCTCTTATTAATGTTAAAGTAGATATTCTATCATATCCAAGTTTCAATGGTTTGATTGAAAGATACATCTAATGTTAACAATCCATTGTTCTTCTAAAAGCAGCCCACTGGTGCTTTATTTTGTAATATCTTAATATTTGCAAACATTTATAGAGTCATGGTTTTAATTTTTTTTAAATAATTTTATTAAAAGTTTTAAAAACAATAATAAAAAAGAATACAAAGTAATATAAAGTAAAGAAATAAGAGAAAGAAATCAAAGAGAAAGCTCAAAGTGCAAGAAAGGAAAAAAAGAAAAATAGAAAAGAAAGAAAAAAGATACAAAGAAGTAGCATTTGATCTTCTTTACAGTAGTTATAAGTACAATTATAACTTTATCTCTTTCTTTAAAGTTACAACATGACTCTCTTCTTTCTATAATCAATCCTGTCTAATCATCAAAATCATAAATCATAAGTTCATTTTTTTCCCTCTTTTCCACAAGAAGTCCATAAGGAGTTTCCAGTCAGCAATAAATGTAGATTTTTTTTTACTGATCAAAGAAGTCAGTTTGGCATTCTCAGCAAGTTCCATCATCTTCACCAACCATTCCTCTATTGTAGATATTGCTGAATTTTCCATCTTTGTGCATACAATAAGCTTGCTGCATTATCATATACAAAAACAAAGTTCCATGACTTTTTTTCCAACTGTTTGTCCATTAGTCCCAAAAGAAAGACCTCTGATCTCAGTTGTATATCTATATACTGCTAAAACTCTCATGTCTGTAACCTTCAACTGGGCAACATGGTGCATCATAGGGTAACAATTTTTCAATCAAGGTACCTCAAATGGGCTAATTTACAGAATGTGTCCAAAATCCATGACTCATGACTCCCGTGGGATTGAAATTTGGGAAATTTGTGGCTGCTTCAACACTGCTATGCTGCTGTGCAGCTGCAATCAACCCAGCTCATTGATCATCATGGGTATATCCTTGACCTCTTTCTCACCTCCCTCTTCCCCTGCACCCAATCAGCTGGCGGCAAGGCCCAATGGGCAAATAGCGATTGGCTGCTTTGGAAAGTGAGGCTTTTGTGAGTCAAGTGTCCATAAAGACTGCAGAGCAGTTTTGAGCATGATGGTAATCCTTCAGCTCCTAAGCCACTCAGATCAACCACAAGAAACTCAGTTCCTGCAGTCTCCTCATGAAAAGCACCTATCCAGAGCACAGATGGGCAATCTTTCAATCTCTCCTTCTCCGGAGAGAATTCTGTCAGCCAGAACTCACTGCCTGACCACCAATCTTCACTGTGGTGCTGTCCCTGCTCTCAGGGATGTCTAATCTGAATGTCTCTTCCTAAATTATTTGCATATTTGTCACATTATTGCAAGGATTAATACAAACTACATAATTAGAAGAAATTCCATTCGTTTCAAAAGATCTGTTCTAAAAAAAAATAATACATTTCACTCACCCTGGTGTTTCAGAGTGAGAAAGAAATTGCTTTTCATGTGTGTCAAGAATCCAACAGGTAGAGCTTTACAACTGGTAGAGTTAAACTACACTCTTGTAATGGGAAAGGGACATGAGTAAATGACTGCCTATTTCAGCAGAAAGAACCCTTACTATCTTACCAAAGATGGAAATACTCTTCTTACTCTGTTCCAAAAAATGTGGGAGCTTTTGAGTAAAGTGTTTGAGGAATATCCAAAATGAATACCTTCTCCACAAATTGATGGAATGAAATTTTCTACAACTTCTTTGCTTCTTTTTCTGGAATAATGATGTATCCTTGTTTGATCTTACTTCAGCTTCATGTCAAAAAACTCCCAGCACATTCTTTCTATGCTTTTTGCCATTCATGAGATCAACAAGGACATTAAGCTGTTACCCAACAACACACTAGGATTGGAGGTTTCTGAGAACAATTTCAGTGTATGGTTTGCCACTAAGAACATCATAGAATTTCTCTTCCTGAAAGAAAAGAATCCCATCAACTACAAGTATATCAGAAGAAGAAAGAGGAAGTCCTTAGCTGTCATTGGTTGTGAAACCTGACCCTACTCCATCCAGATGGGCATCTTTTGAACACCTACAAGGTTCCACAGGTATGAGAATTTTTCCGAGATCTTCTTGTAGTTTTTATTTTTTTGAAAAAAAAATAGTTTTATTGAAAGGCTTTATGGGTATAATAGATTCAAAAAAAGATATAGTAAATGTGAAAAAGAAAAGAAAAGGAGAAAAAAGAGACAAAGAGAAAGGGTATGGAAAAAAGAAAAGGAAGAGCTTGGTGATGTTACTCCTTGTGCGCCTACTTGAAATTAAATCATGTTTAGTTCAATCAGACACTTCCAGATAAATTGGATGGGATTGGAATAAAAAATCTATAGTTAATGATGTTTGTATAAATTGAAATCAATATGTTGTTATAGCTACATGCCCATTGAAAGGCACCCTAACTAACCTGCCAAGGTAGGACTTTCAGCAAATTCCACTTCTCTCCATTGTCCACTCTCTTCTGCCTGGCTCTGGATGAATCCATGGCATGGAGAGCATGTGCCACAGCATGCACAGCGTTGTAAATAGCATAACTCTGGCCAGACATCTGCATTTCAAAGACGGTTCCATGGAGACTCTTCACATCCTCTTTCCCAGTGCAGTTTCTTATGTCTGGCGTACTTATATTACACATTGGAAGTAAACAGATAAATGCATTACCCCAGAACCGATGTATTAAATACTCCTGAGAGTCATGTGGATTTAGGTTCTCAAGGAACTCCTGAAATCCTGGTACCTCATTTGTGTGTAGAGCAAAGGACAAGCTGCCATTGAAGGAACGTCCTGTGAACCTATGGGCTTCAAAGACAGAAGTGACATCCCACAGAGGTGATATGATCCAAACCTTCTCTAATGGAAACTTGCTATGAATTTCAAAAACTTCAAGAATCATTCGGAAGACATCCATAGACTGAATATCTCCATAAACCAGTATTACATTGGTTTTGCTGAACCATAAGGCAGCTCCAATCCTGTCTAGTTGCTTCTGCAGGAAAGTATGGGAGAAATAGCTATTCACTCTTGGAATAAATAGAATTAATGAAATGCATATATCATTCTGGAGGAGGTGTGGTCTCAAAGTTCGGAAAAATTTCTCTCCAGGGACATCATCGGGCATGAGGAGGCCAATCCAATTCCATCCAAAATATTTCAAGAGCTGAATAATCCCAACATACTGGAGGTTTTCATTTGGAGTCATCCAGAAGAAAGAGGGAAACTGAATTTGATCACTCAAGGCAAGGTCGAAAGAGCCATAACTGAGCTGCAGATTGGGAATAATAGTCATGTACATTAGACTAAGCCTGTGTTTCAGCAGGCATCCGAAAAGAAGGGGTAAGCAAATTTCTTTTGGCCCTTGCTTCCATAAGTAGTCTTGGTGGGGAGAGATAAAGACTAACTTTGGGGAGCAACAAGTCCATCCCCACAACTTTTGCAACCGGACCCCCATTAGCGTTCCATTCACCACTTTTGGGACAAAGCCATCTCAGGCTTTGATTGTGCTAACCAGAAATAGAGAGCAGAATGAACTGAAGAAGAAGAGAGGATTCTTATTCAGTAAGAATTTGAGAGTATTGATTACCCATTGTGACAGTCCAATAACGTTCATATGGCTTTTTATATGATAAGCATAAGATACCTACTGCTTTAATGATAAACGTCTTTAAATTGTGGTGGCAATATGGAAACAATGACAGTTACAGTGTTTGTTACATACTGAAGATAAGGTTTGTGCTTATGAAGAATTGTTGTTCTTGTCATGGTAATTGTTACTTTGCATTTCGCTGGCAAAAAAACCAACAACTATTCCACTGAATCCCCCAATTCTTCAACCTGCTTTTGAGGATGTTCCCCTCCTTTTCTCCTCCCATAGTTTTCTAGCCACCACCCTTTCCTTTCCTGTGCATTTATGCGAGCCCAGGTACCTGTGGGATCTTGTAGGCATTTAAGATGTTGGCAATCTGGATGGTGTTGGGGGTGGGAAGGTCCCCAATGACAGCCATGACTTTCTGGGCCTTTCCCCCCCTGTAATTGGCGGGACAGTGGAGTTGCACAGAGAGGAGGCCCAAAAGATACGCACTGGCTTTCAATGTATTAAAAGCAGTGTCATAATTTCTGGAGCCCAAAGTGATGTTTGGTAACAAGTTCTCGTTCATGTTGATCTCCTGAATGGCAAAGGTGAAGGCTAGCACATGCTGGAAGTTTTTGGGCAATGACCTACAAGAAAAGTTTCTTTTAGTTCTACAATTTAAGAATAAGACAAATATTTTCATTATACAGATTTCTTTTATGATTTTTTTGTGATCCTGAATGTTTTAATAAATGTCAGGGAAGCAGAGTGTGTGCTTAAGTTCTGAAGCACTTCATGAAACAGAGAAAGACCTAATTGTTTAAAATAGAGTATATGAGATGTTCAAGAGGAGGGAGTGGCAAAACCCTGTCAGCCAAAACCATTTACATATAGATAGATAGATAGATAGATAGATAGATAGATAGATAGAGATAGAGATAGAGATAGAGATAGAGATAGAGATAGAGATAGAGATAGAGATAGAGATAGAGATATAAAGATATCATGGTTGTCTACATTTAAAACAGGTCCATCAACAGAAATAACTAATTCATGTATCTTGGACAATTCTGCTATTTGTTAACAGAAATTTATAGGTTGTTCTAACGGCTGGGAATGCAGGTCCTCAAAATTTAACACAGTTTTCCATTTAGTTCCTTGACTATATCCCACATTTCTATGCATGCAATAATCATGGAAAAGTGTGAACGTTACTCTGAAATAGTATCAAGGTAATAAGAATTCAATAAGTCTAAACAATGATGGTACAGGAATTCATTAAGATGAAGAGAGATTGTGCTACGGAGGATCATTTCTGGATAAACCCAATTTGAAATAGAAGTAATTTGAAATGTTAATTATGTTCTGGTCGATTAATTGTATTTGGTAGATGTCTCTTTTCTTTTAAACACGATAGCAACTTTTTATGAATTAATAAGACGGCAGCAGGAACAGATATTGAAGGTAAACACAACATCCTGAAGAGGAAATGAATTTTTTTCTCATCAACAACACAAAGGTTTTAAGAAAACATATCTTTATTTATCTGAAAAAAATTGATGACGGTTAGTGTTTCAGCTTGATATTCTACCATATAAATCTTTTTCTTTCTTCCCTTTGAAAAGGAAAGTGATAGAAACGTTAAGAGTGTTGTTATATAGCAGGATATAGATAGATATATGACTAGATTAGATTAAGACTTACATATTGTAATTTCTGTTGGAGTTCCTTTCTTTTCTTTTTGCATACAAAATAAAAGTAGAAGAAAATGTTATTAAAATTGGACTTCGGAGTTTCCCCCATGAGGAGGTAATTCATAAATTGCAACATCCATATGAAAAACCAGGAGTTTACAAGCTGGTTCCAGTCGCTGAGTTATGATTAACCAGGAGAGAAATTTAATTAAAGTCTTGTCTAAACAAGTTTTAATTCTCATCTAAAGTAGAAGAATTTCAACTACATTCACTAGAATTCAATCACAGTAAAGCAAAGTCGAAATACAGATCATTGTTTTCTTAAAAGGAGTAATCGCCATCCCAAGAAATATCCTGCTGGTTGTTCTATAAAGTTGATTGAAGACAATTCAGGAACCTTAATAGACACAAATCCTGCAACGACAAAATCACTCGCAGGGGTAGGGGAATAAGACTGAAACCTTGGCTTGCTACCACACGTGGAGTTAAGGATCTTGCTGAAAGAAGTCTGAGGCAGGGTGAGGAGGGAGAGCAGAAATACCCAGCCTTTGAATGTGAAAGTCATTTGGCCCCAACCACAGTGGTGCAGCCACATCTTCGTCACTACACTTTCTCTGGAACAATTGAATAGAAACTGTATTGGCCTTCTGTGACCTCTATGGGCCCTCTAATACTTATGACCAGACTGATACCTAAATAGAAATTCATAAAATAACATACTGAGCACCCTGTGATTGCTGTTATTATTAACGTTTGCTAAGTCTCACTAGCCTCTGGGCTTCCACAGAAAACAAGTTCAATCATTCTGGTTTTGGTAATTAAGATGTAGATCATGAAAGCTGTTTTCCCAATTAGGGGAATTATAAGGTCCAAACTTTTCTTTTGTCTCTCTTCATCAGATGAAGAGAGATATGCACGGATTCCCTTGGGATTGTAGCAGGTGCTGGGAACTGAGTCTTTCTTTCCAAATACAACAAAACAATGTTGGTTAAATCAAGAAGTGATAGATTTGTAGCCAGTATGACTGATAGGTTCTCCCTTCTTATTTCACAGAGAAATATCTACTCATCGCGCCAAGTTGCTCTGACTTACCATTCAAGCTAAGCTTATTTCTGTCAACACAGGGAGGTGGGTAGTTCAGGAAACAGATAACACAAGAAATGCTGGAACTATGCTATATGGATGTAGGATCCAGTATGAGAGTCTTGAAAGCCCGAAAGCATTTTTCTTTCCCTCCTCTGTATACCAAGAGTCAAGGTGGATTCACTTCCTCTGTAACCCCTTCCTCGACTCCCTTGCTTGATTCATGTTTTGCTAACTGCCATGGTCCTTTCTCATAGTCCCCTATGAGGTTCTCTAGCCTTACAAAAAATATTTCTTTATTGGAAAAAAAGAACACTATCATGTTTATTATGATTGGAAAAATTGCTTACAGCCTCTAGACCATGTGTACTTTTGTCTTTCATGGTTGGACTTCAAGAAGGTTTCATTTCTTTCCATTTCCCATCTTCACAACACCAAGTACTTTGATGAAGATTGGGAGGAGGTGGCAGCAAAAGGCTCCAAGCCAGTCTCAGTGACGGAGGCTTTCCAGAATCCAAGGTTAACGTCTTAACTAGTACACCACCTTGACAACTCTTGGCCTTATTGCAAGAAATCAATCCAGGCAATTTGTGTATTCTGGGATATCCTCAAGTTGCTGCCTTCATGTCACCTCTAGGCCATCAGTAAAAGAGCCTTTAATTCTCCTTCTCCCACTTTCCAAGAGTTTGACATGCACTCCCAATTGGGTGAGTTCTTCCTGCAATGCAATGAAGGCTCAGAAATCATGTTCTATGTTGTGCTGGGCTATATGTGGCTACTGGCCATCGTCAGCTTTAAGGTGGCCTTCTTTCCCTGGAAGTTGCTTGACAGTTTCAATGAAGCCAAGCTCATCACCTTCAGCATGCTGATCTTCTGCAGTGCCTGGGTGTCCTTTGTGCCCACGTACTTGAGCACCAAGGGGAAATTCATGGTGACTGTGGAGGTCTTCTCAATCTTGGCCTCATGTGGTGGCTTATTAGGTTGCATTTTCCTGCCCAAGTGCTATATTATGATTCTGAGACCAGATCTGAACACCACAGAGCAGTTAGTTAGAAGAAAGGATGATCCAATCTCAAGGACAGCATGAACAGTGGCCTAATTCCTAAAAATTGTTCTCTAACAATGAATGGGTCGGGGGGGGGGTTGTTCAGGAATACTGTCGATGTCTTTATTCTCTACATCTGTGGTGTAAGGAGCTTCACATACTGACAATATCAAGGAAAAAATTGTGCACAACCTTTCCCAGCTTGAGGACTTGTTTGTCTTCAACTAATAAGCTGGAGACTACCCTCAGAAATGTAGTGGGTGGCATATCCAAAGCTAATCTTAATTATTCAGTAAGATTTTATCGTCTTTATATTGAGTTACAATAGAATGTTAATGTGATGCCTTTAGAGTGATGTATTTATGAATTTCCCCTTTCCAACTCATTTCCTATGAAATGCCACCTTCAAAAGGTCACTGGGGCAAGGATCAAAGTTTGTGGGAGCTGCAAGAGCTTCAGATGGTCCCTCTCTTGCCCCCTGAATTCAGTTCACCAAGCCTGGTGCCTTCATGCCTGCATCCGTTACCCAGAAGTAGTCTTTCTCTTAGTACAGTTCGGAGCTCCCTACCCTGCTGTTCCAAACCCCTTGCCTTTCTTCTTTGCTTTTCATTCTCTCCCTCCATCTACCCGGAAATTGGGGTTTGATCTATATTGCTCAGTTAGATTTCTCCCTTCTCCTCAAAATGTCTTTTCAGTCATCCAGCCTTTCCTGCATTGCACTTCAAACCCTCCTGGGGCTGAGGCTAGTTCAATTTTCACTGTAGCCTGCAGGATCTGTCCACCTCACTAAGGAAAGTATATTAGCATTGATTAGTTTCAGCCCATATTGGATAATGAGTCTGCAAAAGGGTTTTAAACCATCAGTACGGCCCCTGGATCCTCATGTGGATGATGGGTATTTTGGTGCTGGAGAACAAGATCTGCATAGAAAAGGGGATATGGGAATATAGAAGTTGAACTCCCACACTGCCTGGTCTGGGAATGGGATGGGCACAGAGTGGATTCTGTAGCTGAAGTATTTGTGAATGGAGAGGGCATGGAGACCAAGAATCTGAAGTGGAAGGCACAGGAGGTGGGAGAAAAGGAGAAAGAAGGAGTTCAGGAGGAGGTTGCTGGAGTACAGCATAGACGGAAGGATGCCAGAAGTCCTCCTCAGGGGACACAAAAGTATTGGAAGCAGGAAACAAAACAGGGCATAGACAATAATTCTGTTCCTGTTCCTGGCCAGCAGCACTTTCCCTCATATACCAGTAATCCCTCTTTCTGGGCAGAGTTTCCTCAAGGAACCTCATTGTATCTTATTTTGATTTGGATTCATGAAAGGTTCCCAGCTTGGTCTGCTGGTGTCTTTCTTTCTTTCTTTCTTTCTTTCTTTCTTTCTTTCTTTCTGGCTGCTCTTCTCACTTGCATAGGACTCTGGGTCATGTACAAAGTTAAAACAAGTAAAATCAAATATTCTACCATTGAAACAATTTAAATTTAAATTTAAAATACAGTAATAAAAAGTCCTTTAAAATACAGTAATAAAAAGACCTTTAAAATACAGTAATAAAAAGACCTTTAAAATACAGTAATAAAAAGACAGAGAAAAGTTCACTCTAACTACATATGGTATAAGCATTTAACGGGCTCCATACTTCCTTGGGATCCCCCAGTGCTATGGCACATCCAAGTTTTGAGGGCCTTCCCAAAGGTCGGGAGGGTTGCGGCCAATCTCACTCAGGACTTTTAAACTGGTGGCCAAAAGTTCCCTCAGCCAGGTATGGGGCCATATTAGCCCAAGAAAGTCAACCAGACTAAGAAACCAATGCCATTTAAGTCAGGACTACTTTTATTTTAACAGCTATAATAACAGAACCTTTGATGTCTGAACGTGCTTCCTCCTCCCTCACTTGAACTAGGAAGGGGCTGGTCTGAGATGTTTTGTCAAGTAATTTTCTTGGCCCAGGCTTAAGCCCCACTTCTCTGATCATTACCTTGGTGGTGGCTCTTCCTCCATCTTGCCTGCTGTCAGGATCCTGGTTACGTGGAGAGTCAATAACCAGACAAGAATTGGTAGAGTAAAAACTTCATTTTCTTAGAAGAACAACATGCTGCCCTCTCCCTTAGGAGAAGACCCGCTGAGCTTTTATCATGGCCAAGTTATAGACATTTCTTCAAGCAATAAATTTTAATCAGGTGACACACATCCTTTAAATTATCAGATAATTTATCAGAGATCTGACTTCTATTTCCCCTTCTTTTCCCCTGTACGTGTACATTGTCCATTTACTCATGCCCAGGACCTTTGAAACACGCTTATCTGATTCTGCTCAAACTTCTTACTCAGAGGTTAAATACCAATTGAACCTAATTTGCAGAGCCAGTTGGTCATAATCAATTTTCCTCTGAGGTTAAACAATAACCTGTCCTGACAGCAAGGATTTTCTGTTTATAATCTGTTTTCCTCTTGTCAATTTCCTCTTGTCCTCTAAATCAATTCAGTGAGAGTTCAAAACATAGCATTGCTTTCCAGCAGAAAACAGAGAAAAGACGTTCTACACTTAATAAGTATTTCTAAATGATAGAAAAGGATAGTCTGTGTTTCATCTAATAAGTAATAAGTAATCTAATAAGTAATCTAAGTAATATTTTGATATGGTAACCTTCTTTTCCCAACACCTGACAGTAAGAAAACTGAAGCCAGTAAATGTTTCCAAAGGTACAAGAGTGATGTCTCTGGCCTCGAAGAAGTCTAGGTGGTGATGAGGCAGAATGGCCAGGAAGGAAAGGAGTGAGGCCAAAAAAATAGAGGAATAAATATGTAACATCAATCCATATTATTTTCTTTTTTATGTGGACTTCCATTTTGTTGTTAAAAAAATAATCCTCATTGTTGCCCTCCTTTCATTTGTCATATATTATTTTCTTAAGGAACTTTAATGTCCCCTGAATGCTCAGTCCCAGTGCCCATCTCGGACTGCACCACCAGTTTCAGGAGTGAACAGAAATCACAGCAAGAACATTCATTTCTAACTGAGGTTCCCAGCAAACTGAGCAAAGGTCAATTAGGTTCACTGGCTATAAACATGGTGCATGTCTGCTTGAATTGTAGTGGGTATAAAGAAGTATTCAAATAGAACAATAAGTAGAGAAAAGGGCATCTATTCATGAATGAAATCCTTTGACAGCCATGACTTTCTGGTTCTTTCCGCCCCTGTAATTAGCAAGACAGTGGGGTTCCACAGAGAGGAGGCCGAAAAGATACCCACTGGCTTTCAATGTATTAAAGGCAGTGTCATAGTTTCTGGAGCCCAAAGTGATGTTTGGTAACAAGTTCTCATCCATGTTGATCTCCTGAATGGCAAAGGTGAAGGCTAGCACATGCTGGAAGTTTTTAGGCAATGACCTACAAGAAAAGTGTTTCAGCTTGATATTCAACCATATCAATCTTTTTCTTTCTTCCCTTTGAGAAGGAAAGTGATGTAGATGTTTAGAGTGTCGTTATATAGCAGGATATAGATAGATATATGACTAGATTAGATTAAGAGTTACGTATTGTAATTTTTGTTGGAGTTCCTTTCTTTTCTTTTTGCAGACTAAATAAAAGTAGAAGAAAATGTTATGAAAATTAGACTTGGGAGTTTTTCCATAGACCATGTGTACTTTTGTCTTTCATGGTTGGACTTCAAGAAGGTTTTATTTCTTTCCATTTCCCATCCTTACAACATCAAATACTTTGATGAAGATTGGGCGGACGGGGCAACGAAAGGCTCCAAGCCAGTCTCAGTTACGGAGGTGAACTAGAATGTAGCAGAGCACAACAGGGAACCGTGGCATAGTGTCGCATGTACCAAAGTGGCAAATGAGCAAGTGGCATTATGGGTAACATCATTAAGTGTGGTAAGAGCTCTAGCTCTGGGACACCAGGGAATAGCCATCTTGCTCAAACCACTGTGGCACCTTCAAAAGGACATTGGGTTTGCATACTTCCTTTTCTAATCACTTTCAGAAATTGTTTGTTAATTGCTTTATAGCTATTAGGAACCTTTGGATCAAAAGGGTTTACAGCATCAGCTGAGGTTCCTTCAACCCCTAGTGAAAAAGTTTTAGATACAAGTTTAAGGACTTAAAAATTTGTTTTTGTAGAATACACACCAAAAAGGTGATTAGAACTTTGATTTTGGAAAGTTACAAATGGACCAAGGGTCAAAATTGATTTGAAATAAGATTTCGGAATTAATTATAAGAATCCTTCCTGTGGGAAAAAGCTGTTGTTTTGAATTCGCTTAAGAAAGGATGATAGGATGAGACTTTGAAGTCTCTTAGAGGTATCCAGAAGGAACTAAAAATTACAATGAAAGGAGAACAAGACTTCAATTTGACTTACTAATACAGAATGAAGCGAAATGTTTTTACAATGGACATATGGAAGGATATTTTTGAACAATGGACCCAGAAGTTAATTTTAAGAGTGTCTGCCTCTATTGATAGACTGTGTTTAAAAGACGTTATGAAAGAGGAACAAGTTTTAGGTGACAAGATTGAGGCTGATCTGAAGTGGATTTAAAAATGACGAGCCTCAAGAATGATATGGAAAAAGATCCCATCTTGGACTAAAGAAACTGGCTGATGTCTTCACAATTAAAAGGGATGTGTAGAAATAACAAACCAAAAGAGTGACTCAGATAATTTTCCTATATTGGATATACAAAAGAGGCTTGTTAAAGCTTTGAGGAATTTTGCGAGAAGGGAGAAAGAAAAAAGGAAAAGAAACCAAGTTCTAGGACATTATTTGAAGGGACTAAAGCTGAAGATTGTTAAAAGTATAAGGAAGGAATATAAACTTGGTTTATTTCATGAAGGCTAAAATAGATATGTTGTTATTTCTGGTAACCCTGAATGGACTTTTGCTGATGAAATGATGAGGCCTTTGTTTACAGATAAGAAATGGGATACCAGAAGAGGAGACCATTTGTTGTATTTTAAGAGAAGGTGACAAGTTACTAAAATTGTTTATACTTGTGCTGAAGAGGGAAGTCACTTCTTTATGCATATATATATACATATACATATACACATACACATACACATACACATACACATACACATACACATACACATAAACATACATTTACCTGTAGTATAGTCTTATTTTTTCTTTCTTTTGTATTTTTCTTTCTATTTTTCTTTTTCTCAACTTCTATTTTTTTTCTTTTTTAGTTTGTAGTAGTTTTTATCTTTGTAACGGTAATTTTTAATAAAATTACTATTGAAGAAAGGATAAACCCTCCCTTCAGTGTCAGCTCTCAAGGGATAAACTGTCCACTTCCATAAGGTTGTCAGAGGCCTCTAGACCCATGAGGTCCAATGCCCCGGGAGCAGAGCTCTCGTTTCCTAGGGCCTGAAAGTGTAATGTAACATTGCAGCCATCATCCTTTTTCCAGGCTGCAAAAGTTGTTCTCAGTTCGGTGGGAAGAGAGCAAGTGACCTTGGAACCACTCCCAGATTACTTGTTTTGAATGTCAGGAATTGAGAAAGTAACTCCTCTTTGTTTAGTTGGTTTGTTCAACTCACCCGCTTAAATTTGGGGTTCCAGACAATGGCAGTTGTGTTTATGCTGAACCCTTCCCTTGGAGAATGCTGGGGCTTGATCCTTCCAACTTGAACTTTCTGGAAGGATTGATTGGGGAATGTAACCAGGTTGATGAGATCATATTTTGCTGCCACATTTCCATTCTCACTGAAAGCTATTTCTTCCCCAGCACTATTGTTGAAGTGGAGGTTTTTCAGAAATAAGTGAAGCTAAAAAGAGATGAGATAGACGTAACAAATTGGTGCTAATAGTAGGCAATAGGATTAACAGTTCCATGCTGTGACTTTCCAAATTGAGCTCAGCCTGATTTTTATGAACAGCCAAATGTTTGAGTTAAAAGTGTTTTCTATGTTCCAAATGCAAAATTCTACCTTACAAGACTACTTCTTCTTCTTCTTCTTCCTCCTCCTCCTCCTCTTCCTCTTCCTCCTCCTCCTCGTCCTCCTCTTCCTCCTCCTCCTCCTCCTCTTCTTCTACTACTACTATTATTGTTGTTGTTGTTGTTATTAGACATTTTCACCAAGCAAAGTCTGGACTTCATGAGAGATTAAAAACTTCTCCTGAAGCATTCAGATGGCCAAAAAATGAGCTTTCCCACAATTGCAGAGCAAACCGGCCAAGACATACAATGGAGGTCACATCATATTCATTGGAATTCTGTCCCAGAAAACATGACCAAAAAGTTCCATTGTGGCCTCAGCAGATTAAGTCAGTTTTTCTCCAGGGATGGGACAGAAAATGCTTACACTGAAACATATCTTAGAGTAAGACAAGTATTGCCATCCAATTACTCACCATGGAGAAATATGTTAGAGAGAGCCACTTTAGAACATACCCTACACTTATAATTCTTCCACTCAAGAGGAGCAGCACAATGAAGAGCTTGGTGATGTTACTCCTTGTGCGCCTACTTGAACTTAAATCATGTTTAGTTCAATCAGACACTTCCAGATAAATTGGATGGGATTGGAATAAAAAATCTATTGTTATTGATGTTTGTATAAAATGAAATCAATATGTTGTTATAGCTACATGCCCATTGAAAGGCACCCTAACTAATCTGCCAAGGTTGGACTTTCAGCAAATTCCACTTCTCTCCATTGTCCACTCTCTTCTGCCTGGCTCTGGATGAATCCATGGCATGGAGAGCATGTGCCACAGCATGCACAGGGTTGTAAATAGCATAGCTCTGGCCAGACATCTGCATTTCAATGATGGTTCCATGGAGACTCCTCAAATCCTCTTTCCCAGTGCAGTTTCTTATGTCTGGCATATTTATATTACACATTGGAAGTGAACAGAGAAATGCAGAACACCAGAACTGATGTATGAAATACTCTTGAGATTGATGTGGATTTAGGTTCTCAAGGAACTCCTGAAATCCTGGTACCTCATTTGTGTGTAGAGCAAAGGACAAGCTGCCATTGAAGGAACGTCCTGTGAACCTATGGGCTTCAGAGACAGAAGTGACATCCCACAGAGCTGATATGATCCAAACCCTCTCTAATGGAAACTTACTACGAATTTCATAACTTTCAAGAATCATTTCTTCTTTGCTATTCATTCTCTCCGTCCATCAACCCGGAAAGTTGGGGTTTGATCTATATCACTCAGTTAGATTTCTCCCTTCTCCTCAAAATGTCTTTTCAGTCATCCAGCCTTTCCTGCATTGCACTTCAAACCCTCCTGGGGCTGAGGCTAGTTCAATTTTCACTGTAGCCTGCAGGATCTTTCCACCTCAGTAAGGAAGGTATAGAAACATTGATTAGTGGCAGCCCATATTGGATATTGAATCTGCAAAAGGGTTTTAAACCAACAGTATGGACCCTGGATCCTCATGTGAATGATGGGTGTTTTGGTGCTGGAGAACAAGATCTGCATAGAAAAGGGGATATGGGAATATAGAAGTTGAACTCCCACACTGCCTGGTCTGGGAATGGGATGGGCAAAGAATGGATTCTGTAGCTGAAGTATCTGTGAATGGAGAGGGCATGGAGACCAAGAATCTGAAGTGGAGGGCAAAGGAGGTGGGAGAAAAGTAGAAAGAAGGAGTTCAGGAGGAGGTTGCTGGAGTACAGAATAGACGGAAGGATGCCAGAAGTCCTCCTCAGGGGACACAGAAGGAAACAAAATAGGGCACAGACAATAATTCTGTTCCTGTTGCTGGCCAGCAGCACTTTCCCTGATATACCAGTAATCCCTTTTACTGGGCAAAGTTTCCTCAAGGAACCTCATTGTATCTTATTTTGATTTGGATTCATGAAAAGTTCCCAGCTAGGTCTGCTGGTGTCATCTATCTTTCTTTCTTTCTTTCTTTCTTTCTTTCTTTCTTTCTTTCTTTCTTTCTTTCTTTCTTTCTTTCTTTCTTCCTTCCTTCCTTCCTTCCTTCCTTCCTTCCTTCCTTCCTTCCTTCCTTCCTTCCTTCCTTCCTTCCTTCCTTCCTTCCTATATGGCTGCTCTTCTCACTTGAATGAGACTCTTGGTCGTGTGTATAGTTAAAACACAAGTAAAATCAAAATCTTCTACCATTAAAAGAATTAAAATTGAAACCGACATTTAAAATAGAGTAATAAAAAGACAGAGAAAAGTTCACTCTAACTACATACAGTAGAAGCATTTAATGAGCTCCATGCTTCCTTGGGATCCCCCAGTCCTACTGCACATCCAAGTTTTGAGGGCCTTCTCAAAGGTCGGGAGCGTTGGGGCCAAACTCACAAAGTGCTTTTAAACTGGTGGCTAAAAGTTCCGTCACCCAGGTATGGGGCCATGTTAGCCCAAGAAAGTCAACCAGACTAAGAAACCAATGCTATTTAAGTCAGGATTACTTTTATTGTAACAGCTATAATAACAGAATCTTGAATGTCTGAATGTGCTTCCTCCTCCCTAACTTGGACTAGGAAGGGGCTGGTCTGAGATGTTTTCTGAAGTCATTTTATTGGCCCAGGCTTAAGCCCCACTCCTCTGATCTTTAACTTGGTGGTGGCTCTTCCTCCATCTTGCCTGCTGTCAGGATCCTGGATATGTGGAGAGTCAATAACCAGAGAAGAATTGGTATAGTAAAAACTTCATTTTCTTAGCAGAACAACATGCTGCCCTCTCCCTTAGGAAAAGACCAGCTGAGCTTTTATCATGGCCAAGTTATAGTCATTTCTTCAAGCAATAAATTTTAATCAGGTGACACACCTCCTTTAAATAATCAGATAATTTATCAGAGATCTGACTTCTATTTCCCCTTCTTTTCCCCTGTATGTATCAGGATTTTCTCATGGGAAGAAGGTCATCCTGTTCCCTATACAAAAAACAGGTGTTGAGATTATTCTAAGTGATGTATCTTGTGAGTCTGTTATGATTTGTACTGCCACCTACTGTAATGTGTATGTTAGTTATTGGGGGGGTGACATGCTGGCAATATAACCAGAGGGTAAATGCCCAGTTGTTCAGTGTTTTTGTCTTGTAAAAAAATTAATCATGTAGTTTATGGGTTATGTAGTCTTAAGTAGTAACCAAGTCATGTACCTCTTCTCTGAGAGTGTTTTTTAGCTAGAGACTTTGTTGTGGTTAAGTCTTGGAAGCTAAGGTGAGAAGAAGTCTTTGTTATGTCCTATGTTTTGTATGTAACTTGTATTTTATAAAGTTTTGCATTTTTATCAATAAAGACCAGTTAGTTTATATTTTCTGACTGGATTTTCTTTGGAAAGCTAACTATGGATATTGCATTTTGCAAGCTCTCATGCTGATGTGTAATTTTCCCTGAGAGCAGGATTTCTGGGACCTTTTTGCTGCACTCTGCGCAACAGGTTGTGGGCCCAGGGCTCAGAGCTCAGAGCTCAGAGTTCAGACCTCAGGACTAAGTTTCAGAGTCCAGAGAGGACCCAGTATGCAGAACCAGGACCAAGTGCCCAAGACTGAGGACTGAGGTCAGTGGTTCCGGGAACAGGATTCCAAGCGTGAGGTTCCAGAAATGATGTCCAAGGCGTGAATCCAGGCGTGCTGGAAGCAAGTAGTTAAATCCCTAAGTGACAGGTGATTTATGGATTTATTACCCTGCCTGTGAGTGCTTCGTTTGAAGTTTGGATTTTTTTTCTGTGGTTGAGTGCTTGTTTTAAGTGAAATATGGCAGCAGCTCCACCTGCAGCAGTAAGCCTTCCATCTGAAAGGTTGAATTCAAAGAATTACCAAACATGGAATATAAAGATAAAATCTTTTTTCATGAGAGAGGGGCTTTGGCGTTATGTAGACAACGCACCCCCGGTGGCACCCACGAATGAAGAGCAAGCTTTGATGGACCTTGCATATGGTAATTTGATTTTGGGACTTGAGTCTTCAGAATTGGTGCATGTTCGTGGTTTGGAAACTGCTAATGCATGTTGGGTGGCATTGCGTGGGATCTATGCGAGGCAAACTGCATCTGCTATCATACAAAGCAGTTGTACAACCTTAAGTTGGAGCCAGGAGCTAATGTAATTGAGCACCTGAATAAGATGAAAACTTTGTTTGCTGAGTTGGCAGATCGTAATCTGATCATTCCCGAGCAACAAAAAGCATGTTTAATTCTTTCAAGTCTGAATGAGTCGTTTGACATATTAGTAGAAGCCGTACAGTCGCTCCCAACTGCCGACCTAACTGTGGAGTATTTAACAAATAGGTTGCAAGAAATTCAATGCACACGTGACATGCAGACTAATCCTAAGAAAAGACTTGATAACGTAAAGCATCAATCTTCTCCAGCTGGCACAGAATGTGCATATTTGGTGAGAAAATGTTTTCGTTGTAATTCTACCAAGCATCTTATAAAAGACTGTCCTATGAAAAATCAGCCTGCTGAGAGTTCCAGAAGGGTTGTCCGTCGTGGAAAAGCAAAAGTTAAGAAACAAGGGAGTACTAGACTGGTGTCTGCTTTGATTGCTAACAGAGACAAACGTTATGCTGATAAATGGTTACTGGACTCTGGTTGTAGTGAAATCATTGTAAACAATGAGCAGTTATTGTTAACTAAATGTAAACCTAAAATCCAACAGGTTAATTTGGCTGATGATTCTGTAGCTAAAGTAACGATGCAAGGTGAAGTGTTCATACCTTGTTTGGGAGAAGTGGTTTCTGATGTACTCTGTGTTCCTACCCTTGATTTTTTCTCTTCTCAGTGTCCCTGTATTAACTAGCATTGGTTATTCTGTTATGTTCCAAGGTTCTGAATGCTATGTTACAAAAGAGGGGGCTGAATGTGCAAGAGGGAGAATGGTTAATCAATTGTATGAAATGCTTCCTAAACAAGATGTGTTAATTGGAAGTTGTGGTAATGTTCCTTTACATGATAAACGCATTCATTATTATCATAGAGTATTAGGTCATCCTGGATGGAAGTGTTTGTCACAAATGGCCAAAGTGTATCCAGAACTGAGATTCAAGAAGTGTTCTAAGTTTCTTGATTGTACTGTGTGTAAACAATCTAAGATAAAATCTGCCCCTGTCGCCAGAAAAAGCAGCAGGATTTCTCCAAGTCCACTTGCTCTTGTGCATGCTGACTTAGCTGGTCCGTTTCCTCCGAGTGAAGGGGGAGTAAGATTCATGTTTATTTTAGTGGATGATAAAACACATTTCACATTTTATTATTTGTTCAAACAGAAGTCTGAAGCATTCTCTCGTTTCAAAGAATTTGTGTCTATGGTTGAAAAAAGACATGGATATCAAGTAGGGAGTTTGCAGACTGACGGGGGGGGGAGTGAATTTATGAGTCTTGAGTTTAAAAATTGGCTCTGTATGAAAGGCTTTTTCCACAGATTAACAAATGTGGGCATGTCTGCTGAGAATGGGATTGCTGAGCGCAAAATCGGTGTTTTGAAAGTAATTAAGGATATTTACTTATTGATGTTCAATTGCCAGCCAGATTGTGGGGAGAAGCAATTTTAACAGCGGTATTTCTTACTAATAGACACTGGAATTCAGTGGTGAATGAAGTTCCTTATTTTTTGCTGTATGGTAAACATCCGTGCTTAAAGCATCTGCATACATTTGGAACTTTTGCTTATGTACAAATTCCTAAGTCTCAAAAAAGGAGAAACCAACCAAAAACACAGCGTTTGAGATTTATTGGTTATTCTCATGAGTGAAAGGGTTATCGGCTTTATCTGGGCCGAAACCAGTAGTTATCTCTAGAAATGCGAATTTAGAAGAGCCTTCTGATTGGCAAAGGCTGCATGCAAATTCAGAGGTTTTTTTTGGAGTCACAGACAGATTTAGCTAGAGAGCAAACACCACTTGTTGCATCCTCCTCTCCACAGATAAAGCAAGAAGCAGAGGCTTTAGCTGAAGTAGAAAAGAAAGAGGAGAAAGTAGAGGAAATACAAGAGACTTTTGAGATTCCTCGTAGATCAACACGAATAACAAAAGGTGTTCCACCAGAAAGATATGTTATTCAACAAGTCAGGGTGTGTCAAATAACGTGTGAACCACAAAATTTTCAGGAAATGTTATCCTTGCCAATTGATGAACAAGATAAATGGAATGAGGCTATGGATACTGAGTTCAATGCATTAGTAAATAAGAATGTTTTTGAGATTGTTGATTTACCTGAATCAGAAAAAGCCATAGGTTCCAGATGGGTGTTTAGAAAAAAGCTTTTACCTGATAATACTGTTCAGTATAAAGCTAGATTGGTTGCACAAGGTTATTCACAAGAACAGTTTGTGAATTATAATCTTACATTTGCACCTACAGTTAGGCCTGAATCATTGTGTGTAATGTCGGCCTTAGCTGTACAAAGAAATATGGTTGTACATCATTTTAATGTAGATACAGCTTATTTAAATGCTGAGCTTCATGAAACTGTGTATATGAAGCAACCTCCAGGTTATACATGTGAGGATTCCCAGAAAGTATACAGATTGCGTAACGCACTGTATGGATTGAAACAAGCTGGGAGATGTTGGCATCAATGCTTAGATAAAGCTTTGTTGGAAATTGGTTTCAAGAAATCGATAGCTGATCAATGCGTATATACCAAAGGAACTGGAAAAGATTATACAGTACTTCTCCCTTATGTTGGTGATTTCTGTCTTGCTACTAGTTCTTTAAACTTGGTAAAAGAGTTTGCCAAGCAAATAGAGCAATATTTTAAATTGAAAGATCTAGGTATGTTAAGATACTACCTTGGGATTGAAGTGCATAGAGCTGAAAATGGAGAAATCGATCTAAGTCAAAAGAAAAAGATAGAACAGTTGTTAACACACATGGGAATGTTAGATGCAAAACCTGTAAAAACTCCAATGACTTGTGATTTTTTGAAAAATGAAACATGTGAAAAGTTGTGTGGAAAACCTGCAATGTATCATTCTGTGATTGGTTCTGTACTACACCTAGCACAATGGACACGTTCAGATATGTTGTTGGGATTTTGAGCCGTAAGGTGGCTAATCCTACAGAACATGACTGGCTAGGATTGAAAAGATTAATGAGATATTTAAAAGCTACAATAGATATTTGTCTTAAAATGTCAACTAATGGGTTAGAAAAGCCTGTAATTTTCGTTGATAGTTCATTTGTAGAAAAAAGTGACAGAAAGTCCATAACTGGTTTGTTTATAAATTTGGTGAATCTACAGTTGCATGGAAAGCAAGGAAGCAAACCTCCATTGCCTTGTCTACTGCAGAAGCTGAATTCGCAGCTTTATCAGAAGCAATCTGTGAATTAAGATGGTTTCATCAATTATTCACTGATTTAAACATTCAAGTGTCATTGCTTTATACAGTGCATGAAGATTCCCAAGCCTGTATAGGGTTAGTTAAAACAGAAAACATTAGAGCTCGTACAAAGTATGTTGATGTAAAGTATAAAAATGTGAGACAAGCTATGTTAGAAAATTTCATTGATCTTGTGTATTGTGCATCTGAAGCAAATCTTGCAGATGTATTTACAAAATCATTGCCTATTGTACAACGTGAAGCAATGTTAGCAAACCTTGGAGTAGAACAAATGTAAATTCTTGTTGTATTACTGTAATCAGTTGTTTATACTATCTTGTAACACGTGTTGTTGTGTTGTGAATGGGCTGAGAGGAGTATCAAGATTTTCTCATGGGAAGAAGGTCATCCCGTTCCCTATAAAAAAAACAGGTCTCGAGATTATTCTATGGGTAACGTATCTTGTGATTCTGTTATGATTTTTACTGCCACCTACTGTAATGTGTATGTTAGTTATTCGGAGGGGGGGGGGGTTAACATGCTGGCAATATAACCGGAGGGTAAATGCCCAGTTGTTCAGTGTGTTTCTCTTGTAAAGAAGTTAATCTTGTAGTTTATGGGTTATGAAGTCTTAATTAGTAACCAAGTAGTGTACCACTTCTCTGAGAGTGTTTTTAGCTAGAGACTTTGTTGTGGTTAAGTCTTGGAAGCTAAGGTGAGAAGAAGTCTTTGTTATATCCTATATTTTGTATGCAACTCGTATTTTATAAAGTTTTGCATTTTTATCAATAAAGACCAGTTAGTTTATATTTTCTGACTGGATTTTCTTTGGAAAGATAACTGTGGATATTGCATTTTGCAAGCTCTCATGCTGAAGTGTAATTTCCTTGAAAGCAGGATTTTTGGGGCCTTTTTGCTGCACTCTGCGCAACAGTACGTGTACATTGTCCACTTACTCATGCCCAGGACCTTTGAAACACGCTTATCTGATTCTGCTCACACTTCTTACTCAGAGGTTAAATACCAACTGAACCTAATTTCCAGAGCCAGTTGGTCATAATCAATTTTCCTCTGAGGTTAAACAGTAACCTGTCCTGACAGCAAGGATTTTCTGTTTATAATCTGTTATCCTCTTGTCAATTTCCACTTGTCCTCTAAATCAATTCAGTGAGAGTTCAAAACGTAGCATTGCTCTCCAGCAGAAAACAGAGAAAAGACATTCTACACTTAAGTATTTCTAAATGATAGAAAAGGATAGTCTGTGTTTCATTTAATAAGTAATATTTGTAGTAATCTAAGTGCTATTTAAATATGGTAGCCTTCCTTTCCCAACACCTGACATTAGGAGAACTGGAGCCAGTAAATGTTTCCACAGGTACAAGAGTGACTTCTCTGGCCACCAAGAAGTCTAGGTGGTGATGAGGCAGAAATGTCAGGAAGGAAGGGAGTAAGGCCAAAAAAATAGATGAATGCATATCTAACATCACTCTATATTATTTTCTTTTTTATGTGGAGTTCCATTTACAGTAGTTGTTAAAAAAATACCCCTCATTTTTACCCTCCTTTCATTTGTGATATATTATTTTCTTAAGGAACTTTTATGTCCCCTGAATGCTCAGCCCCAGTGCCCATCTCGGAATGCACCACCAGTTTCAGGAGTGAATAGAAATCACAGCAAGAACAATAATTTGTAACTGAGATTCCCAGCAAACTGAGCAAAGGTCAATTAGGTTCACTGCCTATAAACATGGTGCATGCCTGCTTGCGTCATAGCGTGTATAAAGAAATACTCACATAGAACAATAATTAGAGAAAAGGGCATCTATTCATGAATGAAATCCTTTGATCTACTACGTTTTCTAGAATCAAAACATAAGAATTAAGCCATCCATTATCCTGTTCTTCAAATTGCACCACTCTTCTTCCTGACTAGCTGCTCTCTGGTGTTGAGCTCTGGTCTCAGCACAATAATGTAGCATTTGGGTAGGAAAATGCAACCCAGTAAACCACCACCTGAGGCCAAGATGGAGAAGACCTCCACGGCCACCATGGATTTCCCCTTGGTGCTCAAGTAGGTGGGCACAAAAGACACCCAAACGCTGCAGAAGACCAGCATGCTGAAGGTGATGAGCTTGGCTTCATTGAAAGTGTCGGGCAACTTCCGAGCAAAGAAGGCCACCGTGAAGCTGACGATGGCCAGAAGCCACATGTAGCCCAACACAACATAGAACATGATTTCTGAGCCTTCGTTGCATTGCACCAAGATCTCATCCTTCTGGGAGTGCATGTTCAACTCTGGGAAAGGGGGAGAAGTTGTCAGCCACACAGCACAAGTGGCCGTTTGAAGAAAGGAGCAGAGAACAATGACGGAGATGGCCAGCCTTTTTCCTACCCACTTCCTGGTCTGATTGCCTGGTTTTGTGGCCATGAAAGCCAGAACCACAGTGATGGTTTTGGCCAACACACAAGACACTGCGATGGAGAAGACCACTCCGAAAACAGTCTGCCGAAGAAGGCAAGTGACTGTCTCTGGGCAACCGAGGAAAAGGAAGGAGCAGAGAAAACACAGCAGGAGGGAGAACAGCAAGGTGCAGGTGATGCCCCGGTTGTTGGCTTTGACAATGGGAGTGTTGTGGTAGTGAAGGAAAATGGCCATCACCGCCAATGTGATTACAGAAAAAGAAACTGCACAGGTTGCTAGAACTGCTCCCAGGACTTCTCCGTAGGAAAGGTAGGTGATCATTTTGGGAATACATTGATGCTGTTTCTCATCTGGATATTGTTCTTCTGGGCACTTCTCACATTGGTTGGAATCTACAAGCCATAAATAAGATGGTAAATATTCTACGTACTGAACTGTAATTCATGCTTTAATGAGGATTCCTTGCTGCAGCTCTTTTTGGAATTTTCTCACATCAAGGACTGGATGTCTTCTGAGCAGAATTCCCTGCTAGCTCTTTGAAAGGTGACTCTGGTAAGTGGAGTTGGCTTAATATTAAAAGAATAACCCTCTTTTGAAAATTCTGCTTTAGGAAAAGATTTCTAAAATTTATTTGAGAAACATAAATTTGAGAAATGTTTTCGTAAAGCAGAATTTTCAATAGGATACATTTCCTGACAACACACTATGCACCAGGATAAAGAAAAGTTCCTACTTTAAAAAAGGACTGAGACAAGAAGCTGGTGAGACATCCCAATCAAACTAGTCTTTTCTGTAAAAGTGTATTAAAAAACCCAAACTTTAGAGCAGGGTACCATTTCTTTTTAAAGAAATATAGATCATTTTTTCTTACCAATCATGATGGAAATGCTTCCTTCTGAACACTCGACACAGTCATAGCAGCAAACCTGGTTCCCTTCCTTACGTAATTTCCGGTATCCAGGATGACAGCTTTCCACACAGGTAGCAGAAGGTGGTGTCTAATGGGAATGGTAAAATAAAAACTAAAGGATTTACTCAATTAGTTAGCAGTCTTCTCGGTATCAGTGCTAAAACAACCAGCTCCTTATAATTTCTAATAATAGTAAATTCCTAGGACTGCTTGATGGATTGAGTCAAAGGAGAAGTGAGTCCCTGAGTTCTTCTGTAACACCGTTGAAAATGGGAACAGGATTGGATTTTTCTAAATTTTTGAACAAATTATGGATTTCAAATATTTAACAGGGAATATAAATGGAGCAAATGTTCCCCAAAGGAGAAAAAATCATTTCAATATTTGAAAAAAATTAAAGCAAGACATTATTTGCCAACAAGAGACTGATCTCAGGAAAGTGTCCTTTGCAGAACTCCAGGAAAGTAGGAAGCTGAAATGAGCCTGAAGTGGAAAATAGGTGCTCGGATTTTTTCCAGGCTCTGTGGGTCAGCAGATTCAACCATTGACTAAACAGTCAGATAAACCCATTCGTGGTTTAGAATGGCAGTGGTCTCGGCCAGTTGAAGAGGAGACAACCCCTATTTTCACATGAACCACAAAGATGACTTTCACTCATGGGCTGGGGACCAGACAAAGGCAGTGTCCTGGGGAGGCTGTAGAAGAAAGATGTTTCCAGACTTTGTGGTTAACACAGTTAGAAAGCCCATGTTCCAGGATGCCCACCAGATAGGCAGAGGCAGAGTGCTGAAGGAGAGGCTTGAGGAGAACTCAAATTCTGAATTAGGGTTCCTTGTTTCAACATTGCCATTTCAGATTTCAGTTCTGTGCTCACTGATTCATCAGAGAAGTGGCTGGTTTCTCTAATGTAGAGCACAACAGGGAACCGTGACATAGCGTCACGTATACCAAAGTGGCAAATGAGCAAGTGACAATATCAGTGACATCATTAAGTGTGGCAACAGCTCTAGCTGTGGGACACAAGGGAATAGCCATCTTGCTCAAACCACTGTGGCACCTTCAAAAGGACATTGGGTTTGCATACTTCCTTTTCTAATCACTTTCAGAAATTGTTTGTTAATTGCTTTATAGCTATTAGGAACCTTTGGATCAAAAGGGTTTACAGCATCAGCTGAGGTTCCTTCAATCCCTAGTGAAAAAAGTTTTAGGTACAAGGTTAAGGACTTAAAAATTTGTTTTTGTAGAATACACACCAAAAAGGTGATTAGAACTTTTATTTTGGAAAGTTACAAATGGATTAAGGGTCCAGATTGATTTGAAATAAGATTTCGGAATTAATTATAAGAATCCTTCCTGTGGGAAAAAGCTTTTGTTTTGAATTCGCGTAAGAAAGGATGATAGGATGAGACTTTGAAGTCTCTTAGAGGGATCCAGAAGGAACTAAAAATTACAATGAAAGGAGAACAAGACTTCAATTTGACTTACTAATACAGAATGAAGCAAAATGTTTTTACAATGGACATATGAAAAGATATTTTTGAACAATGGACCCAGAAGTTAATTTTAAGAGTGTCTGCCTCTATTGATAGACTGTGTTTAAAATTCGTTATGTAAGAGGAACAAGATTTAGGCGACAAGATTGAGGCTGATGTGAAGTGGATTTAAAAATGACCAGCCTCAAGAATGATATGGAAAAAGATGCTATTTGGAACAAAGAAACTGGCTGATGTCTTCACAATTAAAAGGGATATGTAGAAATAACAAAACAAAAGAGTGACTCAGATAATTTTCCTATACTGGATTTACAAAATAAACTTATCAAAGCTTTGAAGAATTTTGCAAGAAGGGAGAAAGAAAAAAGGAAAAGAAACCAAGTTCTAGGACATTATTTGAAGGGACTAAAGCTGAAGATTGTTAAAAGTATAAGGAAGGAATATAAACTTGGTTTATTTCATGAAGGCTAAAATAGATATGTTGTTATTTCTGGTAACCCTGAATGGACTTTTGCTGATGAAATGATGAGGCCTTAAGGATTTGTTTACAGATAAGAATTGGGATACGGGAAGAGGAGACAATTTGTTGTATTTTAAGAGAAGGTGACAAGTTACAAAAATTGTTTATACTTGTGCTGAAATGGGAAGTCACTTCTTTATACATATACATATACAGATACACATACAGATACACATACACATACATATACATTTACCTGTAGTATATTCTTATTTTTTCTTTCTTTTGTATTTTCTTTCTATTTTTCTTTTTCTCAACTTCTATTTTTTTTTCTTTTTTAGTTTGTATTAGTTTTTATCTTTGTAATGGTAATTTTTAATAAAATTACTATTGAACAAATTATATACCCTCCCTTCAGTGTCAGGTTTCAAGGGATGAACCATCCATTTCCATAAGCTCATCAGAGGCCTCTAGACCCAGGAGGTCCAAAGCCCAGGGAGCAGAGCTCTCGTTTCCTAGGGCCTGAAAGTGTAATGTAACATTGAGGTCATTATCATTTTTGCAAGATGTTCTCAATTCAGTGGGAAGAGAGCAAGTGACCTTGGAACCACTCCCAGATTACTTGTTTTGAATGTCAGGAATTGAGAAAGTAACTCCTCTTTGTTTAGTTGGTTTGTTCAACACACCCGCTTAAATTTGGGGTTCCAGACAATGGCAGTTGTGTTTATGCTGAACCCTTCCCTTGGAGAATGCTGGGGCTTGATCCTTCCAACTTGAACTTTCTGGAAGGATTGATTGGGGAATGTAATGAGGTTGATGAGATCGTATTTTGCTGCCACGTTTCCATTCTCATTGAAAGCTATTTCTTCCTCAGCACTATTGTTGAAGTGGAGGTTTTTCAGAAATAAGCGAAGCTAAAAAGAGAAGAGATAGACGTGACAAATTGGCGCTAATAGTAGGCAATAGGATTAACAGTTCCATGCTGTGACTTTCCAAACTGAGCTCAGCCTGATTTTTATGAACAGCCAAACGTTTGACTTAATAGTATTGGCATCCTATTATTCACCATGGAGAAATACGTTAGAGAGAGCCACTTTGGAACATATCCTACACATATAATTCTTCCACTCAAGAGGAGCAGCACAATGAAGAGCTTGGTGATGTTACACCTTGTGCGCCTACTTGAAATTAAATCATGTTTAGTTCAATCAGACACTTCCAGATAAATTGGATGGGATGGGAATAAAAAAATCTATAGTTAATGATGTTTGTATAAATTGAAATCAATATGTTGTTATAGCTACATGCCCATTGAAAGGCACCCTAACTAACCTGCCAAGGTTGGACTTTCAGCAAATTCCACTTCTCTCCATTGTCCACTCTCTTCTGCCTGGCTCTGGATGAATCCATGGCATGGAGAGCATGTGCCACAGCATGCACAGCGTTGTAAATAGCATAGCTCTGGCCAGACATCTGCATTTCAAAGACGGTTCCATGGAGACTCCTCACATCCTCTTTGCCTGTGCAGTTTCTTATGTCTGGTGTAAGTATATTACACATTGGAAGTGAACAGATAAATGCAGAACACCAGAACTGATGTATGAAATACTCTTGAGAGTGATGTGGATTTAGATTCTCAAGGAACTCCTGAAATCCTGGTACATCATTTGTGTGTAGAGCAAAGGACAAGCTGCCATTGAAGGAACGTCCTGTGAACCTATGGGCTTCAAAGACCGAAGTGACATCCCACAGAGCTGATATGATCCAAACCCTCTCTAATGGAAACTTGCTATGGATTTCACAAGTTTCAAGAATCATTCGCAAAAGATCCATAGATTGAATGTCTCCATAAATCAGTATTACATTGGTTTTACTGAACCATAAGGCAGCTCCAATGCTGTCTAGTTGCTTCTGCAGGAAAGTATTGGAGAAATAGCTATTAACTCTTGTAATAAATAGAAGTAATGAAATGCATATATTGTTCTGGAGGAGCTGTGGTCTCAAAGTTCGGAAAAATTTCTCTCCAGGGACATCATCGGGCATGAGGAGGCCAATCCAATTCCATCCAAAATATTTCAAGAGCTGAATAATCCCAACATACTGGAGGTTTTCATTTGGAGTCATCCAGAAGAAAGAGGGAAACTGAATTTGATCACTCAAGGCAAGGTCAAAAGAGCCATAACTGAGCTGTAGATTGGGAATAATAATCATGTACTTTAGACTAGGTCTGTGTTTCAGCAGGCATCCGAAAAGAAGGGGTTAGCAAATTTCTTTTGGCCCTTGCTTCCATAACTAGTCTTGATGGGGAGAGTTAAAGACTAACTTTGGGGAGCAACAAGTCCATCCCCACAACTTTTGCAACCAGACCCCCATTAGCATTCCATTCACCACTTTTGGGACAAAGCCATCTCAGGCTTTGATTTTGCTAACCAGAAATAGAGAGCTGAATGAACTGAAGAAGAAGAGAGGATTCTTATTCAGTAAGAATTTGAGAGTATTGATTACCCATTGTGACAGTCCAATAGCTTTCATCTGGCTTTTTATATGATAAGCATAAGATACCTAGTGCTTTAATGATAAACGTCTTTAAATTGTGGTGGCAACATGGAAACAATGACAGTTACAATGTTTGTTACATACTGAAGATAATGTTTGTGCTTTTGAAAAATTGTTGTTCTTGTCATGGTAATTGTTACTTTGAATTTCGCTGGCAAAAAAAACAACGACCACTCCACTGAATCCCCCAATTCTTCATCCTACTTTTGAGGATGTTCCCCCCCTTTTCTCTTCCCATAGTTTTCTAGCCACCACCCTTTCCTTTCTTGTGGATTTATGCGAGCAGAGGTACCTGTGGGATTTTGTAGGCATTTAAGATGTTGGCCATCTGGATGGTGTTCAGGGTGGGAACGTCCCCAATGACAGCCATGACTTTCTGGGCCTTTCCCCCCCTGTAATTGGCTGGACAGTGGGGTTCCACAGAGAGGAGGCCCAAAAGATACGCACTGGCTTTCAATGCATTAAAAGCAGTGTCATAGTTTCTGGAGCCCAAAGTGATGTTTGGTAACAAGTTCTCATCCATGTTGATCTCCTGAATGGCAAAGGTGAAGGCTAGCACATGCTGGAAGTTTTTAGGCAACAACCTGCAAGAAAAGCTTCATTTAGTTCTACAATGTGAGATTAAGACAAGTATTTTCATTATACAGATTTCTTTAGTGATTTTTTCTGTGACCCTGCCTGTTTTAATGAATATTAGAGAAGTGGAGTGTATGCTCAAGTTCTGAAGCACTTCATGAAACAGAGAAAGTCCTAATTGTTTAAAATACAGTAGATGAGATGTTCAAGAAGGGGGAATGGCAAAACCCTGTCAGCCAAACCAATTTGAACATAGATACATACATACATACATACATACATACATACATACATACATACATATATATATATATATATATAAATATATATATCATGGTTGTCTACATTTAAAACAGGTCCATCAACAGAAATAACAATTTCATGTTATCTTGGACAATGATGCCATTTGTTAAGCAGAAATTGATGGGTTTAGTAGTAACCTTTATTGTCATTGTACTCTCGTACAACAAAACTAAACGCCATCCCCAGTACACCTTACAAACACAAAAACCATAGAATAAAAAAACACATCCTTCACATTCCATACGCCACTGCAAAACCCCGGATGTTACACCAATACTGCACTACCCAGGAGAGTTCAGTATAGTTGCAGCTCTGAGATAAAAGCTATGCTTCCACCTATTTGTCCTTGGTTGGGAATGCAGGTCCTCAAAATTTAACACAGTTTCCCATTTAGTTATTGAACTATATCGCACCTTTCTATGCATCCAACAGTCATGGAAAAGTACAAAAGTTACACTGAAAGAGTATCAAGGTAAGAAAAATTCAATAACTCTAAACATCCATGTCACAGGAATTCATTCACCTGAAGAGAGATTGTGCTATGGAGGATCATTTAAGGATCAACCCAATTTGAAATGGAAGTAATTAGAAATGTTAATTATGTTCTAGTGGATTAATTGTATTTAGTAGATGTCCCTTTTCTTTTAAACACGATAGCAACCTTTTATGAATTAATAAGACGGCAGCAGGAACAGATATTTATCTGAAAAAAATGGATGACGCTTAATGTTTCAGCTTGATACTCTACCATATCAATCTTTTTTACCCTACCCTTTGTGAAGTAAAGTGATATAACTGCTAAGAATGTAGTGATATATAAAGATATATGACTAGTTTCGATTAATAGTTAAGTATTGTAATTTTTGTTGGAGTTCCTTTCTTTTCATTTTGCATAAAAAATCAAAGTAGAAGAAAGTGTCATGGAAATCAGACTTGGGAGTTTTTCCCATCAGGAGGTAATTCATAAATTGCAATACCCTCATGAAAAACCAGGAGTCTAAAAGCTGGTTCCAATCTCTGAGTTATGATTAACCAGGAGAGAAATTTAAATAAGAGTCTTCTCTAAACCAGTTTTAATTCTCATCTAAAGTGGAAGAATTTCAACTAGATTCACTTGAATTCAATCACATTAAAACAAAGTTGAAATAGAGATCATTGTTTTCTTCAAAGAAAGGAACTCTACTTGCCATCCTTTCACGGGTCCGTCTGGGTTCTCCATAAAGTTGATTGAAGACAATTCAGGAAACTTAATAGACACAAATTCTGCAACGAGAAAATCACTTGAGGGGGCAGGGGAATAAGACGGAAACCTTGGCTTGCTACCACACCTGGAGTTAAGGATCTTACTGAAAGAAGTCTGAGGCAGGATGAGGAGGGAGAGCAGAAATACCCAACCTTTGAATGTGAAAGTCATTTGGCCCCAACCACAGTGGTGCAGCCACATCATCGTCACTACACTTTCTCAGGAGCAATTGAATAGAAGCTCTACTGGTCCTCTGGGATGTCTATGGGCCCTGTAATATTTATGACCACTCTGATACCTAAATATAAATTCACAAAATAACATACTGAGCACCCTCTGATTGCTTTTATTATTAACATTTGCTAAGTATCACTAGCCTCTGGGCTTCCACAGAAAACAAGTTCAATCATTCTGGTTTTGGTAATTAAGATGTAGATCATGAAAGCTGTTTTCCCAATTAGGGGAATTATAAGCTCCAAACTTTTCTTTTGTCTCTCTTCATCAGATGAAGAGAGAAATGAACTGATTCCCTTGGGATAGTAGCAGGTGCTGGGAACTGAGTCTTTCTTTCCAAATGCAACAAAATAATGTTGGTTAAATCGAGAAGTGATAGATTTGTAGCCAGTATGACTGATAGGTTCTCCTTTCTTATTTCACAGAGAAATATCTATTTATAGAGCCAAGTTGCTTTGACTTACAATTTAAGCTAAGCTTATTTCTGTCAACGCATGGAGGTAGGTAGTTCAGGTAACAGATAACACAAGAAATGCTAGAACTCTGCTATATGGATGTAGGATCCAATATGAGAGTCTTGAAAGCCTGAAAGCATTTTTCTTTCCCTCCTCTTTATACCAAGAGTCAAGGAGGAGTCACTTCCTTTGTAACCCCTTCCTCCACTCCCTTGCTTAATTCATGTTTTGCCAGCTGCCATGGTCCTTTCTCATAGTCCCCAAGAGGTTCTCTAGCCTTACAAAAAATATTTCTTTATTGGAAAAAAAGAACACTATCATGTTTATTATGATTGGAATAATTGCTTACTGACTCTAGACCATGTGTACTATTTTCTTTCAAGGTTGGACTGCAAGAAGGTTTGATTTCTTTCCACTTTCCATCTTCACAACATCAAATACTTTGATGAGGATTGGGAGGAGGGGGCAGCCAACGGCTCCAAGCCAGTCTCAGTGACTGAGGCTTTCCACAATCCAAGGTTACCATCTTAACCAGTACATCACCCTGACAACTCTTCGCCTTATTGCAAGAAATCAATCCAGGCAAAATGTGTATTCTGTGATAGCCTCAAGTTGCTGCCTTCATGTCACCTCCAGGCCATCAGTAAAAGAGCCTTTAATTGTCCTTCTCCCCTTTTCCAAGAGTTTGACATGCACTCCCAATTGGGTGAGTTCTTCTTGCAATGCAATGAAGGCTCAGAAATCGTATTCTATAGTGTGCTGGACTATATGTGGCTACTGGCCATCGTCAGCTTTAAGGTGGCTTTCTTTACCTGGAAGTTGCTTGACAGTTTCAATGAAACCAAGCTCATCACCTTCAGCATGCTGATCTTCTGCAGTGCCTGAGTGTCCTTTGTGCCCACGTACTTGAGCACCAAGGGGAAATTCATGGTGACTGTGGAGGTCTTCTCAATCTTGGCCTCATGTGGTGGCTTATTAGGTTGCATTTTCTTGCCCAAATGCTATATTATGATGCTGAGACCATATCTGAACACCAGAGAGCAGTTAGTTAGAAGAAAGAATGATCCAATCTCAAGGACAGCATGAACAGTGGTCTAATTCCTACAAATTGTTCTCTAACAACGAACAGGTCAAGGGGTTTTTGTTCAGGAATACTTTAGATGTCTTTATTCTCTATGTCTGTGGTGTAAGAAGCTTCACATACAGACGATATGAAGGAAAAAATTGTGCACAACCTTTCCCTGCTTGAGGACTTGTTTTTCTTTGACTTATAAGCTGGAGACTACCCTCAGAAATGTAGTGGGTGGCATCACCAAAGTTAATCTTAATTATTCAGTAAGATTTCATCTTTTTTATATTGAGTTGCAATAGAATGTCAATGTGATGGCTTTAGAGTGATGTATTTATGAATTTCCCCTTTCCAACTCATTTCCTATTAAGTGCCACCTTCAAAATGTCAGTGGAGGAAGGATCAAAGCTTGTGGGAGCTGCAAGAGCTTCAGAAGGTCCCTCTGTTCCCCCCTGAATTCCAGTCACCAAGCCTAGTCCCTTCATGCCTGCATCTGTTACCCACAAGTAGTCTTTCTCTTAGTAAAGTTGGGAGCTCCCTACCCTGCTGTTCCAACTCCTTTGCCTTTCTTCCTTCCTTCCTTTTCATTCTCTCCCTCCATCAACCCTGAAAGTTGGGGTTTGATCTATATTGCTCAGTTAGATTTCTCCCTTCTCCTCAAAACGTCTTTTCAGTCATCCAGCCTTTCCTGCATTGCACTTCAAACCCTCCTGGGGCTGAGGCTACTTCAATTTTCACTGTAGCCTGCAGGATCTTTCCACCTCAGTAAGGAAGGTATAGAAACATTGATTAGTGTCAGCCCATATTGGATAATGAGTCTGCAAAAGGGTTTTAAACCATCAGTATGGCCCCTGGATCCTCATGTGGATGATGGGTGTTTTGGTGCTGGAGAACAAGATCTGCATAGAAAAGGGGACATGGGAATATTGAAGTTGAACTCCCACACTGTCTGGTCTGGGAATGGGATGGGCACAGAGTGGATTCTGTAGCTGAAGTATTTGTGAATGAGAGGGCATGGAGACCAAGAATCTGAAGTGAAGGCACAGGAGGTGGGAGAAAAGTAGAAAGAAGGAGTTCAGGAGGACGTTGCTGGAGTACAGCTTAGATGGAAGGATGCCAGTAGTCCTCCTCAAGGGACACAAAAGGAAACAAAACAGGGCACAGACTATAATTCTGTTCCTGTTGCTGGCCATCAGCACTTTCCCTGATATACCAGTAATCCCTTTTACTGGGCAAAGTTTCCTCAAGGATCCTCATTGTATCTTATTTTGATTTGGATTCATGAAAGGTTCCCACCCTAGGTCTGCTGGTGTCATCTTTCTTTCTTTCTTTCTTTCTTTCTTTCTTTCTTTCTTTCTTTCTTTCTTTCTTTCTTTCTTTCTCTCTTTCTTTCTCTCTTTCTCTCTTTCTCTCTTTCTCTCTTTCTCTCTTTCTCTCTTTCTCTCTTTCACTCTATATGGCTGCTCTTCTCACTTGAATGAGACTCTGGGTCCCGTACATAGTTAAAACATAAGTAAAATCAAAATCTGCCATTGAAAGAATTAAAATTGAAACTTACATTTTAAATACAATAATAATAAGACAGAGAAAAGTTCACTCTAACTACATACAGTAGTAACATTTAACGGGCTCCATACTTCCTTTGGATCCCCCAGTCCTACAGCACATCCAGGTTTTGAGGGCCTTCCCAAAGGTCGTGAGAGTTGGGGGCAATCTCACACAGGACTTTTAAACTGGTGGCCAAAAGTTCCCTCACCCAGGTATGGGGCCATGTTAGCCCAAGAAAGTCAACCAGACTAAAAAACCAATGCCATTTAAGTCGGGACTACTTTTATTGTAACAGTTATAATAATAGAATCTTGCATGTCTGAACATGCTTCGTCCTCCCCCACTTGAACTAGGAAGGGGCTGGTCTGAGATGTTGTCTCAAGTCATTTCCTTGGCCCAGGCTTAAGCCCACTTCTCTGACCATTAACTTGGTGGTGGCTCTTCCTCCATCTTGCCTGCTGTCAGGATCCTGGATACATGGAGAGTCAATAACCAGACAAGAATTGGTATAGTAAAAACTTCATTTTCTTAGTAGAACAACATGCTGCCCTCTCCCTTAGGAGAAGACCCGCTGAGCTTTTATCATGGCCAAGTTATAGACATTTCTTCAAGCAATAAATTTTAATCAGGTGACACACATCCTTTAAATTATCGGATAATTTTTCAGAGATTTGATATCCATTTCCCCTTCATTTCCCCTATACTTGTACATTGTCCATTTACTCATGCCCAGGACCTTTGAAACTCGCTTATCTGATTCTGCTCACACTTCTTACTCAGAGGTTAAATACCAACTGAACCTAATTTCCAGAGCCAGTTGGTCATAATCAATTTTCCTCTGAGGTTAAACAGTAACCTATCCTGACAGCAAGGATTTTCTATTTATAACCTGTTTTTCTCTTGTCAATTTCCTCTTGTCCTCTAAATCAATTCAGTGAGAGTTCAAAATGTGGCATTGCTCTCCAGCAGAAAAGAGAAAAGAAGTTCTACACTTTATAAGTATTTCTAAATGATAGAAAAGTATAGTCTGTGTTTCATCTAATAAGTAATAAGTAATCTAATAAGTAATCTAAGTAGCATTTAGATATGGTAGCCTCCTTTTCCCAACACCTCACTGTAGGAAAATTGTTTCCAAAGGTACAAGAGTGATTTCTCTGGCCTCGAAGAAGTCTAGGTGGTGATGAGGCAGAATGGCCAGGAAGGAAGGGAGTGAGGCCAAAAAAATAGAGGAATACATATGTAACATCAATCCATATTATTTTCTTAATTATGTGGAGTTCAATTTTGTTGTTAAAAAAATAATCCTCATTGTTGCCCTCCTTTCATTTGTCATATATTATTTTCTTAAGGAACTTTAATGTTACCTGAATGCTCAGTCCCAGTGCCCATCTCGGACTGCACAACCAGTTTCTGGAGTGAACAGAAATCACAGCAAGAACATTCATTTCTAACTGAGGTTCCCAGCAAACTGAGCAAAGATCAATTAAATCAATAAACATGGTGCATGCCTGCTTGCGTCGTAGTGTGTATAAAGAAATCCTCACAAAGAACAATAATTAGAGAAAAGGGCATCTATTCATGAATGAAATCCTTTGATCTACTATGTCCTCTAGAATCAAAACATAAGAATTAAGCCATCCATTATCCTGTTCTTCAAATTGCACCACTCTTCTTCCTGACTAACTGCTCTCTGGTGTTGAGCTCTGGTCTCAGCACAATAATGTAGCACTTGGGTAGGAAAATGCAAGCCAATAAGCCAGCACTTGAGGCCAAGATGGAGAAGACCTCCACGGCCACCATGGATTTCCCCTTGGTGCTCAGGTAGGTGGGTACAAAGGACACCCAAACGCTGCAGAAGACCAGCATGCTGAAGGTGATGAGCTTCGCTTCATTGAAAGTGTCAGGCAACTTCCGAGCAAAGAAGGCCACCGTGAAGCTGATGATAGCCAGAAGCCACATGTAGCCCAAAACAACATAGAACATGATTTCTGAGCCTTCATTGCATTGCACTAAAATCTCACCCAACTGGGAGTGCATGTCCAACTCCGGGAAAGGAGGAGAAATGCTCAGCCAAACAGCACAAATGGTCATTTGAATAAGGGAGCAAAGAACAATGACTGAGATCGCCAGCCTTTTCCCCACCCAACTCCTCATGTGATTCCCCGGCTTTGTGGCCATGAAGGCCACAATGACAGTGATGGTTTTGGCCAACACACAAGACACTGCAGTGGAGAAGATGACTCCAAAAACTGCCTGCCGAAGGAGGCAAGTGGCTGTTCCTGGGTAGCATAGAAAAAGGAAGGAGCAGAGAAAACACAGCAGGAGAGATAAGAGGAGGGTGCAGGTGATGCCCCAGTTGTTTGCTTTGACGATGGGAGTGTTCTGGTAGTGGATGAAGGTCCCCATCACCACAATGGTGATTCCTGAGAAAGAAACTGCACAAGCAGCTAGAACTGCTCCCAAGCGTTCTCTGTAGGATAAGTAGGTGACACTTTTGGGAATGCACTGATCTTGCTTCTCATTTGGATAGTGGTCTTCTGGGCATTTTTCACATTCCTTGGCATCTACAATGCATAAAGAAGGGTTGTAAACATTCTGAATACTGATTTTCAACTGCAGTTTTAGCCAATATTCCATGGTGGATATCTCTTCAGAATGTAGATGTGAGTTTGAATACCTTTTCAGACAAGGCTACGAATTTTGTGGTCCTTCCAGCTACCAGACATGTCCTGAACCCAAACCTCCCCCTTAACTTTCTCTGATGTCACCTTTTTGAAATGTGAAGTTGATAATTGACCTCTGCTCTGTATGGAAAGAATACATTAAAAAAAAAAATTGGTATGACAAAGATTTATTCCCCTTATTTTCATGTTAAGGTACAACACGTTTCCTGAGGGCAGATGAATCCCCTGCCCGAAATGTCCCCGAATTTGATTAAACATTAAGGACTTCTAAATCACTAAATCAACAGGAAGACAAGGAGTATTCTCCTGAAGGATCTGCTCTTTTCCTTAAGTATTTATACAGAAAACAGTAATGATTTGAGTA
Source organism: Liasis olivaceus (assembly GCA_030867105.1). Taxonomy (NCBI): domain Eukaryota; kingdom Metazoa; phylum Chordata; class Lepidosauria; order Squamata; family Pythonidae; genus Liasis; species Liasis olivaceus. The sequence goes on from CM061351.1 coordinate 102,136,527, forward strand.
GGGTACAATATCCTTTTAAAAAGAAGAATATACATATTTTTTTTCTTACCAATCTGGACTGAAATCCTTCCCTGCGCACAGTGAATGCAGTCATAACAGCACACCTGCTGGCCCTGCTTAGTTAATTTTTGTTGTCCAGGATGGCAGCTTTCCACACAGTTAGAAGAGGGGGGTACCTAATGGGAATGAGAAAAATGGACCCTTACAATAGAGTGTCTCCTTTTTTTTCCTCAATTTGTCAGCAGTCATTCTGTAATTTTATCCTCTTAAGAACTCCTGGAAGTTCCAAAAGTAGATTGGAGGAATATATTATAAACTCGTATGCTGTTCCAATATACTTTTGGAACTTCCAGGAGTTCTTCTTCAGCTCATGTTGAAATCTCAGGTAAGGACTCTATTAATGTGCCCTGCTCTGTGAAATAGACTGGAGTTCCATGACAAGGCATATATTAGAATGTCTTATCTGCCTCCTCTGCTCTGCCATAAGAAGCAATGTCAGAAAGGGCAGCTTTTCAGTGGACTGGGGAACTGCACAGTATCAGCTTCAGAGAACAAGCTGCTTCGATGTACAATGGTCTTTCAAACCCTCACTGCAGGAAGGCCTTAAAAGAGAAAGGGCTGGGGGCTGCACCAAGCTCTTTCAGGTGGAGGCCAGAAGAAATGGTGGCAAACTATGAGAGTTAGTTCTCCTCCTCATAAAATTAAGAGTCAGCCAACTCTTGCCAACTGCTGCACCTTCTCAAAAGATGTCAGCTCCTGAAAAAGTGTGATGAAATGGATAGCACTTCTTCCTCCTAGAATGCCTATACATAGGTATCTCATTTGAAAGCAGAAAACTTAGTGGAATTCTTGTGTTGTCATCAGAATCTTCTTTCTAAGAAATGCATTTAGTCAGAGCTCTGCCTTGGATTAACTCTTTCCTTTCAGACTGGAGGGAATGAGGTCTGACAAAGATGAATGTATCCAAACCTCTCACTCCTCAACCTGGTGTGAGAAGAATGCTCACACCAGCTGAAATGACTAGTAACCAGTAACCTCTGCTTCTGTGCCTTGCGGGCCAGCTGACAGCACTGCAAACTGAAGAATGGAGAGTTGAGAACTTTGTAATTTCTTCTGACTCCTGAAAGGTATTTGGATTCAGTGGGAAGGTTTCTGGTGACCTTGGAAGAGTTTTCCCATTTCTAATGTTGAATTTCATCAGTCCAGAACAGTAAGAAACCTCATGTTTCTGGGGAGTTTCCAACTCACCTGAGTAAACCTTGGGTGCCATAGAATGGCACTTTCATTAATGGTGAGTCCTTGCCTTTGAGAAGCTTGGGACTCAATCCTTCCCACTTGGACTTTCTGGAAAGATCGATTGGGGAATGTGATCAAATTGATGATGTCGTATTTTAGCCTCACATTTCCATTCGTATCAAAAATTATTTCTTCCCCAGCACTATTGTTAAAACGGACATTTTTCAGAAATAAGCGAAGCTAAATGGGAAGAGGTATAGATGAGAAACTGGTTCAAGGAGTGGGAGGTAGAATTAATAGCTTCATGCTTTAATATATCAAATTGACGGTTGTTTTTTTCTCTTTTCTAAACTCCCACATTTGATTTCTCTCTCTCTCTCCCTCCCTCCACAAACGCACACACATAACACACTTGCCAGCACACTCATATACACACACTCATGCACAGATAATAAGTATTAACTTAGATAATTTAAGACTTCATGGAAAAAAAACCCATATAGGCCCAGAGTCTTCCTTATACATTTGTCAGAGTAAGTTCTTCTTAGGCAACTCTTTGATGAAACGACATGTTACTTTAAGAAGATAGGTAGGAAATATATGTTTCCGAATTCTTAATTTAAAAGTGAGCTCATAGGCCTCATTCTACATTTGGACTTTACTGTAAGTCTTCTCAGCTATCATTTACACATTCAGAATGTTATCTTAGTCTAAGGGAAAACAGCACAAAATGGTAAGTAACATTTTATTGACTCTATTTGTTAGAAATCTCCTCCAGGATTAAAAGCAGCCTATCTCAGAAGATAAGATAGTGGAACAATGATTAAATTAAGGCAAATTGTAAGACAAGAAGAGCCTTTTGATTTTCCTTATTCCCCTCACAATGTTCTTGCAAAAGACCAGCAGTAGATAAGAACAATGAGAAACTGGCAGGATTTGGAGGGTTTGGGGGATGGCAAACACAATCCTGTCAGAGACTTCTGGTAAAGCTATGGTGAGGTAGATGTCCCTGCCAAAGGGGAATGGCGTTTACACCAGAGATTGGTGGCCAGATGTGGGATCCTGGCTGGCGAAATCTCTATGGAGAAGAGAGAGGCCACGAGATTGCCCACGTGCACTCCCAACAGCTAGCTCCCAACAGCTAGACCACAGGAACCAAGGTTTTTCTGGTCTGCTTATGAGTCAAGCAGCTGGGAGTCGAGGGATCCCATCTAAGCTCACAGTCTAATTTAGCCTTTACGGACAAAAAGCTCAACTGCACCCCATTTCTTAATCACCATGGCAATTATTCATTACTGCTTTTGAAATATTAGGAACCTTCCGAACAGTTTCCTTCTCATTATGAAAAGAAGTTTTAAACATACCTTTTAGTACTCAGCAAAATATAACTTTTTGGAATAAACAGAAAAAGGGTGCTTAGTGTGTTGATTTTGGAAAGTTAAGAAGAAACTAAGGATCCTGATGGATTTGGAATAAAGAATTTGAAATTAATTACAAAAATCCTGGGTTCTTTGAAAAAACAACAAGCACATGATGGGACTTCAAAGTTTGGACACTAGAGTAGAAGTAGAAGAAAGTGAAGATTACAATTAAAGAAAAAGAACACTTAAATTCAACTTTTTTACAAAGTATGGAGCAAAATACTTTAACGGTGGATGTTTTGAAGGATATTTTTGAACAAAGGACTCAGGAATTAATTTTAAGAATGTCTGACACCATAGATAGATGGTTTGTTAATGATGTTTGAGAAGAGGAACAAGTTATACCAGATAAGATTGAAATTGATTTGAATGTGGATTTGAATATCATAAGTTACAAGGACGATATGGAAAAGGATGACATATTGGACATACAAATATGAAACCAGAAGAATGATGTGGATAATCTTTGTTACTGGATGTACAAAAGAGACCTGTTAAAGTTGTGCAGGCTTTTCTGAGAGGGGACAAAGAAAACATTCAAAGAAATAAATTTCTAGGACACTATTTGAAGGGATTAAAAGCCAAGATTGGGAAAAGTACAGGGAAGGAATATAGAGTTGGCTTATTTGATCAAGGATAAAATAGACATGTAGGTATCTGTGGTAACTCTTAAGAGACCTTTGCTGATAAAGAAAGGAGGATGAAGCTTTTGGATTTTGTTCATAGCTAAGAGATGAGATATGGGAAGAAGAGAGCCTTTGTTGTGTTTTAAGAGATGACGAAAAGTTACTAAAGTTGTTTATAGTTGTTGTGATGAAGGGGGAAGTTATTTCTTTATATACTTTCCTTTTTCCTTTTTTCTTTTCCACACTTTTTCTTTTTCTCTTGTTTCTTGTACTTTGTGTTAGTTTTTACTTTTTCTAATTGTAATCTCTAATCAAATTATTATTAAAAACAGTTTCATCCTGTGATATAGAAATGCACTTTTTTTCTGTTTTCAAATCCCTAGGCCTGACCAAATGTGCATGTATTTATGTGTCTGTCTGCCTGCCTGCCTGCCTGTATGTCTACACACACACACACACACACACAGAATTGTTACCATTTTATTCTTTAGATTATTTGACATTTAATAAAAAGAGACATGAGAGAGTCCCAGAAGCTTCTATATCTGTCTGTCAACAGTTCTGTTTACGTATCTCTTTGACTCAAGTTATAGGTTTCTTAAAGATATAAGTAGGTGATAGATTTTGTTTTTCCATTCTATATTGTCAAGTGAGGTAACAGAATTCAATCTGCATTTGGACTTTAGTATAAGAGGTAGTTTTCTCAGCTATCACTGATATTGCTAAAGGCTGAGAGCCAAAGAGTGCATGTTGTTTCTTTCTGCTGAGATTAGTGAGTGTTCCAGGGAGGGGAAGATGGGACAGGGCCATGAGATTATGGTTAAAATAAAAAAAGGTTAAATTCTTTCTTAGTCAAGCAACACTTAATGAAGAACCCGAGAATTTTACTGTTTGCATGTTTACTTGGGTATAAAAAAGTAATATGGAACATTATATGGGCATAGGATCAGAGGAAAAATATGATTCGCAAATTGTACTTGTATCAATTCACAACTGGAGCAATGTTCCTGTTGAATGGCATCATCACTAACCTGCCAAGGTTGGCCTTCCAGCAAATTCCACTTCTCTCCATTGTCCACTGTCTTCTGCCTGGCTCTGGATGAATCCATGGCATGGAGAGCATGTGCCACAGCATGCACAGCATTGTAAATAGCATAGCTCTGGCCAGACATCTGGATTTCAAAGACGGTTCCATGGAGACTCTTCAAATCCTCTTCCCCAGTGCAGTTTCCTATATTTGGTATCTTTAGATTATATGCTGGGAGTGAACATAGAAATGCACTGCACCAGAACTGACGAAGGAAATACACGTTAGAGTGGTGTGGATTTAGGTTCTCAAGGAACTCCTGAAAGCCTGGGACCACGTTTGTGTGTGCAGCAAAGGACAAGCTGCCATTGAAGGACAATGCTGGGAATCTCTGGGGCTCAAAAACAGTAGTGACGTCCCACTGACCACTTATGATCCAAACCCTCTCTATTACCATGCCAATCATTTCATAATGGCCAAGAATGGTTCGCAAACCATCCATAGACTGTAGGTCTCCATAAACAAGCATTACATTGATTTTACTGTACCGTAAGGTAGCGGCAATGCTCCCGAGTTGCTTCAGCTGAAAGTTATTGGAAATATACTGAATCACTATTGGGATGAATTGAATTAAAGAAATGCAGATATCATTCTGGAGGAGCTTTGGTCTCAGAATTCTGAAAAATCTCTCTCCAGTGATGTCTTGTGGGATGAAGAGGCCAATCCAATTCCATCCAAAATATTTCAAGAGCTGAATAATCCCTTCATACTGGAGGTTTTCATGCGGAGTCATCCAGAAGAAAGAGGGGAACTGAGTTTTATCACTCAGTGCAGGGTCAAAAGAGCCATAACTGAGCTGTGGGTGGGAATAATAATGATGCATTTTAGACTTGGTATATATTTCAGTGAAGTAATAATTCATTACTAAAGGAACATTATTGTTTCATACTGCAAAATGTAAGTAAAAGTAAAACTTTAATGATTAAATACATTTTAATGTATTTAAAAGTAAAACCCTTTGCAATCAAGCCTCTTCTGAGGTATCATGAAGGAATGAGTGAAAGCCACAGTGCGGTTCACACCAAAGGCAATAAGGACAGGACAGGATTCCCCAGCTTGGGATAAACTTTTCTAGCTCACTCTGTCTTGATGCAAAAACCTCTAAGAAGCTCTAGCCCCAGTTAGTCATTTGAAGTGCTATTGCATCAGCCACCCCAGAAAGACGGGCGAAACAGGCATCTTTTGGCAGTTGCTTCCATAAGATGCCTAGATAGAAATGGAGAACCATTGAATTTGGAGAATGAACAAGTCCATCCTTACAACAAACCTGGCCTAGGCAGCCACACGACAATTAATATCCCAGCCACTGCTTTCTGGAGTAAGTCATGGGGACAAATCTTTCAGGCTTTAATTTGGGTGATCAGAAATAGAAGACAAGCAGGACTCAGTGACAAGGGAAACTCTTCATGAAGACTGAGAGGGAGAGAATAGTCTTCAAGCAGCAAGAGCTAACTCTCATTTGGGAGTTTGCATCATAAGAGTAGAATATCTGTTGCTTCATTGATGAGGTTTTTTTTAGTAGCATTGGCAAACTGGATGCGAGATGAACTGTTTGCATCTGATATGTAACATTTGTATCTATTAAGGATCACTGCTGTGGCAATGATAAGTCATACTTTGCAATTTGCTGAGATAAAATAATCTGTTGAAATGTCTGAGTTCCCCAATACTTCAGCTGCTTTTGAGGGTTTTTTTCCCTCCGCTATTTGTCCCCATGGAATTTCTCAGCCACCACCCATTTATTTCTAAGCATTTCTATGAACCCCGATACCTGTGGAATCTTGTAGGCATTTAAGATGTTGGCCATCTGGATGGTGTTCGGGGAGGAGAGGTCACCAACGGCAGCCATGAGCTTCTGATCTTTTACCAAATTATAATTAGGAAGACAGTTTTGTTCCAGGAAGAGGAGGTTAAAAAGAGACCCACTGGCTTTCAGCGAATTAAATGCATTATCATACACTTTTGAGCCCAAGGTGATGTTTCGTAATAAGTTCTCATTCATGTTGATCTCCTGAATGGCGAAAGTGAAGGCTAGGACATGCTGGAAGGTTTTAGGCAATGGGCTGCAAGAAGAATTTCATTTAGTTCTACACTCTTAGAATGAGACAAGTATTTCAATTAAATACCTTCTTTCATAATGTTTTTCTCTGTGCCTAAGAACAATGTGTCTGTTTCCTTTAATGAATAGAAGAGAAGTGAAGTATGCACCCATGTTCTGAAGCACTTCTTTGGGGGCAAAAAAAAAAAAGCTAGAATTGTTAGAATTCAGTAGTTAAGCTGTCCCAGAGGTGAGGAAGGCATGGAATGAGAAGCTGAGGTGGAGGGTCTGAATGTCATTTGAAGACCATTTGGGCATCTAAGCCCCACATGTTGAGAGGTTTAAAACAGGTCATGCAATAAAGAGGATTAATTCGTATCTGTTAGGCAGCTGTGCAATTAATTTGACAAGGAGACATTGATGGATTGTGCCAACGTTTGGGCATATTGTTACTCAAGGTGTAATATTTTACCTCTTTCATTTATTTAAATGTGTCCCATCTTTGGATGCATCAGGCAATCAAGGAGGCTTACTACATGAATAGTACAAAACTCAAACCAGCTCAATCTATTTAAAATGAAAACATGCTTTAATTTTTTAGACAAAAATGGGAGAGGGGTATTGTGCTCTAATGGGTCCTTGTGAAGTATTTGCAAATAATGCATACGTTATACAAAGAAAACAGTGTAATTATATAGAAGGAGAAGCACTGATATTCAGTATATGAATAACTTTGATTCATACACGACATAGTTAATATTATTGACCGGTCTTCTTTTTCTTTTTGCATATAAAATAAAAAATAGATGAAAAATGTTAAAATCAAACTTGGGACTTTTTCTGACAGGCAGATTAATTCATATTTAGCAACACCCAAATGAAAAACCAGGAATCTACAAGGGACTATTCCAATAACTGAGTTATTATTAACCAGGAAAGACGTATAAATAACCATCATGTCTAAACCAGTTTTAATTCTCATCTAAAGCGCAACACTTTTAACCAGATTCAGTAAAGCAAAGTTGAAATACAGATCACTGTTTTGTTCAAAGAAGTACTTGCTTTCCTATGAAGGATCCTGCTGGGCGTTCCATAAAGCCAAATAAAGACAATTCAAGAAATATAGTAGACACGAATTCTGCAATGGTAATATCGCTGGAGGCAGCAGGGAAATGAAAGGGAAACTTTGGCTTGCTGCCACACATGGAGTGAAGGATCTTGCTGAAGGAAGCCTGAGGCAGGATAAGGAAGGAGAGCAGAAACATCCAGGCTTTGAATGCCAAAGTCATTTGGCCCCAGTCACAGCAGTGCAGCCACATCTTCATCAACACAATTTCTCTGGAACAATGACAGAGAGTCTCTGTTGCTCTTATGCATAGCCAAGGTTATTGATTATAATAATTATAGCCAGTGACTCATAATATAACCTACTGAGCATCATGTGGTTGTTAATATTAAAGTTTGTTAAGTCTCACTCCATTCTGTGCTCCCACAAAAAACATATTTAATCATTATGATTTTGTTAATTAACAGGTAGATAATCACCTTTCAAAGCTGTTCAACTTCTTTCCCAGTTAATGGAACTGTATGGTACAAACCCATCCCTTGTCTGCTCTTCATCAAGTCAGAAGAGAAATACACTGATTCCCTTAGGATCATAACAGAGTTTGGGAACTGAGTCTTGATTTCCAATACCAAGAACACAGTGTTAGTTAAAACAGGAAGCTATAGATCAGTAGCCATTCTCTCCATTCTCATCTCACAATTTGGAGAAATACTTATCTATTCTGTCCACCACTTTGCTAAGGCATCATAGGCAGCATGTTATTTTTATTGCAAAACTCTCTCTCTCTCTCTCTCTCTCTCTTGCCTTTGGGTAGGAGAGAAAAATGCTATTTAAAGCTTCTGTTTGGTTGATGAGGACAACGATTCTGCCACTTCTAAAATGCTCAGTCCCTCATATGTCCATACAGAGAACGGGGCACACAGTGGCCAATTTAAAACCTTCTACAGCAGGACCCTGACAAATACAGTTCCATCATGCAGAAGATGCTATTTTTGGTGACTCATCTTACAAGACAGAAATATTCGGATCCAGTAAAATCTTTTCAGTCCTTTTCCGAGAAGCACCTATCTTCTTCCCCTTCCCTCCCCCCATGGCTCACATGCCTACCAAAAGATTGCTATGATCTACACATAGTTTCCTTTCTGCTATTCTTTCAAGGAGCTTATCTGAGTAAGAAAATCAGATGCAGATCTTACTGTGCCCTTCCAAAGAGCAGTGTATTTGAGTCTAATATAAAAAGTCCATTAGATGGCAGCAGAGAAACCGAATTTTGATTTCCCGTTTCCTGGCATGCAGTAGCAGCATGGATGGAGCAGCCCCAGCATCACTATGAGTCTGATAGAACCAGAAGCTGTTTTTAAGGTGTTACTATTTTAAACAATCAAGATTTCATTCCTGTGGGAATAAGGGAGTAGATGCAACAGTCAAGTAGTTTTCCTGAAACTTTGCACCTTCATGGAGAAAGCACCAATGCTCCTTGTTAGGAATGTGGTACCTTTCAGTGGGCAGGGGCTTTGAAAAGGAATGCACAGGGAAGAGACTGTCCTGAAACTCTGGAGCAGATGGCAGAAAGATAACTTGCAAGCAAAACCAAAAACTTAAGCTTGAATAACAAAGTGCTGGGTAGGATGATAGTAACAGAGAGCGGGCTAAGACCTGCCAGTCTGAATAGCTGTTCTAGTTGAAGAAAGGTTTGCTGAGTGTTGGAATCATGTTTGACTCCTAGGGACCACAAAGTATTCCAAATACTCAAACAGAGGCTGGTGAAAAGTCCTTTTCCCTAGATTATCACAGATGTACTAGGCAGGAAAAAGGCAAAGAATTACTTGAACTTGATTTATGTGGAGTGTTGGAATCCCTTCAAAGGAAGGATACCCTTGGTAAGATGAGTCAGTGTGTGATTAGTGCAGCAAAATTAGGCATAAAGTTATAGGAAAAATGGACAAAGCTGAACAAATGGCATATAAAGTATGTATGCTCTCCTAGGACCGAAAGAACTCTACCTTAGTTGAATCAATCTGAATTCCTTTTAAGGAAATTAATTATGTGCTATCAAGTCCTTTTTGACTCCTAGAGACTATATAGTATTCCAAATACTCAAACATAGGTAGGTGAAAAGTACTTTTTCTAGACTAACACAGAGATTCTGTGCAGGAAAACTTCAAAAAAGTACTTGAACTTGGTTGGTAACATTATTTCCTGTTATTTCCTTTTAAGAATTTCCCATTTATATATTTTATTAAGTTTAGAAATAGTATTTTTAAAGTGTACTTATTAGCATGTAATCTTAACCATGAACTATGTAACCTGATTACTATTATTGTATAAAGACTAATATACTTTTTAAAAGATACCCATCCCATTTTATCAAATACTATAAGGTGAACTGGGGGGGAGGGGGGATCCGTACTAAACTAATTATGTCAAGAAAGAGAAGGAAAAAGAAAATAAAAGAAAAACGAAAAAATAATTAAAAATGGAATAACTGAACAAAATAGATAAACAATTTTATCTACACTGTAAATATAGAAGAAAAAAACAGATTTCATGGTCTATCTGGAGATGATACAATCTGCTACAATTTCATGATAATTCAAGTTTTGAACCAGGAGGTAAACCTGGAATTGCAGTATCTAATCTTGCCTCTCAGTTGTTACAAAACTAATTCAAAAGCTCAGAGTTTACCAGTTTCATTAAGCCAATTGCTAGAGACTGGGGCACAAAGGTTCTCGCAGAAATGAAGATTCTTCTTCTGTCCAAGTTATTAGATCCAAAGGTCTCAGTGGCGATATGAACTCTTAGGCAGAACTCTTGACAGATATGTGGAGAGGCTTCCATATTGCAATGTCCAGACTGTCTAGGATCTTTCTGAAGGTTCTAACAAGCTGAAAAAAGAAAATAAAAAATAACTGTCAGTGTATATGTGCGTGTTTCTATGTATGCATATGCAAATGACTCTCTATGAGTGTATAGATAGAAATACACACAAAGACATCGATATACCACTAAAACTCTCCTATCTGTAACCTTTAACTGGGCGATATGGTGCGTGGGAGGGCAACCACCTCCCAACAAAGGTACCTCAAATGGGCTAACTTACAGAATGTGAGGACCCACAACTCCTCTGGGATTGAAATTGGGGAACTTTGTGGCTGCTTCAGCAATGCACTGCAGCAGTCGGCCCAGGTCACGTGATTGTCATGGGCATATCCTGACCTCTGTCCCTCCACCCTCTGTCCCCTGTCCCCAGTCGGCTGGCAGCAAGGCTTGACTGGCAAGCAAGCGACCATTGTCTGCTGTGGAAGCGAAACAGAGATTTGAAATCTCTTACTGGCAGTTGGCAGTGAGGGAAGGAGGAGGGAGTGACTTGGAGGCCTGTTGCCAAGGTAGGGCTGGCTGGGTGATGCCGGTGGTCGATGGATGTATCCACTTCCACCATCGAGGGAAGGGGTCCTTAGGAGCACACTGGAATGTGAAGTGGGGATGCAGTTTTCCTCACAGACCACGTCTGCCTCGGTTCCCCTCCCCTCAGCGAAGGGACAGGCGGAGGAGTAGGGGGAGGGGGAGGAGGGCAGGGGGAGGAGGAAGCTTCACTGGGGCTATCCTGAGGGTTGTGAGGGCAGGGAAAACGGCACAAGCATATATAATATATGGAAATGAAGGGAGGGAGAGAGGGAGGGAGTAAGGAGGAGAAAGGAAAGGAGGGAAGGAAGGAAAGAAGGAAAGAAGGAAGGTGGGAGGGAGGGTGGGTGGGCGGGCGGGCAGCCAGGCAGGAAGGCAGACTTCTGCCAGCTTCCCAGTAGCATAATCAATAGGGAAGCCAGGAGGAAGTCAGAAGTTGCTCACGCTCACACTGGGTTTTTGCCCTTGATCATTCTGTTTCTCTGTTTATGTAAGGAAATATCTCTGAAACGATGACCACTGGCTCACTGGTTGTCTAATATATAACATCTAAACCTGATCCTGTTGCCCCCTATTTAAACCAGTGGGTCTTTTATACATCTTCCCATTTAGCTTCATTTATTTGTCAAAAACGTCTGCTTTAACAATAGTGCTGGAGAAGAAATAGTTTTGCATGAGAATGAGATCATGGGAGGAAGACCAATTTGGTCACATTCCTCAAACGATCCTTCCAGAAAGTCCAGGTTGGAGGGATTGAACCCCAGAGTTCTCAAAGGGAGGGACTAACCATGAATGCAAGTGCCATTGTACGGAATCCCCGGATAGAATCAGCAACTTCAGCAATTATGTCATCTTGCCTCCTTTTTCCTTCAGTCCAACAGGCTTCCCAGGTGTCTTTTTCCCAATCCTTCCAACTGGACACACACAGAGAAAAAACAACAACATTAAAGTTGTTTCCACCTCTTGATCTCTCCATTCCTCTGTCCTTTTCATTGTAAAGAAACGTGACATGTGGTGAGCCTTGGAGAAGCGGGGGCTGGGGGACTATTGCTGTCTAGCTGCAGCCGCTTTTGCCAAGCACAGACAACGCTTCTTGCTTTACTTACTCACAGAGAGTTCAACTTGTCTGTTCCCATAACCCCTTTCCTCTGTCAGATTTTGTTCTCCAGCAGCAAAACACCATTATCCACATGAGGATCCGGGGACCATACTGATGGTTTAAAACCCTTTTTCATACTCATTATCCAATATGGGCTGACACTAATCAATCTCTATATACTTTCCATATTGAGGAAGAAAGATCGTGCAAGCTGCAGTGAGAATTGACCTAGTCTCAACCCCAGAAAGGTTTGAAATGCAATGGGGGAAAGGCTTGAATGGGTGAACAGAAGTTTTGAGGAGAGGGGAGAAATCTAGCTAAGCAATATAGATCAGACCCCAGCTTTGTGGGTTGGTAGAGGAAGAGAACAAAGGGGAAAGAAGAGAGACAAGGGGTTTGGACCCAGCAGGGTAGGGAGCTCCCAACTGTACTACTTGTGAGTAAGGGATGTAGGGATGAAGGCACCAGGTTTGGTAACAGAATTGAATGGGCAATGCAGCTAATGTGAAGGAAGGAGAGCTGGAATTTTGTGTTGGGAGGCAGTGGCCAGAGTCAAACAGTGGGGTGTGGATTCTGTTGAGGATAGCCAACAAGATTTAGGTGAGAGAAGGAAGGTGAAAGATGTTGAAGGAAATCAGCTCTCAAAGTCTGGACCTGTTCCTGTGTTAGAGCAGGGATCCTTTGGTTCTTTCTTCCTCTCCAGAGGGCTTCTAAATATGGGCTGCCAAATGCAGATGGGCACAAGAAGATACCAAAGCGGTTGCTTCATGGATCTCATTCCTGTGTTGTAAGGGGAAACTGGAAACAGTGGAAGTTACCACAGGGACATGATGGATTGTTCTGGGTAAAATAACAGAAAGTTGAAGGCCAGCCAGAGTTTCTTTCATCTGTTCTATATCAAGCAGAATCAAGGCAAGATTATTTTGAGTTTCTTTCTCTCGTTCCACTTTCCCAGGACATCCATTCCTTTATCAAGGTTATACCAGCATGCCTTTACAGAAGCCATCAAAATTGCATTGTTAAAGACAATTTGGAGAGATTGGACCTTGGTCTTGTAAGCCCATTTAGGATGAATTCAGAATCCACGGGGCTGTGGATTCTTTATTGCAGAGAGGGACGCCCTGAAGGTCCTGCAGTTCCCACAAACTTGAAGCTTGCCCCACTGACCTTTTAAAGGTGGCAATTAATAGGAAATGAGTTGGAAAGGGGAAATTAATAAATACATCACTATAAAGTCATCTCATTACCATTTTATTGTAACTCAATATAAAGAAGATAAAATCTTATTGAATAATTAATATTAGTTTTAGTGATCCCACCCACTACATATCTGAGAGGAGTTTCCAGCTTATTAGTCAAAGACAAACAAATCCTCAAGCTGGGAAAGGTTGTACTTGATTCTTTTCCTTGATATTGTGTGTATGTGAAGAATCTTACACCACAAAAGTAGAGAATAAAGACATGTATTCCTGAACAAAAAACCCTTCGCCCATTCATTGTTATCTCTACAGACAAAGTTGTAGGAATTAGGCCACTGTTCATGCTGTCCGTGAGATTGGATCATTCTTTCTTCTGACTAGCTGCTCTCTGGTGTTCAGCTCTGGCCTTAGCACAATAATGTAACACTTGGGTAGGAAAATGCAACCCAGTAAGCCACCACCTGAGGCCAAGATGGAGAAGACCTCCACAGCCACCATGAATTTCCCCTTGGTGCTCAAGTAGGTGGGCACAAAGGACACCCAAACACTGCAGAAGACCAGCATGCTGAAGGTGATGAGCTTGGCTTCATTGAAAGTGTCAGGCAACTTCCGAGCAAAGAAGGCCACCGTGAAGCTGACGATAGCCAGAAGCCACATGTAGCCCAGCACAACATAAAACATGATTTCTGAGCCTTCATTGCATTGCACTAAAATCTCACCCAACTGGGAGTGCACGTCCAACTCCGGGAAAGGAGGAGAAATGCTCAACCACACAGCACAAATGTTCATTTGAATAAGGGAGCAGAGAACAATGACTGAGATTGCCAGCCTTTTCCCCACCCAACTCCTCATGCGATTCCCCGGCTTTGTGGCCATGAAGGCCACAATGACAGTGATGGTTTTGGCCAACACACAAGACACTGCAGTGGAGAAGACGACTCCAAAAACTGCCTGCCGAAGGAGGCAAGCGGCTGTTCCTGGGTAGCCAAGGAAAAGGAAGGAGGAGAGAAAACACAGCAGGAGAGAGAAGAGGAGGGTGCAGGTGATGCCCCAGTTGTTGGCTTTGACGATGGGAGTGTTCTGGTAGTGGATGAAAGTCCCCATCACCACAATGGTGATTCCTGAGAAAGAAACTGCACAAGTGGCTAGAACTGCTCCCAGGCGTTCTCTGTAGGATAAGTAGGTGACACTTTTGGGAATGCACTGATCTTGCTTCTCATTTGGATAGTGGTCTTCTGGGCATTTTTCACATTCATTGGCATCTAAAATGCATAAAGAAGGTATGAAAACAGTCTGCATACTGAATTTCAACTGCAGTTTTAGCCAATATTCCATGGTGGATATCTCTTCAGAATGTAGATGTGAGTTTGGATACCTTTTCAGACAAGGCTAGGAATGTTGTGGTCTTTCCAGCTACCAGACATGTCCTGAACCCAAACCTCCCCCTTAACTTACTCTGATGTCACCTTTTTGAAATGTGAAGTTGATAATTGACCTCTGCTCTGTATGGAAAGAATCAATTCTGTTTAAAATGTTTGATGTGACAAAGAATTATTCCCCTAATTTTCATGTTAAGGTACAACACATTTCCTGAGGGCAGATGAATCCCGTGGCAGAAATCTCCCCAATTTCTTTAAAAATTATGGACTTTAAATAACTAAATCAACAGGAAGACAAGGAGTATTCTTCTGAAGAATCTGTTCTTTTTCTTAAGTATTTATACAGAAAACAGTAATGATTTGAGTAGGGTACAACACAGTTTTAAAAAGAATATACATATTTTTTTCTTACCAATCTGGACTGAAATCCTTCCCTGCGCACAGTGAATGCAGTCATAACAGCACACCTGCTGGCCCTGCTTAGTTAATTTCTGTTGTCCAGGGTGGCAGCTTTCCACACAGAGAGAAGATGGGGGTACCTAATGGGAATGAGAAAAATGGATACTTACAATAGAGTGTCTCCTTGTTTTTCCTCAATTGGTCAGCAGTTATTCTGTAATTTTATCCTCTTAAGAACTCCTGGAAGTTCCAAAAGTAGATTGGAGGAATATATTATAAACTTGTATGCTGTTCCAATGTACTTTTGGAACTTCCAGGAGTTCTTCCGCTCACGTTGAAATCTCAGGTAAGGACTCTATTAATGTGCCCTGCTCTGTGAAATAGAGTGGAGTTCCATGATAAGGCTTATATTAGAATGGCTTATCTGCCTCCTCTGCTCTCCTATCAGGGGAACTACACAGTATGAGCTTCAGAGACCAGGCTGCCTTGATGTGCCATAGTCTTTCAAAGCCCTCACTGCAGGAAGGCCTTGAAAGAGAAAGGGCTGGCAGCTGCACCAAGCTCTTTTAGGTGGAGGTGAAAAGCAATCGTGGCAAAGTGTGAGAGTTAGTTCTCCTGCTCATGAAAAGAAGAGTCAGCCCCCAAACCATGCCAACTGCTGCACCTTCTCAGAAGACGCGTGCTCCTGAAAAGGTGTGATGAAATGGATAGCAGTTCTTCCTCCTAAAAATGCATATATATGGGATTCTCATTTGAAATCAGAGAACTTGGTGGAATTCTTGTGTTGTTATCAGAATCTTCTTTCTAATAAATGCATTTAGTCAGAGCTCTGCCTTGGATTAAGTCTTTCCTTTCAGGCTGGAGGGAATGAGGTCTGACACAGATTAATGTATCCAGACCTCTACAGGAGGGGAATGCTCACACCAGCTGAAATGACTAGTAACCAGTAACCTCTGCTTCTGTGCCTTGTGGGTCAGCTGACAGCACTGCTGACTGCAGAATGGAGACTTGAGGACTTTGTAATTTCTTCAGACTTGTGAAAGATATTTGGATTCAGTGGGAAGGTGCCTGGTGACTTTGAAAGGGTTTCTCCATTTCTAGTCTTGAATTTCAGCTAGTCCAGAACAGAAAGAACCCCCTTGTTTCTGGGGAGTTTTCAACTCACCTGAGTAAACCTTGGGTGCCATAGAATGGCACTTTCATTAATGGTGAGTCCTTGCCTTTGAGAAGCTTGGGACTCAATCCTTCCCACTTGGACTTTCTGGAAGGATCGATTGGGGAATGTGATCAAATTGATGATGTCGTATTTTAGCCTCACATTTCCATTCGTATCAAAAATTATTTCTTCCCCAGCACTATTGTTAAAACGGATATTTTTCAGAAATAAGCGAAGCTAAATGGGAAGAGGGATAGATGACAAACCGGTTCAAGGAATGGGAGGTAGAATTAATAGCTTCATGCTTTAATATATCAAATTGACAGTTGTTTTTTTCTCTTTTCTGAACTCCCACATTTGATTTCTCCCTCTCTCTCTCCCTTCAGAAACATGCACACATAACACACATGCTAGCACACACGTATACACACACTCATGCACAGATAATAAGTATTAAGTTAGATAATTTAAGACTTCATTAAAAAAAAAAAAGAACACCATGTAGGCCCAGAGTCTTCCTTATACCTTTGTCAGCGTAAATTCTCCTTAGGCAAGTCTAGACTTAAACTACATGTTAGTTTAAGAAGGTAGGTAGGAAATATATCTTTCCTAATTCTTAATTTAAAAGTGAGCTCACAGGCCTCAGTCTACATTTGGACTTTACTATAAGTCTTCTCAGCTATCATTTACATATCGAGGATGTTATCTTATCTACGGGTCTAAGGGAAAACAGCACAAAATGGTAAATAACATTTTATTGACTATTTATTAGAAATCTCCTCCAGAACATAAGATAGTGGAGCAATGATTCAGTTTAGGCAAATTGTAAGACAAGAAGGGCCTTTTGATTTTCCTTATTCCCCTCATAATGTTCTGGCAAAAGACCAGCAGTAGATAAGAACAATGAGAAACTGGCAGGATTTGGAGGGTTTGGGGGATGGCAAACATAATCCTGTCAGAGACTTCTGGTAAAGCTATGGTGAGGTAGATGTCCCTGCCAAAGGGGAATGGCGTATACATCAGAGATTGGTGGCCAGATGTGGGATCCTGGCCGGCGAAATCTCTCTGGAGAAAAGAGAGATCACGAGATTGCCCACGTGCACTCCCAACAGCTGCTCCACATGAGTAGACCACTGGAACCAAGGTTTTTCTGGTCAGCTTATGAGTCAAGTGGCTGGGAGCTGAGGGATTCCATCTAAGCTCACAGTCTAATACAGCCTTTGTGGACAAGAAGCTTGACCAAGCCCCATTTCTTAATCACTACTGGAGTTGTTCTTTACTGCTTTTGAAATATTAAGAATCTTTGGAACCCCAATTTTTCATTGCAGTTTCCTTCTCCTTAGCAAAACAAGGTTAAATATCAGGACTCAGCAAAATATTATTTTTTGGAATAAACAACAAGCGGGTGTTTAGTGTGTTGATTTTGGAAATTTGAAAGAAACTAAGGTTCCTGATGGATTTGGAAGAAAACATTTGAAATTAATTATAAGAATCCTGAAAACAACAACATGATGGGATGGGAGTTTGAAGGTTGGACACTAGAGGGAAGTAGAAGAAAGTAAAGATTACAATTAATAAAAAAGAATATTTAAATTCAACTTGTTAACAAAGAATGGAGCAAAATACATTAACAGTGGATGTTTTGAAGGATATTTCTGAACAAAGGACTCAAAAATTAATTTGAAGAATGTTTGATGCCATAGCTGGAGGGTGCATTAATGATGTCTCAGAAGAGGAACAAGTTATACCGAACAATACTGAAACTGATTTGAATGTGGATTTAAATATGACAAGTCACAAGAATGATATGGAAAAAGATGATATCCTGGACATACAACGAAACCAGTTGGTGTCTTAATATTTAAAAGGGAAATACAAATATCAAACCAGAAGAATGATTTGGATAATCTTTTTTTACTGGATGGAGAAAACAGGTCTGTTAAAGTTGTGAAGGATTTTCTGAGAAGGGACAAAGAAAAAATGAAAAGAAATCAACTTCTAGGACAGTATTTGAAGGGATTAAAAAACAAGATTGTTAAAAGTACAGGGAAGGAATATAGCATTGGCTTATTTGATCAAGGTTAAGTAGATATGTAGTTATCTGTGGTAACTCTTAATAGACATTTGCTCATAAGGAAAGAATGATGAGGCGTTGGATTTTGTCTATAATTAAGAGATGAGATATGGGAAGAAAAGAGCCTTTGTTGTGTTTTAAGAGATGGTGAGAAGTTACTAAAATTGTTTATAGTTGTGAAAAAGGGGGAAGTTACTTCTGTATATACTTTCTTTTTTCTTTTTTCATTTTTTCTTTTCCACACATTCTATTTTTGCTTCTTTTTTGTAATTTGTATTAGTTTGTATTTTTTCTAATTGTAATCTCTAATAAAATTATTATTAAAAAATAGTTTCATCCTGTGATAATAAAAGGAACCATTTTTTCTGCTTTCAAATTCCTAGGCATGATGAAATGTACGTATTGATGTGTCTGCCTATCTGTCTTTCTATACAGATAAACACACAAAGATATACAGAATTGTTTTTATATTATTATTTAGATTATTTGACATTTGATAAAAGAGACACGAGAGTGTCCCAGAAACTTCTATCTGTTGAAAAACTGATATAGAAGTTTCTGGGACTCTCTTGTGTCTCTTTTATTAAATGTCAAATAATTTATGTTCTATATCTCTTTTTCAACAGTTCTGTTTAAGTATCTCTTTGACTCAAATGATAGGTTTCTTTAAAGATATAAGTAGGGGATAGATTTAGCTTTTCCATTCTTCATGGTAAAGTGAGGACACAGAATTTAATCTGCATTGGACTTTCCTATAAGAAGCATTTTTCTGAGCTATCATTGATATTGCTAAAAAGTTGAGAGTGAAAGAGTGCATTTTGTTTCTCTCTGGTGAGATTAGTCAATCTTCCAGGGAGGGGAAGATGGGACAGGGGCATGAGATTATGGTTCAAATTAAAAAAATGTTAACATTCTTTCACAGTCAACACTTAATGAAGAACCTGAGAATTTTACTGTTTGCATGTCTACTTGTATATAAAAAAGTAATATAATGGAACTATTTCTCTGTAGATGTGCATAGGATCAGAGGAGATATATGATTAGCAAATTGCACTTGTCTCTATTCACAAATGCAGCAATGTTCCTGTTGAACAGCATCATCACTAACCTGCCAAGGTTGGCCTTTCAGCAAATTCCACTTCTCTCCATTGTCCACTGTCTTCTGTCTGGTTCTGTCTGAATCCATGGCATGGAGAGCATGTGCCACAGCATACACAGCGTTGTAAATAGCATAGCTCTGGCCAGACATCTGCATTTCAAAGACAGTTCCATGCAGACTCCTCAAATCCTCTTCCCCAGTGCAGTTTCCTTTATTTGGCAGCCTTAGATTATATGCTGGAAGTGAACATAGAAATGCACTGTACCAGAACTGACGAAGGAAATCCACGTTAGAGTGGTGTGGATTTAGGTTCTCAAGAAACTCCTGAAAGCCGGAAACCACGTTTTTGTGTACAGCAAAGGACAAGCTGCCGTTGAAGGACAATGCTGGGAATGTCCGGGGCACAAAAACAGTAGTGACGTCCCACTGACCACTTATGATCCAAACCCTCTCTATTACCATGCCAAATCTTTCATAATTTTCAAGAATGATTCGCAAAGCATCCATAGACTGTAGGTCTCCATAAACAAGCATTACATTGATTTTACTGTACGATAAGGTAGCTCCAATGCTCCCGAGTTGCTTCTTCTGGAAGTTATTGGAAATATACCGAATCATTATTGGGATGAATTGAATTAATGAAATGCAAATATCATTCTGGAGGAGCTTTGGTCTCAGACTTCTGAAAAATCTCTCTCCAGTGATGTCTTGTGGGATGAAGAGGCCAATCCAATTCCATCCAAAATATTTCAAGAGCTGAATAATCCCTTCATATTGGAGGCTTTCATGTGGAGTCATCCAGAAGAAAGAGGGGAACTGAGTTTTATCACTCAGAGCAGGGTCAAAAGAGCCGTAACTGAGCTGTGGGTGGGAATAATAATGATGCATTTCAGACTTGGTATGTATTTCAGTGAAGTAATATTTCATTACTAAAGGAACATTATTGTTTCATACTGCAAAATGTAAGCAAAAGTAAAACTTTAATGATTAAATACATTCTAATGTATTTAAAAGTAAAACCCTTTGAAATCAAGCCTCTTCTGAGGTATCATGTAGGAATGAGTGAAAGCCACAGTGCGGTTCACACCAAAGGCAAATAAGGACAGCACAGGATTCCCCAGCTTCGGATATTCAATTCTACCTCACTCTGTCTTGATGCAAAAACCTCTAAGAAGCTCTAGCCCCCGTTAGTCAACTGAAATGCTGTTGAATCAGCCACCCCAGAAAGACGGGCGAAACAGGCATCTTTTGGCAGTTGCTTCCATAAGATGCCTAGATAGAAATGGAGAACCATTGAATTTGAAGAATGAACAAGTCCATCCTTACAACAAACCTGGCCTAGGCAGCCACACGACCATTAATATCCCAGCCACTGCTTTCTGGAGTAAGTCATGGGGACAAATCTCTCAGGCTCTAATTTGGGTGATCAGAAATAGAAGACAGGCAGGACACAGTGACAAGGGAAACTCTTCATGAAGACTGAGAGGGAGAGAATAGTCTTCAAGCAGCAAGAGATAACTCTCATTTGGGAGTTTCCATCATAAGAGTAGAATATCTCGTGCTTTATTGATGAGGTTTTTTTAGCAGCATTGGCAAACTGGATGCGAGATGAACTGTTTGCATCTGATATGTAACATTTGTATCTGTTAAGAATCACTGCTGTGGCAATGATAAGTCATACTTTATAATTTGCTGAGATAAAATAATCTGTTAAAATGTCTGAGTTCCCCAATACTTCAGCTGCTTTTGAGGGTTTTTTCCCCCCGCTTTTTGTCCCCGTGGAATTTCTCAGCCACCACCCATTTATTTCTAAGCATTTCTGTGAACCCCGATACCTGTGGAATCTTGTAGGCATTTAAGATGTTGGCCATCTGGATGGTGTTCCGGGAGGAGAGGTCACCAATGACAGCCATGACCTTCTGATACTTTATAGAATTATAATTAGGAAGACAGTTTTGTTGCAGGAAGAGGAGGTTCAAAAGAAACCCACTGGCTTTCAGCGAATTAAATGCATTATTATACACTTTTGAGCCCAAGGTGATGTTTCGTAATAAGTTCTCATTCATGTTGATCTCCTGAATGGCGAAAGTGAAGGCTAGGACATGCTGGAAGTTTTTAGGCAATGGGCTGCAAGAAGAATTTCATTTAGTTCTACACTCTTAGAATGAGACAAGCATTTCAAATAAATACCTTCTTTCATAATGTTTTTCTCTGTGCCTAAGAACAATGTGTCTGTTTCCTTTAATGAATAGAAGAGAAGTGAAGTATGCACCCATGTTCTGAAGCACTTCTTTGGGGGCAAAAAAAAAGCTTGAATTGTTAGAATTCAGTAGTTAAGGTGTCCCAGAGGTGAGGAAGGCATGGAATGAGAAGCTGAGGTGGAGAGTCTGAATGTCATTTGAAGACCATTTGGGCATCTAAGCCCCACATGATGAGAGGTTTAAAAAAAGGTCATGCAATAAAGAGGATTAATTCATATCTGTTGGGCAATTAATTTGAAAAGGAGACATTGATGGATTGTGCCAACGTTTGGGCATATTGTTACTCAAGGTGTAATATTTTATCTCTTTCATTTATTTAAATGTGTCCCACCTTTGGATGCATCAGGCAATCAAGGAGGCTTACTACATGAATAGTACAAAACTCAAAGCAGCTCAATCTATTTGAAATGAAAACATGCTTTAATTTTTTAGACAAAAATGGGAGAGGGGTATTGTGCTCTAATGGGTCCTTGTGAAGTATTTGCAAATAATGCATAAGTTATACAAAGAAAACAGTGTAATTATATAAGAGGAGAAGCACTGATATACAGTATATGAATAACTTTGATTCATACACGACATAGTAAATATTATTGACCGGTCTTCTTTTCCTTTTTGCATAGAAAATAAAAAATAGATGAAAAATGTTGTTAAAATCAAACTTGGGACTTTTTCCCACAGGCAGATTAATTCATATTTAGCAACACCCAGATGAAAAACCAGGAATCTATAAGGGACTATTCCAATAACTGAGTTATTATTAACCAGGAAAGACGTATAAATCACCATCATGTCTAAACCAGTTTTAATTCTCATCTAAAGCGCAACACTTTTAACCAGATTCAGTAAAGCAAAGTTGAAATACAGATCACTGTTTTGTAAGTACTTGCTTTCCTTTGAAGGATCCTGCTGGGCGTTCCATAAAGCTGAGTAAAGACAATTCAGGAAATATAGTAGAGACAAATTCTGCAATGGTAATATCACTGGAGGCAGCAGGGAAATGAAAGGGAAACTTTGGCTTGCTGCCACACATGGAGTGAAGGATCTTGCTGAAGGAAGCCTGAGGCAGGATAAGGAAGGAGAGCAGAAACATCCAGGCTTTGAATGCCAAAGTAATTTGGCCCCAATCACAGCAGTGCAGCCACATCTTCATCAACACAATTTCTCTGGAACAATGGAATAGAGTCTCTGCTGATCTTATGCATAGCTGAAGTTATTGACTATAATAATTATAACCAGTGAGTCATAATACAACCTACTGAGCATCACGTGGCTGTTAATATTAAACTTTGTTAAGTCTCACTAGGTTTCGTGCTTCCATAAAAAACAAACTTAATCATTATGATTTTGATAATTAAGAGGTAGAGAATCACCTTTCAAAGCTGTTCAACTACTTTACCAGTTAATGGAACTGTATGGTCCAAACCCATCCCTTGTCTGCTCTTCATCAAGTCAGAAGTTAAATACATTGATTCCCTTAGGATCATAATAGAGTCTGAATGGCTGTTCTAGTCGCTGATCAATTTCCCTTAGGAGCACTTCTAGGTATTTCTTTCTTTTCTTTTTTGACATCTCATTTTCATGAGCTATAGAAAGAAAATTACAGAACCTAAACCTTTGTCTTCTTCTGATGTAAGGTTGTGGGATTCAATAAAAGTCTTCTTACAGGCTCTTGCCAAAAAATCTCCAGCATGTCTTAGCTCTTACTGTTGCCCTTTGCAAGATCAACAAGGATAAAAGCTTGTTAGCAAACATCTTGATAATGAAGCTCAAGCTCAGATACTTTGGTCACCTAATGCGAAGAGAGGACTCTTTGGAAAAGACCCTGATGCTGGGAAAGATGGAAGGCAAAAGGAGAAGAGGACGGCAGAGGATGAGATGGCTAGATCGCATCACTGAAGCAATGAGCATGAAATTGAGCAAACTCAGGGAGGCAGTGAAAGATAGGAAGGCCTGGCGCAATATGGTTCATGGGGTCACGAAGAGTCGGACACGACTTAACGACTGAACAACAACAGCAAACATCACTTTGCATTCCGAAATATATGACAATGCTTTTAATTCATTGAAAGGCAGTGTCAGTTCTCCTCTCTGAATAACACTATTTAAGACATAAGCAGGTCAGCGACAATATCAGTGAATGTGCACTTGGTCTTCCTCCTCAGTGTTATGTGGTATCAAAGTCACAATGGCCCACTTTGCTCTTCATTAGACAAACATGAGAATGAAACATTGCATCCAGACTTGACAACTGAAGTGGCCATATTGGAAAAAGAAACCCTCTAGGAGCATATGTGAGTTTTCAAAGACAGGGTCCCTCTGGTCTCACACTGGGCATCCTTGAACCATGAAGGGGAAGGGCTGGGTCCCCATTTCCAACTTATCATGGTAGAAATATACCTTGGTCACACCTTTATTTTGTCATGTCCCCAGGATGCGGCTTTCATCTGCACGCCAGTGCATGAGTAGAACTGACTTAGGTCATTCATAGCCGTTCATGTTAAAGAAGCATTTTCCTCCCATCAGTTGGCAGCAATCATTGGGAATTCCAACATCTGAATCTTATAACCCACTGTTCTATCAAAGGGAAGTTGGATGACCTGTGAGGAATGGAAGCCACTTAGTCGCGACTAGCCACTTAAAACAGGGATGGGCATCCCCTCCCAGGAAAAGTGGGATAAAAATATCTCCATCAATCATCATGATCGTCATGATCATCCTGCTGTAGTGAGAGGAATAACAACAAGGAGCATTGCTGATCAATGCTGGAAAAGCAAAGACATTCTCAATTGCAAGTGTCTATTTCTGTCACCCCCATTAGACTCTGTCCTCTTCTGCTGGTGTTGGAAGCTACCATCTTGAATACCAGAAATTAAGTAAGCTGGAGGAACAAGTATGCTCTTATGATTGCTTCCAGTGTTCAGAGGAAAGTATGTCAATCCAAATTCATAAGGAAAAATAATATATACATTTCTTAAAAATACATTGTGTTCTACTCTAAAGGAGGACTGCTGACTCATGTCGGAAAAGCAAAGACATTATTGATTGATTGTTTATTTTTATCACCCCCATTAGACTCTGCCTTCTTCCACCTTTGTGAAAAGCTGCCACCTTGAATACCAGAAAATAAGTAAGGGGGGAAAAAAACAATTTCTTTAAAAATACATTGTGCCCTATTCTTTTTTTTTAAATAAAAACTTTATTAAGTTATAAAAAGCATAAAGATAAAAGCAAACTAATAATCAAGGAGAAAAATAGAGAACAAAGAATACAAAAGTGATGGAAAGTAAAGAAAAGGGAAGAAAAAGACAGTACAAAAAGAACAACTTCCAACTTCTTATACAGCAGATGTAGATAAATCATATAATAACCTCCTACTCTAAAATGACATCTTAACATACATATTTTATATAACCTATTAATTTAATCAAATCCATATATCATAATTTAATTTTTTTTTCTGTCTCCTGCAAAATGTCCAAAAGAGGCTTCCAATTGACATTAAAGTTAGTCAGTGTTCTTTCTCTAAGCAAAGCTGTCAATGTTGCCATCTCAGCTAACTCCATCATCTTCACCATCCATTCTTCCATTGTAGGTAATGTCGAGACTTTCCATCTTTGAGCACATGAAAGTCTAGCTACAGTTATATAAAAACAAAGGTCCATGAGCTTTTTTCAATTGTTTATCCATCAGTCCCAAAAGGAAGTCTCTGGTTTTAACTGTATATTAACCTTCAAAATCTTCTGAATTAATATATGATTTTCGGTCAGCTTCAACAATAGTGCTGGGGAAGAAATCATTTTGGATGATGGTGGGAACCTGGGAGGAAGATACGACATCATCAGCTTGGTCACATTCCCCAATCGATCCTTCCACAAAGTCCGAGTTGGAAGGACTGAGCCCCAGAGTTCTCAAAGGGAAGGACTCAACATAAATGAAAGTGCCATTATATGGAATCCCTGGTTTAAGGAGGTAGGTTAAAATTAAACAGGAGAAAGATGATCATTACTTTTCTTAACTGCTGAAATACAAAATTAGTAGTGGGAGAGCTCTTCAGAAGTCCACTGAAAGCTTCCCACTGAGTGTAGAACATCATTGGCACCCTGAAGAAATGATGCAGTTCTAAAGTCTACCTTATTCTACCTTATTTCTTCCAAAACATCAAGCTCTTAAGGCCCTTTAATAGAGGTGGTTGGCTGAACCCTGCAAGGTTGATACTGATAGGAGGGTCACCCGTTTAGCATAGATTAAGGTGGTTCCATTCCCCTTTCCTTTCTTTTGAGATGCTTTTGGTCAGAACCTGGGTTAGGCTTAGGGTAAAATATCACTTCCGCCCTCTGACATTATTCCAGGACTTAATCGGGTCATCTGCAACACCAGGAGCAAAATCTTCCTGATCCACAAATGTCATATATGCTACCATGGGTCCTAATGCTCCCATACTCTAAATGTACTTGTGAACCAATTCAGAGGATTTAACCAATAGTGCTGTGTAACCTTCTTTGCAGAGAGGAAATAAAAACACCACCATTTGGTGGGAAACCAACCCAGAGGGAATGGATGCAGGGAGGGAAGCAATATTTTCAGCGGGTAGAATTTACTGTCTGTTGAAGGATGGGTGAATAGCACCCTATACTGGCAGTGGGGAAAGGCCAAAACTCTGGTTTCCTTTCAAAGTAAAAGTCACAAGGATTTTTACCCCCTTTCTCATGGAATAAATTTTTCTTTTTAATTACATTAAATCAATGCAAAAATGGTTCCACACAAAGAATGTATTCTTTGACCATCCTACTAGGGACATTTATCTTATCTGAATTAATTTATTAAAAACTTCTGCAAACCATTTATTAGCCTAGCATGGAGAATGTATTATAAATGTATAGGCAGAGGGATAATAATGGGAATGCTTGCTGACCCATTTTGGAAAAGCAAAGTTATTATCCATCAACTTGCATTTTGTCATTCTGGTTAGTTACCACCTTCTTCAACATGTGTAGAAAGCTGCCATCCTGGATACTGAAAATTAACGAAGCAGGGGGAACCTATTTGCTGCTATGACTGCGTTCATTGTTCAGAGGGAAGGATTTCAATCAAGACTGGTAAGAGGCACAAAAGTCTACTTACATTAATTCTAATAGAAGAGAATATATGTAGCTCAGGGTTGAACTGCAGAGTCCTTGGAGTTCTCTGAGCTTGGTTGCTTTCTTGCAGAGATTTCATTACCCGAGTAGGTAGCATCTTCAGTTACTAGGTAACATCTCCTCTTTCCATATAGATTTGTCAGGTTCAGCCCAAGATACTGAGCGGGACAATTCAGGAACAGTTCAGTTACTATATTAGCTTACACCTACTAGACAGAATCTCACCAGACTAACTCTAACCCCCAACAACACCAACGAAACCCACTGAATTCCTTAGGGAGGTGCCAGTCTCCTCCTCTTCACCTTCACACACTACGGTTGAGGGCTGAGGAGATGCTTGGGATTCCTCCCCCCTTCCCTATGACCTTGGACCTCCGTGCCATGATCCTCCTCACCCGTGACTTCCATCACAAGATTGCCCTTCATAGTTATAACAATTCAAAATGGTAAGAAAGTTTGGGTAAGTCAGGGTTTGGCAAATATCCACTATTTGGCACGGCCCGCTGAGCTCCTGTATTGGTCCCAAAAGGGGTTGGATCTTTTCTTTTCTTCGCAAGGAATATTTGCTAAAACATCAGTAGCAACTCAATATGGAAAATGATTACAGATCTTGCTTATGAATTTTAGATGCCAAGGAATGTGAAAAATGCCCAGAAGACCACTATCCAAATGAGAAGCAAGATCACTGCATTCCCAAAAGTGTCACCTACTTATCCTACAGAGAGCTCCTGGGAGCAGTTCTGGCTACTTGTGCAGTTTCTTTCTCAGGAATCACTGTTGTGGTGATGGGGACTTTCATCCTCTACCAGAACACTCCCATCGTCAAAGCCAACAACTGGGGCATCACCTGCACCCTCCTCTTCTCACTCCTGCTGTGTTTTCTCTACTCCTTCCTTTTCCTTGGTTGCCCAGGGACAGCCACGTGCCTTCTTCGGCAGACAATTTTTGGAGTTGTCTTCTCCATCGCAGTGTCTTGTGTGTTGGCCAAAACCGTCACTGTAATTCTAGCCTTTATGGCCACAAAGCCAGGGAACAGGATGAGGAAGTGGGGAAGAGGCTGGCCATCTTTGTCATTGTTCTCTGCTCCTTGATTCACATGACCATTTGTGCTGTGTGGCTGATAATTTCTCCCCCTTTCCCAGAGTTGGACATGCACCCCCAGTTGGGTGAGATCTTGATGCAATGCAATGAAGGCTCAGAAACCATGTTTTACATTGTGCTGGGCTACATGTGGCTTCTGGCCATCATCAGCTTCATGGTGGCCTTCTTTGCTCGGAAGTTGCCTGACAATTTCAATGAAGCCAAGCTCATCACCTTCAGCATGCTGGTCTTCTGCAGTGTTTGGGTATCCTTTGTGCCCACCTACTTGAGCACCAAGGGGAAATCCATTGTGGCTGTGGAGGTCTTCTCCATCTTGGCCTCAAGTGCTGGCTTATTAGGTTGCATTTTCCTGCCCAAGTGTTATATTATTGTGCTGAGACCAGAGCTCAACACCAGGGAACAGCTTGTCAGAGAAAAGGATGGTGTGATACAAGGATAGGGTAAAAATGATTTAAGAATTAATGGGTCAAAGAATTTTATTCATGAATGGTTTTCCTTTCCCTTCACTATTTCTGTAATATAGAAATCAAAATGCACATGTACTAGCAAAAAGCCTAGGTATGTGTGCATAATTTAGTCTAGATTGAGGATTTACTTGCTTTATCTGAAAAATCAGACGAACCCTTGCAGCACCGCTTCAGACTAAGAGATTTTATTAAATGTCTAAACTTTTGTGAACTACAACTTTGTCACAGTAAGTTAAGAACTGCATTCAATTGTCTAGTGGGTAGAACCATGACAAATGTAATATTGTTTGTTTGGCTTGTTATGCATGTTTGTGTATTTGTATGTGTATGTAAATATACACATAGACACAGAAGGCGAGCAGAATGTTGAAACAATTGTGATGTCAAGAGGAAGGAACCTGAGGGTTCTCTGCTACACGATGTAACTTTGAACACACCATTGTCCAAAGCAGTTCTCCAAAGAAGAGCAGGAAATCCGTGTTAATTACAATTTAGCTGCCCCACTGCTGGTAGCTCCTATTCGAACTCGGGCAGTGTCTTCTTGGTCGTCTCATTTGTTCATCACCTTTCTGTGCTGAAGTTCTATGACAAAAATGGAAGATAGGAAACTTATATAAATATTTAGCATCTAGTTCTTTTCAAATAACTAAAAGGCATATAAGGTTTTTTCCCCCTATGAGCTACATTCATATAGACATATTTTGTCAGAGCACTCTAAAAAGCATTCTTTCATAGAGTTGTGTCTGGCCTGAAAATTCTTGCTTCCTGCCTCTCCATCTTCAGCAACGTGTCATCCTGCCTCCATCTTCTTTTAGGCCAAATGGCCTTCCCAGGTGTCTTTTTTCCAATCCTTCCAACTGGACAGAGAGAGTGATAAGAAAATTGCATTAAAGTGGCGTCCACCTCTTGATCTCTCCATTCCTCTGTTCTGTTTCACCTCATTGAAAATGTTAGATTGTTTCAGAAAGTTCTCATAAAACAGGCGCGCATGATTTTTTTTTAGCCCTTGGGCCTCCTTGGTCTTTGATCAGTTAGCTGGGAACCTTACTCAGAAACGGAGTGGTCTCGGTATGGTTTTTGCACACTCCTGAAGCCAGTTGTGCAGTTAGGTCTGGGCCTTGGGGCTGAATGTGCAGGGGCGCGATGAAAAATATGTTAAAAATATCAGACATGAAAAGGAAAAGGAAAAATGTCATGAAAATGAAAGGAAATAAAATAAGGAGTGACTTTAACAACTAAATAGACATCCGCATAGAAAAAGAAAATAATAAAGAGAAATGTTCGATATCTAATCAGCTATTTGTTTTGCCTGACTCATCTCCTTCTCGTTCTGACCATTGTGCCTCACCAGGCACCAAAGAAGGACCTGCAATCACTCTTTCCAAAGCTTTCTAGTTCTCACACAACTAAGGAAAACACTTATGATCTCTTTCTTACTTTTAACCATTCTTTACCAGGGCAGTAGCAGGTATTAATTGATACTTTTGGACTCCTACTGCTTGTTGGGTAGTGTACTAGATTGTCTGAAGCCTGATTGTCTAAAGCTATCTAAAAAACTCTGGTTAAACTGTCCTTTGCAAGCACTCAAATGATTCCCTTCTCTGACCTGCTTAGGATAAAATTTGGCTAGAACGCAAGGGAGTTATTAAAATAAATGGTCCCAGAGTTATAGCCAATATGACATATCTATTGAAATAGTATTACAGATATGATCTCCCTCTGTTCTCTCCCAGAACACCATCTTCATTTCATCCAGAAATCAGAGAATGATGTCTTCAGCCTGCCATCTGCTATGGAATAAATAACATAAGTTAACTCTAGGCTACACCATACTCTTCAGGTGGATCTGGTATTGCTTCTGGCCATTTAAGCTCTCAGGACAGGAACTTCTAGCTGAGTTCTTGACGGAGCTTGGATTGCCAGCAGTGTATCTCCTGGGAAGCACTTGCAAAGGTCCTCATCTGTCACATAGGCTAATTGGTTGTTCTGTACATCATTGGTGATGATTTTGGTACTCTGCTGCACCCACATCTTCTGCTGTACCAGCTCTCACTCCCAGTGCTCCAGTTCCTCCATCTTTGCTTTCAGCTCAATCAACTTGTGGGTGATTTTATGGGTGTTACAGCCAGGCCCCATGCCTTTCCATTAAATCCTGTTCTTGGATTTCTTCTTGATCAGTCTGATGCTCTCAAGGACATTTGTAATGTTGTAAATATGTTTCTTCTCCTGTGCTGCCAGGATATCTGCTGCCAGATTGAGGGCAAGCACATCATCCTTGACCTCCTGCAGCAGCGAGACAAGCTTCATGGTTAGCAGCCCCAGGCTCTTCTCGCCCCTGGCTCAGGGCACCTCCCAGCAGCTGCAGCCTGGAAACTGTGCAACCAGTGTGCAAATCCCAGTGCTCCACTGTGGTCTCACATGCTGACCCCCTCCACCACTTCCAGTCACCACAGGTCATGCCCACCTTAAGGCTATAGTAAAAATGATATATTACCATCTTACACTATTATCTGCCCTATGTTTAGAACAAGTTATCTGATTCACAACTTCCAAATTAGTCAATGGATAGTAAGAAATCACACTCCACTTTGTCCAACATACTCACTGAGTTAAGGAAAGTCCAAGAGGAGAAGACCAGATAATGTATACGTGAACTTGTGGTCTTTAAGAATCATTACATCAGAAGTGCCATATTGAGAATATGGAACAGATACAAATCCAGACTGTGTCCAAAAGTGCCTTTATGGGTCTCAGCACAAGAAACATTTTATAGGAAAGAAAAAGTAGGCGAAGAAAAATGGTTAACTTATTGTGAGTTGTTAGAACAGGAACATGGAGAATATAAGATGAAATCAAGAGAGCAACTGGCTGCAGAAGGATTTAGTTTTCAATGGTTTTCATATACACAGTTAAGGTAGCAAATAAGACATTTGGAACTGAGCAGCAAGAGAAAGAATTTGAAGTTGAATTATGTACAAATGATGAACATAGAATTGCTAAAATGTATAAACCTTTTTTGACATTTGAAGCAGAAGAACAAGTGAAAGACTGTATGATAAAATGGGCTAAGAACTTTGGGCATAACATATTGATGGAACAGTGGGAAAATACGTGGTTAAAAGGATTGAAATTATAACTTAAAAGAGAATTTTTATAAAATGATGTACCATTGGTATATGACTCCAGAACAGTTGTCTAGAATGTATAAAGGCACTTCAAATTTATATTGGAAATGTGGACAACATGAAGGGTCATTTTACCATGCCTGGTGGACTTGTAAAAAAGTCAGAAATGTTTGGGTTCAAATACATATAATGATTCAAAGAATTTTAAAGATCAACATTCAACTGAAACCGAGAACTTTTCTTGCTGGGATTAATGGAAAGTCAATTAGAAAAGAGCCATGGAAGATTATTTTTATATATGATTGCTGCTCTGAGACTATTATATATGAAAAAATGGAAAGATTCTGAAATACCCACATTGGTGGAATGGTTGGTGAACTACAGATGGCAAAATTAACTTATTTGATTAGAGAAAGATCAATAACTATGTTTATTAGTGACTGGAAACCTCTTATGGACTTTTTGCTGAAAAAAGAAAAATGAACGTTTTGAAGATTGATGAAATGAAAAAATGAAAGAATTTTTAGAAGATGAGAAAGGGTAGCTTATGGAAACAAGGAAATTATGATGTAACCTTAGAGAGAGAGTAAAATATAAATGTATCTATAACTGCTGTCTAGAAAATTGGAAGCCTCTTCTTTAGAATTTTTCCTTTCCTTTCCTTTCCTTTCCTTTCCTTTCCTTTCCTTTCCTTTCCTTTCCTTTCCTTTCCTTTCCTTTCCTTTCCTTTCCTTTCCTTTCCTTTCCTTTCCTTTCCTTTCCTTTCCTCTCCTTTCCTCTCCTCTCCTCTCCTCTCCTCTCCTCTCCTCTCCTCCCCTCCCCTCTCCTCTCCTCCCCTCCCTCCCCTCCCCTCCCCTCCCCTCCCCTCCCCTCCCCTCTCTTGCACTGCCCTGCCCTGCCCTGCCCTGCCCTGCCCTGCCCTGCCCTGCCCTGCCCTGCCCTGCCCTGCCCTGCCCAAATTGGAATTGCCACCTAGCTGGCATTTTTCTGTTCCAGCGCTGCCGACTGTCCACCAACAGGATAGCAGGCTGGATGTCTGCCACAGTCCACTGATACGTGAGCTCAAGCAGAATTTTTAGAAGAACAGAGTTATTTTTAACAGTGTCTTAGGATGTAATCACAAGGTTGGCACAAGTTTTGTCTAGGAATACAATAAACAAATGACAAATCCAAGGAACAAGACCAGAGGCATGGTGAGGTGAAATCCAGAGTTCCAAGCATGGCCTGGCAAGGGAAACATGATGGAGCTGAGGCTTGAAATGTTGTTTTCAGCACCTGTTAAATCAGCCATATGAGCCCCCACCTAATATACATCTGTAGCAGTTTCCTCCTCAGCATTGGCTCTTCTGTAGGCTTGTTTCGTGGAAAATCTCTCTGATCTGTGGAGTTCTGCTCTCTGTCGTTGAATCTTTGTCATATACCTCTGCTTAGGACCAGGTGAAAGAACTTCAGGGACTGAGAAGCAAGGCCTCCTGGGATTGCTGGGTCTGCCTCAGCTAGAGTGGAGTCATTTGCTCCACCACTACTGGAATCACCCTCACCAAGACTGTTGTCCCTAGATTCCCCTGACTCCACTCCCCCCCCCCCACTTGTCATCAGAGGACATGTCTACCAGGGCATAACTTGAAGCTAGGCTTTAAGAGCAGAGAAGTAGCAATGAGGACCTTCACAAGAGAAAGTATGCAGTCTGTGGTTCAATCCTGAAACGTAGGAGGCAATAATAAAAACCACATGGCATTTAACCATTATGTCAGGTGGAGGAAAAAATCTTCCATATCGGGGGATATAACTTGAGTCCAGTAACCATGGAAGTATTTCACATTATGCAGGCTTTAGGAGCACTTGCCTCAATGTTTAATGCCATTCAACACAAGGCAAAGAAATTCACAAAGGAGACATTTATTATCAGCTCTTTCTATGTCACTGCAGTAACCTAAGATCTTTTTCACATTTATTGATTTGTTCAGTTAGTGATTATTTATCTTAAACCCTGTCCTTCATTCAGCTACATCTCTTTCTGGTTCACAGCTACTGGAACAAAACACAAGAATTCCCAACCACAATAAGAGTAAGAACTAAAACAACAATGAAAAGCAGAAAAACTTTACAGAAGCCAGAGGAGAGGTCTTCTTGGAGAATCAGTTTCATAATAGAGGATGCATCCCTGCCATACATCTCCTTTTTTTGATCACCGCCTTGCCTTAGCAACTTGGCAAACTCTGCTTGGCTGAAAAGTAAAAAAGCCTGAGGAACATCCAGGAATTCTTTTCAGCCAAGTTCTGCTGGTGAAGCACAAAAGAGAGTTAGACTTCGGTGTGCTTGGATAGCACAGGAGGGGAGGGGAGGATAACTATGAAGTGTTATCACTAAGAGTTGCATATCAATCAGATCATGGAGACATAGTTGCAATAGAATATACACTTCAACATTAGTAAAAAAAGAAATCAAATGGAGCCCTTTTAAATGGAGGCTTAATGACAAGTAGTGGCATGGATGTATACGTGGGTGTGTGCTTTCAAAAATATCAAGCAATTGGTTGTTATTGAGATGTCAAAGTCCTGCTCCTTTATTCCATGCATCATACATGCACATTATGTAAAAAAGAGGAAGGGCTTCAGTTGCGTGGTTGTGTCTGCCATCTTGAGTTTTTGGGCTGTCCCCTAAAGATGCTTCTGGTCACCAGGAAAGTACTGAGAAATATGGATATGACCATTAAAGTATCCTTCTGGTCAGATGTTCTTTTGTGTTTAGATGTGGCTTCAACAGTATGATATAGCACTTGGGGAGAAAGATG
The DNA here is from genome assembly GCA_030867105.1 of Liasis olivaceus. Lineage (NCBI taxonomy): Eukaryota > Metazoa > Chordata > Lepidosauria > Squamata > Pythonidae > Liasis > Liasis olivaceus. Next base: position 102,170,697 of record CM061351.1, read on the forward strand.
CAGCCCAGGAGACCCGCAGTAGAAGCCAAGATGGAGAAGATCTCCACAGTCACCATGTATTTTCCCTTGGTGCTCAGATAGGCTGGGATGAAGGACACCCAAATGCTGCAAAACACAAGCATGCTGAAGGTGATCAGCTTGGCTTCATTATAAGTATCAGGCAATTTTCGAGCAAAGAAAGCCACAGTGAAACTGGTGGTGGCCAGGAGCCCCATGTAGCCCAGGACAAGGTAGAACATGGAATCTGAGCCTTCGTTACATTGCACAATGATCTCCTCAGTCTGGGAGTGCATGTCCAACTCTGAGAAGGGAGGAGATATGACCAACCACACTGCACAGATAACAGCTTGAATGAAGGAGCAGAAGACAATGAGGGATCCTGCCAGTCTTTTGCCTAGCCATTTCCTCATCCGGTTTCCTGGCTTGGTGGCTAGGAAGGCCAGAACTACAGTGATAGTTTTGGCCAAGACACAGGAAACTGAGATAGAGAAAATGGTGCCAAACATCGTTTGCCTAAGAAGGCAAGTCACTTCCCCAGGCCAACCAATAAACAGGAGGGAGCAGAGAAAGCAAAGGAGGAGAGAAGAAAGAAGGATGCATGTGATGTTCCTGTTGTTGGCTTTGACAATGGGGGTATCCCAGTGCAGAATAAAAGTCACTGCCACTAAAAGGAGGGTTGCAGAAAAGAAAAGAATCAAGGAAGTCAGAATGACTCCCAAGGGTTCTCCAAAGGATAAGTAGCTGAAACTTTTGGGAAGGCACTGGTCTTTTTCTGCATTGGAATAATGATCTTCTGGGCACCTCTCACATTGGTCTGCATCTGAAATACATGAGGAAAGCCTTGTCATTACCCAATATGCAGAACCTTTTACAGAGCTAACTTACAGAAATCACTCCTGGTGATGCTGTTCGCTTACACATTTCTCCTTAAACAATAATGCTTTCTTAAACTTTACCAAACTATTTGTACTATCCTGAAAGCAAAAGAATTCGGTTCAATTTCCACAATATTAGCAACTTGTTTTCCACTCTCACTCCCCCTCCCCCCAAAGTCCTGCTGTGCTGCCTCATTGTGATGGGGTGTGTTCCTGGGACGGTTGAACAAAGAAAGTCAGGAGTGTAAGCCAAAAGTATATATTTCCAGCAGGATCACCCAAGGTGTGAAAGTCATTCCAGCTGCCCGGCTAAAGCAAGCTGTCACCTATACTGGGCAGCAGCAATATCAAGAGATGCCAGAGGCAGATGATCATGTTAGTGACAATGGCTAAAGCATCAATTCATACTGTGCTGGAGAAGACAATGGAAAACCACATCTCTATTTATACCAAGAAAACTATATGGATAGAAATTATCAAATGATTGATGATATAGTGCCAGTGATAGGCCTCTCAGGTCAGATGGCACTCAACATGCTACTGAGGAAGAACTGAGAAGCTTTCAGAGTCCTAATGGCATTTATGACGTGGCTAGATTAAAGCCTTCAGGACATCCAGTTGCTGATCTTGCCATACAGGAAAAGAAAATCTGAAGCTGCAAAGATAGAATTACAGTAGGAACACGGAATGTAAAAAGCATGAACACAGGAAAGCTCAACACAGTGAAAGATGAAACTAGTAGAAATTGACATCTTAGGCATTAGCGAATTGAATGGACTGGGACTGGACACTTTCAGTCAGAAGATCACACTGTTTATTACTTAGGACAAGAACAACAAAGAAAAAATGGCATTGCTTGTATAGTTAGAAGGAGTATAGAAAGAACAGTACTTGGCTACAATGCAATCAACTATCAAATAATCTTGATTAGACTTTGTGGTTAACACTTTCATATGACAATCATTCAATCTTATGCTCCAACCACCAATGCAGAAGAAAAGGTGGCTGATGAGTTTTATGAACAAGTTCAATTTGAAATCAACAGAGCACGCAAACAAGATGCACTGCTTGTGATTGGAGACTGGAATGCCAAAGTTGGAAACATGAAAGGGGAAAATGTAAGTGGATTGTATGACTTTGGAAATCAAAATGAAATAGGAGACCGACTTATCAATGTCTACCACTCCAATGATTTCTTTATAGCTAACTGTCCTCAAACAACTAAAATGAGGCCTCTATACATGGACATCACCAGACAGGACAGAATACATAGAAATGGCATGGAGCTGGGATATTTGAGGACCATCTCACCCCAGTTACATCTACCCGTCCCATCAGATCTGGCAGAAAGGGCATGTTGCAGGTCCTGTCTATGAAGGAAAGTCATCTGGCAGAACCCAGAAGGAGACCCTTTTCTGCCACAGCACCTGCCCTTTGGAACATCATTCCCCCTGAGATCAGATTGGCCCTGACCCTGAAAACATGCCTTTGTCAACTAGCTTGGGATTCTGGTGGTACTGGTGGAGAGCCTGTTATATGGTTATATTTCTACAAAATGAATGGTGCTCTCCTGCAGAATATGTTTTTAATGTTTTCATAGCTGTATTGTTTTTAATGTTTTTTAAATGATTTGTTGTTGTTGTTGCTGTGGTTATCTACGTATTGCTTTTTTGGTTTTTAACTCTGTATTCCACACAGTTGCAGCAGTGAGATGGGCAGCTCCATAAATTTAATAAATAAATAAACAAATAAACAAATAAACAAATAAACAAATAAATAAATAAATAAAAGAATGAATGAATGAATGAATGAATGAATGAATGAATAAATAAATAGAAATCAAATGGACTATATTACTGATAAAAGGAAGTGGAGGAGCTCGGTTATAGCATCAAAGGCATGGCTGGGTGCTGACTGTGGAACAGACCACAAACTGCTTGTATATGTAAGTTCCAAGTTAAGCTAAAGAAGAAGCAGAAAGCCAGCCAGTTTCCACACTATGATCTTGAATATATACCCACCATTTTCAAGGAGAACATCAAGAATTCCTTTGAAGTCCTGAAACTCATAGATAGAGAACCAGAGGAATTATGGCATGAATTTAAAGAAGTTGTTCAGAATGAATCTGAAAAGAGACTGCCAAAAATGAAGAAAGAGAAGAAAGCAAGCTGGGTGTCAGAACAAACTGTGGAAATTGCCAAGAAGAGAAGTGAAGTCAAAGTGAAGAAAGACAAAAATCTCAGAAAGAAACTTAACAAAGACTTTCAGAGATTTGTTAGAAGAGAAAGAAGCTCTATTACAACAATATTTGTAAATACATCAATGATGCAAACAGATATGGAAAAACAAGGAAAATCTTTGAAAATATCTCTGAACTCAGAAGGAGGTTCCAACTTCAAACTGGTATGCTAAAGGATGCCAGTGGACAGATAGTAATGGATTCAAAGGAGATCAAACAAAGATGGAAGGATTGTATTGAAATACTGTACAGTAGAGAGGTCAACATCCAAGATACCTTAGAAGATATTTTATTCTTGCAAGAACCTGTAGTACTAGAAGATGAAGTTAGATCAGCACTCTGGTCATTACCAAGTTGGAAGGCTACAGAAACTGATGGAATACCCAGTGAAATATGGCAAACAACAGAAGAAGAATCAGTCAAGTTTCTAACCAAGCTATGCCAGCAAATCTGGAGAATGACACAGTGACCAACAGATTGGAAGAGGTCAATCCATATTCCAATACTAAAACAAAGGAGACTTAATACAGTGTACAAACAACAGTACAATATCTTTAACTTCACATGGTAGCAAAATAATGCTCCAACGCTGATTAGAGCACTACATGTTAAAAGTGATGCCCCATGTTCAGAAAACCACAGGTTTTAGAAAAGGCCGGGGAACACAAGACATTATTGCTGATGCATGTTGTGTAATTGAGAAAGCCAAAAAATGCCAAAAAGAAGTCACCATGTGCTTCACTGACGATAGGATGTCCTTGGATTGTGTTGATCACATCAAGCTGTGGAATGTGCTCAGAAAAAAATAGGAACACCTCAATGTTTTAGAACATCTCATTGTCCTCACCAAAAACATATACAGGTCAGGAAGCCATAGTACAGACAGAACATGGTGAAATAGACTGGCTCCAGGTTGGCAAAGATTTGTGACAAGGTTGTATACCCTCCCCTTATTGATTCAACTATATGCTGAATATATATTAAGGGAAGCTGGATTGGAAGAAGATGAGTGTGGTTTTAAAATTGGAGGAAGAAACATCAATAGCCTGTGCTGTGCTGATGACACTATCCTGTTAGCCAAAAATGCAAAGGATCTGCAAGTCCAAGTGTTAAAACTTAAAGAGCATAGTGAAATAAATGGGACTAAAACTAAATATAAAGAAGACCAAATTAATGAGAACAGGTAGAATAAGCAGCCTTAGAATTGGCAATGAAGATTTTGAAATTGTGGATAGCTTCTTCCTTTTAAGATGAGCCATCAATACTAAAGGAGCAAGCAGTCAAGAAATATGCTGCAGTCTAGCTCATGGTAGAACATCCATGAAGGCCTTGGAAAAGATATTCAAATGCCGTGATGTGGCTCTACCTAGAAAGATCAGAATCAAGCAAGCCATGGTATTCCCTATGACACTTTATAGAAGTGAAATTTGGGCTTTGAAGAAGCAGGTAGGAAGAGTATTGACCCTCTGAACTTTAGTGTTGGAGAGACAGCCAAGAAAACAAACTGATGGATCATTGAACAACTTTGCCCTTTCTCTCTGGAAAAGGCTCTAATGCTGGGAAAGGTGGAAAGAAAGAGAAGAGGACAACCAGCATCAAGGTGGATGAATTCAGTTATGGTGATGATGATTGAAGACCTGAAATGTTAAGGATAGATTGTCATGAAGAAAATCTATGTTGTTGTTAGGCATTGAAAATAACTTGATAGAAAATTATCAATCAATTTTCCACTTCCCTTTTCCTGGAAAAAAACTTCATCTCTCACCCTGGTGAACAAGATTATAATAGAAAAAAATGTATTCAACTATTGAAATAAACTTCATTTAATTAAAACAAAAAGAAAAAGCAAAGCTGCTACACTTTACCTCAGAACCATTCCAGAGTGGACTGGAGTAAAACCTTTCCCCAAGCGACTATACCAAAGTTGAAATGAACAAAAAGCGGATAAGCATGAAAGCTCTGTATAACTCTATTTATTTCTTTCACTTGCCAGTTTGGACTGAAATTCTTCCTTCGGGACATTTGGTGCAAATGTAGCAACAGGCACGTTTCCCCTCCTGAACAACCCTGCTGTATCCATGTTGGCAGCTCTCAACACATCTGGCACGGGGAGGCACCTGAAATAACCATTGGGAACCTTTATGAGTGGGTTTCACCAACAACCTCTGGAATCCTTCCCCACCTTTGGAGAGCACACAGTTGGAAAGGGTACCGGTTTACTAAATTGGAAGAATGTTCCAACTTTACATGAACCCTCTCGTATTCTGGGTTGTATGCTGAAGTTTACTTAAACCATGTCCATGCTTATTTATTTTTGTGTGGCCATAAAAGGAGATGGTAGTGTCTACTGAGGAGTACCTATCACCCAATCTACAGAAAAATGGATAAAATGATTCTTAAAACATAAAATAACATTATGTTTTCATTCTACCTGACAACAATAAAATCTGTAGTCACTTGTAGTCACTGTAGCACTGTAGTCACTCTTCAGGGCAGAAATGAAGGAGCAAGCTGTTGGTGCAATTTCTATGCTTGGAAAATAAATACTACTTTTTTGCATTGTAGGTATCTACACAGTTCTCTAAAAATGTTTTGAAGGGAGCATATCAACAGTAGGAAACCTTGTTTCTTACACACACACACACACACACACATTATATATATATATATATATATATATATATATATATATATATACACACATACTTCATTTGTAAATTTATTTTGCACCCACAATACCTAAGATCGAGGTAATTTGGGGGATATGGCAAAAGGAAATTGTATTGTAGATTTTAAAACATTGAGAGAAAATTCTGCAAGAAGTTTATTACCTTGTGGAAAATAAGGAGTTACTCACTAGAAAAATTGTCCCATTGTTTAGCTCAGTGTGAGCACAATCACAGATGTTCTCCGCTTGGTTGCTTACTTTTTGAATAAGAAGAGAAAAATGACATCCTGCTTGTATTTATTCTCTATATAATAGACATTTACCATAAGGATTCGTCACATTCTTTGAGCCTGTTTGCTCCTTACATTTATTCTGTCCATTTTCAAAATACATCTCCTAGTGACTTTTTAAACTTAGTAGTTTGTTGAGCCATTTAAAGCACGCACACACAAACAGAAAAACCATGCGACTGTAGCACATTATCACTAAACTGCACTTTCAAGTCATCATACAAAAGTATCTTCCTCCAGAAATGATAGTCCTTCCAAATGTCCCACCTGCTGAAACTTGTGATTCCACACAATGGCATTTTCATTGATGGTAAACTTTTCACCATCAGGGCCTCTGGAGTCCATCTTTCCAATCCGGACCCTCTGGAAGGACTGATTGAGGAAGGTGACTAAGTTGAAGACGTCGTATCCAGGGTCAAAGTCCCCTTTCTCATCAAAAAAGATTTCATCTCCTGCACTGTTATTAAAACAGGTGTTTCTCAGGAAGTGGTGAAACTGGATTTGAGGGAGCAGAAAAGATTAGATCAGAAAGCAAGGAATGGAAAAATATTCTCTCAATGAAATGTGGAGATAATTTTTGGACCAGAGAATTCTGCTCAGGTTGAATGTAATAGGTATATTGTATGTATTCTTGTGATGAACTGATATTTATATTTCCAAAGAGAAGGATTCTCAAAAAGTTCTCTCTCAAGTTTCTCTTGAAGATCTTTGTTAAAAAAATAAAATGTAACATAGAGCGACAGTTAAGAAATGTGAGAAATGCCACAAGAATTGTAGTATTTATTAAGAGGATTCATCACATTCATTTTTACTTACATCTTAAATCCCATCCATTTTCCCTTTAATTTTTCATTAAAATAGCGGACATACAGATTTTCTCCAAGATAATCTCTCCCTAACCTCACAATTCCAGATTTTATCATTTGCAGCTGTTACACTACTAATATTGCTGCACCTCAAATTTTATTTAAACTGATTAAGTTTATGATGCTTTACAAAAGAGCACAGCATTAACTGACATATCTCCAGATAAGACCCCCTTCTACAGCTGTTAGATTGATTCAGCTACATTTGAATCTAAATTGCAGACACTTAATTGCCAAGAGTTCATTGCTTACTGCAGAGCACCGAATCAGAACCTTCATGCTGCTGTTTCCCACCTTATCCATATCAGGCCTTACACCAGCATATCTGAAAAGAGCAATAATATACCTGCCATGGCTGAACATTTGCTCCATCCTGATTGCTAAGAGAAGCTGACTTTGGTCTTGTTGAATGCATCGTGTGCAAAGCATGTGCTGCAGAATAAACCCCGTTGTAGATACTGTAGCTCTCTCCAGACATGGTCATTTCAAACACAGAGCCAGGGAGACTCCCCAGTTCTTCCTTCCATGTGCAGGAGTTTTTTGCTTTGGGATCTGGGATAAATGAACAGTCAAATGCAGACACCCAGAATGAAAGGATGAAAGGGAACAGATTCAAAAAAGGGTTCAGGCTCTCAAGATACTCCTGAAATCTTGGCACGAGGTTTGTGTGGAGTGAGAAGAATAAGGATCCGTTGTAGGATTGTGCTGGGAAACTAATGCCTGGCAATACAGCAGTGGTGAAATCCCAGTGAGAGGTCATGATCCACACTTTGTGGTTCACTGGGCACCTCATGTGAAATTCACAGACTGATAACATCCATTGCAAACCTGCCATAGATTGGGCATCACCAGAGACTAAGAACACATTGGTAATGTTCAGGAAAATAGCATCTCTTATGTTTATTAACGTTGCAAAAAAGGACTCTTCATCACTTTTTATCATTGGGATCCATTCCCTCGAAGCAATGCAAATATCATTCTGGAAGAGCTTTGCCTGGAGATTTTGGAGAAAGGTTTCCCCACTCTCATCCTCTGATACTAAAAGGCCAATCCAGTTCCATCCAAAATGCTTCAGTAAACGAACAATCCCCTCATACTCTAAGTTCTCACTGGGAACCATGCTGAAGAAGGAAGGGAACCTCCTTTTGTCACTCAGGACTGGGTCAAAAGAGCCATAACTGAGCTGTGTGTTAGAAAGATGCATTGAAAATTAAACTGAGAATCCTTTTGTCCTGAAGAACAGATAGCTTTTCCATTCCCTTTTTGAATTTTGGATGCCACAATAACATCAATACTGAATTCCACACATCAAAATGCTGCCATCAAAATTGACATGGAAGAAGCAGATCATAACCCTCCCAATATGAGAATCTGAGTGCTCCCCTTCAGAATCAGGAGATGTAGTAGACTTCAGTTTCTATCATTTCTTATCATTAGTTATACTGGCTAAAGCTGATGGGAATTGAAATTTAGCAACAAGCAGAGGTCTTCTTTGACTACAGTTGCTGATGAACATTTTTCTGAGTAGGTTTTCCTCCACTCTTGTGTGTACCATTAAGATTTACATGTATACCCATGCATTGAAAAATGAAATCTTTCTTTGTGATGACTGCGGTTTTGTTGTAAAAAACGCACCACGGCTTTGTTTCTGCAAACAAATTATCTTAGGCCAAGATATTCTTTATTGCTCCTCACAATTCCTCCTGTAAGTGGGCAGTTATGGAATGACTATTTAGAAGGCCCGTTTTAGTCTAGGAGGAGACCAAGGGAAAGTATCACTTCTTTGGGCAAAATGCTAAAGCAAGAGTTATTGTCTTATAACTCCTAATACAGCACCTTGTATATTACATGCCTGCACCAGAGAAAAACCTGGATGCAAACCTTGGCAGCGTTTTTCTGTGTCAAATAAAATACTCTTAATTGTCCCCCACATCCATCTTTATCCAAGATGTTTTTTTCCCTGAATATCTTTACTAAACTCAGTCCATTTTTTCTGATCACAATTATTTTACCATTTATTCAACACTATATTTTCTCATTTCATTTTTCACAATGCCTTCCATTCAACGGTTGCCCTTGAGATGGTTTTGAGTGGCACCCAATTTTTTCCCTTTGGCAATCCTAATTAGGATTCCTGGGGTGCAAATTCAAAATAACCAGAGGCCATCTGATTGCATATCCTCTGCTTTATGTAACTGGCAATGCTTGTTCTGAAGGACGACTGGGCTGCAAAGCCAACATATCTGAATATTTTTTTTTCTTCTGAAGTTTCTTTGATTTCTTAAAAAATAATTAAAATGTGAAAAGAAAATATACATAACAAGAAATGAGATGCTGTTCAGTTTACTGAGAAATGTTTCTTAACTGTCCAAATTCTGGGGGGGGGGGGGGGGGGGGAGGATATGGGAAGTAAGTGATCATTTACTGCAGCTACAGGAGAATCTGTGAAAGAGCCTCCTACCTGTGGAATCTTGTAGGTGTTCAAAATGTGGGCCATCTGGATGGAGTTTGGGGAGGTGAGGCCACCAATGGTAGCCAAGAGCTTCCTCTTGCTCCTTTTAAAACATTCGTAGTTGATGGGACTCCCTTGATTCAGAAAAAGAAGATCTAGAATGTTCTTACTGGCAACATTAACACTGAAATTGTTCTCATAAACCTCCAGTTCTAGTGTGGTATTGGGTAACAGCTTAAGGTCCTGGTTGATCTCACGAATGGCAAAAAACATGGAAAGAATGTGCTGGTAGTTTTTTGGTATCACGCTGAAATAAGAGTGCACAACCACAAATCCTTATACCAGAAAAAAAGGCAAACAAGTTTTAAGTAATATAGGTAATTTCACTAATTTCTGTAGAGAGGATTAATTTTGGATTTTACGGGAAGAGGCTGTGTGCTCTGCACATTAATTTGACAAACTAAAAAGCTGCTGATAATTTAGCAACAGAATAGGAGGCAAAGATTTCAATGCTTAGTGAGCTAGGAAGGATTCCTTCTGGCCAAATGGACAGCCATTTAATCCTGTGCCTTTCCCATTACAAGAATGTACTTGAACTTTGCCAGTTGTAATGCTCTACCTATTATTGAATGGGGAGTGGCCTTGAAGGACAGGAAGAAGAACTGCTATCAAGGCAATGTTGAGATTAGCAGACCTTGAGCCTGGGCCAAAAAACTAATTTGAGAAAACACGAGACCCTCTCTAGTTCACATGAAGATAATGTGAGGGAGGGCAAAGCACATTCAGACTTGCAAAAATCTGTTACTAAAGCTGTTCCATTAAAAGTAGTCCTGACCTGTATGGCATTGGATCAGATTTACTCTGTTAGATCAGTTCTAGTAAAGTGAATAGAATTTCAGTTTTCTCTGAAGGTGTAATGCACATAACGCAAAGAAGAAAGCTGTACTTACTATCCAGATTTGTTAAAATCTGGCTGCTTTGTGAAATTGTGAGAGATATCAGCTTTAAGCATAAAGGAAGAAAAACCCCCAAATATCACCTCAATTCTGGATGTAGAAAATTCCCCTGGAGCGTTGGAGGGCTGGATGCAGATGGATTTCAAAGTCTTGCTGACATTCTCAGGGAGGAAGAAGAGCAAAAGAGTTTTAAAGGCCAGCAGTCTTGAGCCACCAATCCACCTGCTTAAGTTCATGGTCACCAAAAAATAGCTGTGATCACAGCAAGTAACCTTTGTCTCAACCAGACCTAAGTGGAAATATCCATGCAAAAGGATGAAGGTAGTTTAAAAAAAATAAAAATAAAAAATGAAGAATGAAGAATGCTTAAAACTCCCAATGACAATACTTTACTTGTTGTAATTCAACTCTGAGATTTCAGTGGGACAAGGTGAATTGTCTTTAGAAAGAGGTCTTTATAAAGGGTAGCTCAGCTACTGTTTGGGTATGGCTTTACTGGCCTATTTCTCCCCAGAAATCTTCGTGCAGCTTTGATACCTCCAAAGCAACAGAACTGGAACATAGTGATTTTGCTAATTACAGGGCAAATAATCACCTCCTGGAAGTCCTCTAGTCCCTGAAGATTGAGTGATAAAGATGTCTGTGTGATGTATACATGGCAAGATCAGGGTTATAGTAAGTCCAATGATGTGCTGTGGATGTTATCTACTTGGTCCAACTTTCTCAGCTGATACTATTTCCAATTTCCAACCTCCTGCAGTTCTGAAAGATTTCCAAGTGACTAAGTCAGTGATTTTTAAAGTATTTGACTCAATTGCTCCTTTTCCTGGTCTCTAATAATGTCATTCCCCCCACCCTCACACCAAAAATCCCCACAAAAATACAGACTCTGTTGTGTTACACAAGTTTCTTGGCAGTAGGGGTCCTAAACCCAAACTGGATTCTCTAGTCATAAACAAGGAAATACAATTGGTTCAATTACCCCCGGGATATGCCCAAATTACCCCTTTGGAGATAATCACTCTGAGTTTAAGAACCACTGGATTAAGTAGTCTTTTAATGAGAGAAAGTTTCAAGAAGGTTTCTTGACCCTCCTCCCCTGTTTCAATTGCATTCTGGCCAGAACTGACAATGTTTCCATATTATCATCAATTCTTGGAAAGAATGGATTTTTCTGGACACACTTTTCCCATTGTCCATGTGATGAATCTCTGGTGGATTGATCCATGATATTCACTGATTTCACAATATCCCATATAATATGCGATTCTGTCTCTGTTGCAAGGAAAGTATAGACGATTTTACCCATTATTTATTGCACTGCCCTATTTCTGCTTCAGCATGTGAAAAACCTCTGGAGCCCCTTTTGATAAGAAAATCATTTTGGCCTCATTCATTTAAAATTGGATATCTAAAAAGCTTAGACAAGGACACACTGCTATGGAAATTAGCAAGCTTTGCATAGTGGAGTCCTTGGGGTTCTCTGAGCTTGGTTCTTTTCTTGCAAACGTTTCATTACCCGGCTAGGTAACATCTTCAAGGCTAAAATGGGATGGGGTTTGCTCTCTATTTATGTGCTGTGGCCTGCCTTGCCAGTGCTGGTAAGGGTGGGGGTTTTGTTTTGCTCCTCCAGTAGTTCTTTGATTAGCACATGTTTGCTGCTTGATTGTGTGCCTGGTGTTAACCTTTGCTTAGCTGGGTGATGATTGCTGGTGATTGATTGCTGGAACCAAAACCCAGTTCAATGACCATGGGATAACTGTGCTTGACTGGCCAGCAAACTCTCCTGACCTGAACCCCATAGAGAATCTATGGGGCATTGCCAAGAGAAAGATGAGGGACATGAGACCGAACAATGCAGCGGAGCTGAAAGCCGCTATTGAAACATCCTGGTCTTCCATAACACCTCAGCAGTGCCACAGGCTGATAGCATCCATGCCACGCCGCATTGCGGCAGTCATTGCCGCAAAAGGGGCCCAAACCAAGTACTGAGTACATATGCATGCTTATACTTTGCAGAGGTCCGATATTGTTCTATTTCCAATCCTTGTGTTATTGATGTCATGTAATATTCTAATTTTCTGAGATTGTGAATTTGGGGTTTTCATAAGCTGTACACCATAATCCTCACAATTATACCAAAGTAAGGCTTGACATATCTCGCTTTGCATGTAATGCGTCTATCTCATATATTGGTTTCACCTTTTGAGTTGCCATACTGACATAAATGAACATTTGCACGATATTCTAATTTTTCGAGTTTCACCTGTAGATAGAGAGATAGACAGACAGATAGACAGATAGACAGACAGATGATAGAGATATTTTTGGAGTTGTGTCTTTCTTCCAGTGTTGAGAAAAATAAGTTCTCACTTTTGTAAGCATATATCTCATTAAATTATGATATTTCTTGTTATTTTATTTTAGATTATACCTAGTAGGAAAGTAGTGGTTTCATTTCAAGTTTAAATTGCAAGAATTTGTGCATTATATTATGTATGTCTTTCCACAACCATGGTATCTTCCTGGTTCACCAGTGGGAGGTTGGTAAATGGGGGAATTGTTTTATGGGATTTTTCTTCCTTCCTTTGTTGCCAGTTTTAGGTGATGTTGGCCATGGGAAAGAGGTCATTCCTAAGGCTCCTCTTAAGTGGGATGCCACAGAGTTCAATTCTTACTCCCCTCCTGTTTTACATGTACATGAAGCCACTGGCAGTTTGGGGTTTGGAATCATTAATTTGCTAATGAAACCTAATTATGTCTTACAATCTCAGGCCAGCCAAGTGAGGCAGTTGAGATCTTGTCCCAGGACCTGGAAGCCATGCAAGGGGATGGGGAGCAACCAACTCCAACTCAATCATACTAAGACTGAGTAGCTATGGACATTGGAACCTCCTGGATCTGCATATTTTCCATCTGTACTCTTGGACTGGTTAGTGCTTCCCCATTTCAGGGTGGTGCCCAGGCTCTTAGATTTACAGCTCCTGTTCGAATAGAAGGTGGCAGCTGTGGCCAGGAGAGTCTTTGCACAGCAATATCTGGTGTGCCAGTTCCACCCTTTCCTGGATCAGGAGGTCCTTCAGAAAGTCACAAACATCCTACTCACCTCATGACTCGGGATTGGAATTGGGTGATGCAAAGAATGAAAATGAAATAAAATACAAAACTTCTCTCTCTCTCTCTCTCTCTCTCTCTCTCTCTCTCTCTCTCTCTCTCTCTCTCTCTCTGTGTGTGTGTGTGTGTGTGTGTGTGTTTGCACATGCTACAGTTTGTACATTACTCCAATCACAAGCAATTATGAGCAGCCTCCACCGCATATGCAGCAATCAGGTTAACAAGATAAGAAAACAAAACAATAATACCCAATAGATATTTTTCCACAGCAGTATCTCCAGAAGAACTAAAACTATCCCATCCACAGAGAGGATATTGAAGAGCCAGGTCCTCCTCCTAGAACCAATAGAAAATATGGGGTGTATAGGGATTAAATTTTGAGTGGACCTAGTTGATATCTTGGAAACTCATGATCCAGCAAAGTCTGGCCTGTCTCCAAGAATTGTACATTGCCCGCCAAAATGTTCCTCTCTGTAGTTCCCAAAAACATCTAAAAGGTCCAGTGCAACTATGGTACCCCCATAAAATGAGGACAGTGTCATCTTCAGACTTTATGAAATAAATAATCAGTTGGCTCCTAAAAGCATGACCTGTAAAAACGTAGGTCTATCTACCAATCAAACAGTGGAGTCATGGATGTAATAGACTCTATCTATCTATCTATCTATCTATCTATCTATCTATCTATCATCTTCAATCGTGTCCGATTCATATATAAATTAAGAAAAATAAGGGAAGCAATAGAATAAAGTCCTTTCAATGAAATTTAATCATCAGCAGGGAATTGGTTGGGGTGGGTGGCTTTAACAAAAGTCAGGATGGCAGTTGACACTGAGTGATAAAACCTTTGACCCTTTATTTCATGCATCACACATGCAAAGTATATAAAAAGAGGGAAAGCTTCAACTGCCTGTTTGTGGCTGCCATCATAATTTTTGAGCTCTCCCCCAAGAATGCTCTTGACACCAGGAAGATGATGAACAATAGAAAGTTGGTTTTGAACATTACACTATTCTCCTGGTCAGATGTTCTTTTGTGTTTAGATGTGGCTTCAACAGTATGATGTAGCACTTGGGGAGAAAGATGCAGCCCAGGAGACCCGCAGTAGAAGCCAAGATGGAGAAGATCTCCACAGCCACCATGTATTTTCCCTTGGTGCTCAGATAGGCTGGGATGAAGGACACCCAAATGCTGCAAAACACAAGCATGCTGAAGGTGATCAGCTTGGCTTCATTATAAGTATCAGGCAATTTTCGAGCAAAGAAAGCCACAGTGAAACTGGTGGTGGCCAGGAGCCCCATGTAGCCCAGGACAAGGTAGAACATGGAATCTGAGCCTTCGTTACATTGCACAATGATCTCCTCAGTCTGGGAGTGCATGTCCAACTCTGAGAAGGGAGGAGATGTGACCAACCACACTGCACAGATAACAGCTTGAATTAAGGAGCAGAAGAGAATGAGCGATCCTGCCAGTCTTTTGCCTAGCCAGTTCCTCATCCGGTTTCCTGGCTTAGTGGCCAGGAAGGCCAGAACTACAGTGATAGTTTTGGCCAAGACACAGGAAACACAGATGGAGAAAATGGTGCCAAACATCATTTGCCTGAGAAGGCAAGTCACTTCCCCAGGCCAACCAATAAACAGGAGGGAGCAGAGAAAGCAAAGGAGGAGAGAAGAAAGAAGGATGCATGTGATGTTCCTGTTGTTGGCTTTGACAATGGGGGTGTCCCAATGCAGAATGAAAGTCACTGCCACAAAAATGAGAGTTGCAGAAAAGAAAAGAATCAAGGAAGTCAGAGTGACTCCCAAGGGTTCTCCAAAGGATAAGTAGCTGAAACGTTTGGGAAGACACTGGTCTTTTTCTGTGTTTGAATGGTGATCTTCTGGGCATCTCTCACATTGGTCTGCATCTGAAATATAAGAGTAAGACCTCATCATTTCCAAACATACAGAGCATTTTAAAGAGCTAATTTGGAGAAAGCAGTCATGGTGATGCCAGCACAAGCCTTATTCTACTTACACAATAATACTTTCTTTCTTAAACTTTAGCAAACTATTCTGTACTATCATGAATGCAAAAGAATGTAGTTGAATTTCCCTAATATTTGCAAGATATTTTACACTCCTCCCCCCCCCCCCCAACTCCTGCTGTTTTGCCTCATTGTGGAGGGATGAGCGAAGGACGTTGGGAGTATATGCCAAGAGTCTATATTCCCAGCAGGGTCACCCAAGGTGTGAAAGTCATTCCAGCTGCCAGGCTAAAGCATGTGGACATCTATACTGGGCAGCAGTGATCTAGCAAGATGCCTGGGGCACCAGTTGGTTCAGCAAAGGAAGTCAGTGTAACCGATTCAAAGGAGATCAAAGAAAGATGGAAGGAATATACTGAAACACTGCACAGTAGAGATGTCAGGGCTCCATTCTGTCTCCTCTCCTATTTAACAGTTTGGAGTGAGGTACCATCAATAAACAGATGATACCCGGTTATATATCTCCATCTCAGGCCCATTGAGTGATGCTGTGGATATCCTATCCTAGTGTCTGAAGGCTATAGGGACCTGGATGGGGCACAATGGGCTTCAACTCAATTCAAACAAGACAGAGTGGCTCTGGGGATTTAGTTCTCTTGTGGACAAGGTTTTTTCATCTTTGGTATTGGATGGGGTAGTACTTCCCCAGACAGACCTGGTATGTAATCTTGGGGGGGTACATGTTGTGCACCAGTTGTGCTCATTCCTGGACTGGGAGGCTCTCCTCACAGTCACTCATGCCCTTGTTGCCTCCCATTTGGATTATTGCAATGTACTGTACATGAGGCTGCCCTTGAAGAGCATTTGGAAACTTCAACTGATACAAAATACAGCTGCACATGTAGTAAATAGTGCTGGATATACCGCACATGTAATACCACTATTATGGAGCTGCATTGCTTGCCGGTGTGTTTCTGGGTGCAAATTAAGGTGTTGGTTGCTGCTTTTAAAGCCCTGCATGGCTTAGAACTGGGTTACCCAAGTGACCGTCTTCTTCCAATAGTTTCTAACCATTCAACAAGGTCTAGCAGATTGGGGATGTTGCAGATCCTGTCAGCCAAGGAATGTGGGCTAGCAGGGACCAGAAGGTGGGCCTCACCAGCACTGGCCCCTGCCCTTTAGAACATTCTTCCTTTGGAGCTCAGGATGGCCCTGATCCTGCTAGCCTTTCATAAGGCTTCAAAAACCTGGCTGTGTGTCTGAGCCTGGGGTCCTGAATGTTTTAGGGGCCCGTCACCTGGCTGCACTGTTAATTATTATGTAATTATTATGATAATTCTGAGCAGCTTTTATGTATAATTTGTAATTGTTTTAATGGTTTTAATGAGTGAAATTGCTCGCTGCCCAGAGTCACTTGGATTATGATGGGCGGCTATAGAAAATGTATAAATCAATAAATAAATAGTTAGTTAGTTAGTTAGTTAGTTAGATCAGCACTGTGGTCATTATCAGGTCAGAAGGCTACAGGAACCGATGAAATACCCACTGAAATATGGCAAGCAACAGAAGAATCCGTCAAGGTTGTAACAAGCTATGCCAGCAAATCTGGAGAATAACACAGTGACCAATAGATTGGAAGAAGTCAATCCACACTCCAATACCAAAAAATAAAAGGAGGCTTAACAGAGTGTGCAAACTATCGTACAATATTCTTAATTTCAGATGCTAGCAAAATAATGCTTAGGCTCATCCTATGCAGATTAGAGCCCTACATGGAAAAAAGATGCCAGATGTTCAAGCAAATGTTCTAGAAAAGGCCGAGGAACACAAGACAGTATTGCTGATGCATGCTGGATAATTGAGAAAGCCAAAAAATACCAAAAAGAAGTCACCATGTACTTCACTGATTATAGGATGTCCTTGGATTGTGTTGATCACATCAAGCTGTGGAATGTGCTCAGAAAAATGGGAACTGCAGAACATCTCACTGTCCCTACCAGAAACCTATATACAGGTCAGGAAGCCACAGTACAGACCACACTCAACTTATCCTACTTCAAACGCATTACGCAAAGATGTAGCTCTCTGGAAAGGGGTCTAATGCTGGGAAAGGTGGAAGGAAAGAGAAGAAGAGGACAACTAGCAGCAAGGTGGATGGATTCAGTTACAGTGAGGATGAATGAACTGTTGGAAGACCTGAAAGGTTAGCAGTAGATTATCATGAAGAAAATCTGTGTTTTTGTTAGGCAATGAAAACAACTTTATGGCACATAATCAATCAACCAGTCAGTCAGTCAGTCAGTCAGTCAGTCAATTTTCCACTTCCCTTTTCCTGGAAAAAAACTTCATCTCTCAACCTGGTGAAAAACATTATAATAGAAAAAACATATTCAACTATTCAAATAAACTTCATTTAATTAAAAAAAAACAACCCAAAGCTACTACACTTCATAGAAGTGAAATTTGGGCTTTGAAGAAGCAGGTAGGAAGAATATTGACCCTTTGAACTTCAGTGTTGGAGAGGACTCCTGAGAATACCATGGGCAGCCAAGGAAACAAACCGATGGATCATTGAACAACTTTGCCCTTTCTCTCTGGAAAAGGCTCTAATGCTGGGAAAGGTGGAAAGAAAGAGAAGAGGACAACCAGCATCAAGGTGGATGAATTCAGTTATGGTGATGATGATTGAAGACCTGAAATGTTAAGGATAGATTGTCATGAAGAAAATCTATGTTGTTGTTAGGCATTGAAAATAACTTGATGGAAAATTATCAATCAATTTTCCACTTCCCTTTTCCTGGAAAAAAACTTCATCTCTCACCCTGGTGAACAAGATTATAATAGAAAAAAATGTATTCAACTATTGAAATAAACTTCATTTAATTAAAACAAAAAGAAAAAGCAAAGCTGCTACACTTTACCTCAGAACCATTCCAGAGTGGACTGGAGTAAAACCTTTCCCCAAGCGACTATACCAAAGTTGAAATGAACAAAAAGCGGATAAGCATGAAAGCTCTGTATAACTCTATTTATTTCTTTCACTTGCCAGTTTGGACTGAAATTCTTCCTTCGGGACATTTGGTGCAAATGTAGCAACAGGCATGTTTCCCCTCCTGAACAACCCTGCTGTATCCATGTTGGCAGCTCTCAACGCATCTGGCACGGGGAGGCACCTAAAATAACCATTGGGAACCTTTATGAGTGGGTTTCACCAACAACCTCTGGAATCCTACCCCTTCTTTGGGTAGAACACAATTGGAAAGGGTACCGGTTTACTAAATTGGAAGAATGTTCCAACTTTACAGGAACCCTCTCGTATTCTGGGTTGTATGCTGAAGTTTACTTAAACCATGTCCATGCTTATTTACTTTTGTGTGAACACAAAAGGAGATGCGATGGTAGTGTCTACTGAGAAGTACCTATCACCCAAACTACAGAAGAACTGGTAAAATGATTTTTAAAACATAAAACAACATAAAGTTTCCATTCTACCTGAAAACCATGAACTGTAGTCATCTGTCCAGGGCAGAATTGAAGGAGCTAGCTGCTGCAATTTCTATGCTTGGAAAATAAATACTACTTTTTTGCATTGTAAGTATCTACACAGTTCTTTAAAAATGGTTTGAAGGCAGCCTACCAGCAGAAGGAAACTTTGTTTCCTTTCAGCAAATATATTTATTGTGCTTTGCTTGTAAATTTATGTTACAACCACGTGGTTGCTTACTTTTTGAACATAAACAGAGAGAAAACATCCTGACTATATGTACTCACTACATAATACGGTAGACATTTACCGCGAAGATTCATCATATTTTTCAACCTATTTTCTCCTTACATTTATTCTGTCCATTTTTAAAACATATCTCTTCATGACTTTGTAAACTTACGAGTATGTTGAGCAACCCAAAAAACAAAGAGAGATACAAATATACAAATTCTTATGTCATGTAAATTCCAAAATGTAATAGGGATATTAAACAAAATCCTACATATAGATATTTTTATAAAGAAAATAGAATATATACCAAAATCATGAGGTGAGGCCCCAGGACAACTTCACTATACTGCTGTTTTGCATTTTCAAGTCATCAGAAAGAATATCTTCCTGCTAAAATAACAGCTTCACTAATTACAGTACTCCTGAATGTCCCACCTGCTGAAACTTGTGGTTCCACACAATGGCACCTTCATTGATAGTGAACTTTTTCCCATTAGGAGTTTTGGAGTCCACCCTTCCAATGCGGACTTTCTGGAAGGACTCATTGTGGAAAGTGACCAAGTTGAAGATATCGTATCCAGGGTCAAAGTCTCCCTTCTCATCAAAAAGGATTTCATCTCCTGCACTGTTATTAAAATGGGTGTTTTTCAGGAAGTGGTGAAGCTGGATTTGAGGAACAGAAATGTAAGAACAGATCAGAAAGTAAGAGATGGGAAAATATTATCTCAGTGAAAACTGGAGAACATCTTTGGATCAGAGAATTCTGTACAAACTGAGTGCAGTAGGTATACAGTATTTATTTTTTTGATGAATTGTTTATATTTCAAAAGAGAACAATTCTCAAAAACCTCTCTCTCTAGTTTCTCTTGAAGATCTTTGTTAAAAGAACAAAACACAAAACAGAGCAAGAGCTAAGAAATGTCAGAAATGCCACAAGACCTTTCGCCTTTATTAAGGCGAAATCATACCCATTTTTACTTAAATTTTAAATCACTTCCATTTTCACTTTAATTTATCATTAATATAGCTTATGCATATTTCTAGGCAAGAAAGGTGCACGTTTTTAGTAAAATTATTGCAGAGGTTAAAAAAAATATGACAAAAACTAAAGAGGTTGACATCATCTGGATCCATTGGCAGCAAAGGTCAACAACGTGCAATAAGATGTGGAAATGATGGATGAGTAGAAGCCAGTTGTGGCAGAGATAAGAGGAACTGACCTTCCAGTCTGTCTTAGGAAAGTTCCCAGTGCTACAGTTCCTTTCATTCTACATATTCAAAAGTTTTTTTTAATATACTTATTACTGGAGAAAAGGTATCAGGGAATTGGTGAATTATGTGCCATGACGTCAGTGTCACCTCTTAGTGACCACCACAGAGACAGATTTTCTCAAAGACAATCTCTCTCTAACCACACATTTCTCAGTTCTACCGCTTGCACTGTAACACTGTTACACTCTGAGTCTTAGAGCACCTCAAATTTTGTAAGTGATTCATGGCAGGATGGGTGTGCATGTTTCATGCACACAAACTGATTAGGTTTATGAAGCTTCACACCAGAGCACATGAAAGACTTCCACCTAAGAGCCCTTCTGGAGCAGTTGGGTTGATTTGGGAGCAGGATCTCTGGCAGGACTCATTCACTGCAGACACTTAATTGCCAACATTTCATTGCTTGCTGCAAAGCAACCAATCCAGAGCCTTCCTACTGCGCTTTCCCACCTCGCCCACATCAGGACTTACACCAACGTATTTGAGAAGAGCAATGACATACCTGCCATGGCCAAAAATCCCCCAGATTTGCTCCATCCTGATTACTCCGACAAGCTGGCTTTGTTCTTGTTGACTGCATTGCGTGCAAAGCATAAGCTGAAGAATAAACCCCATTGTAGACATTGTAGCTCTCTCCAGACATGGCCATTTCAAACACAGAGCCAGGGAGTCTCCCCAGTTCTTCCTTCCCAGTGCAGCGTTTTGCTGCAATATAGGGGGGCAATGAACACTCAAATGCAGAAGCCCAGAACCAGTTCATGTTAGGGAAGTTGTTTAGAAAAGGGTTCAGGCTCTCAAGAAACTGTTGAAATCTTGGCACCACGTTTGTGTGGAGTGAGAAGAATAAGGAACCATTGTAAGATTGTGCTGGGAAACTAATGTATGGCAATACAACAGCAGTAAAATCCCAGTGAGAGGTCATGATCCACACTCTGTGGTTCATTGGGCGCCTGCTCTTAAATTCACAGATTGATAATATCCATTGCAAACCTTCCATAGATTGGGCATCACCAGAGACCAAGAACACACTGGTATTGTTCAGCAAGATAGCATGTCTTATGTTTAATACTCTCACGTAAAAGGACTCTTCATCAGCTTTTATTATTGGGATCAATTCGCTCAAAGCAATGCAAATATCACTCTGGGACAGCATTGGCTGGAGATTTTGGAGAAAGGTTTCCCCACTCTCATCCTCTGATACTAAAAGGCCAATCCAGTTCCATCCAAAATGCTTCAGTAAATGAACAATCCCCTTGTATTGTAAGTTCTCATTGGGAACCATGCTGAAGAAGGAAGGGAACCTCCTTTTGTCACTTAGGACTGGGTCAAAGGAGCCATACCCGAGCTGTGTGGAAGGAAGGTGCATTGAGAATTAACCTGAGAAGCAGATCCTTTTGTCCTGAAAAACATAAAACTTTAATGTAATGGTTGAATTACACACAAAATCTTCCATCATCCAAATTTACTTGATGTAGTGGAGACTACAGCTTGTATCGTTTTCCATCATTAGATATGCTGGTTAAAACTGATGGGAGCTGAAACTGAGCAACAAGCAGAGGTCCTCTTTGACCACTGTTGTTAATGAATATTTTGCTCCATAATAAATGAGTTCTGGGGAGTTTTCACTCCATCCTTCCTTGTACCTTTACCATGCACCTCAATGAACTGGAAAGATGAAGTCCGTCTTTGTGCTGACCCTGTTTTTCTTGTGTATGTTTTCTTCTGCAGCAAATGAATTACTTGTGACTTTTCCTCCTCATACATTTTAATCCAATATGTTTTTTCCTCAATATTTTTAACAGACCCTGTCCATTTTTATGGTTACAATTCTTTCCCCATTTCATCAACATTATATTGTGTTGTTCTGTCTTCTTCATAATGTTTCGAAGGAATGGATTGCCCTCGGGATATTTTTGGCTGACACACAATTTTTTACCACAGCCAATTCTGGTGAGGATTACTGGGATGAAGTTTTTTAGCCTTCAGCATTTTTCACTCTGAAGTTTCTTTGATTTTTCAAGTAATCGAAACGTGAAAATATAATAAGGATAATAGGAAAAGAGATACTGTTTAGTTTGTTGAGTAATATTTTTTAACTTTCCAAATTCTGTGGGGAGGGATGATATGGGAAGTGAGTGACCATTTACTGCAGCTACAAGAGAATCTGTGAAAGAGCCTCCTACCTGTGGAATCTTGTAGGTGTTCAAAACGTGGGCCATCTGCATGGAGTTTGGGGAGGTGAGGCCACCAATGGTAGCCAAGAGCTTCCTCCTCCTCCTCCTCCTTCCAAAACAGTTGTAGTTGATGGGGCTCCCTTGATTCAGGAAAAGAAGGTCTAGAATGTTCTTACTGGCAAGATTAACATTGAAATTGTTCTCATAAAGCTCCAGTTCTAGTGTGGTGTTGGGTAGCAGCTTGTGGTCCTGGTTGATCTCATGAATGGCAAAAAACATGGAAAGAATATGCTGGTAGTTCTTTGGCCTCAGCCTGAAATAAGAGTTCAGAAGCAGACATCATTATACTAGAAAATGAGGCAGACAAGAAATGGCCTTGAAGGACAGGAGGAAGAGCCACCACCAAGGCAATGTTCAGATTAGCTGGCCTTGAGCTTGGGGCAAGAAACTAACTTGAGAAAATGTCTCAGAAAAACTCCTGCCTCGTTCACAGGAAGGTAAGGTGAGGGAGCGGGAAACACATCCAGACTTACAAGTTTCTGTTACAATAGCTGTTCAGTTAAAAGTAGTCCTGACCTAGTATATGGCATTCATTTCTTAGTCTGGTCTGCCTTGTAGGGCTGACACCCTGAAACAGGCTGGATCAGATTTACTCTTTGTTAGAACAGTTCTACTTGTAAATATTGAAGTTGTTTAGTTTTTTTAGACATATTTTTTATTGAAGATTTTAATTACAGTAATAAAAACTAATAACTAATACAAACTATTAGTGTAATTATCTGTCTCTTGCCCAGCTCTTTCAGCTTCCTCTAAGTTGGAATGCACATCATTGAAGAAACAAATGTACTTACACTCCCATTCTGTACATCTCTGGCCATTTTCTGAATGTCTGGGAGTTTATAATTTTATAAACAACAGAGGAAAACCCCCCAAATATCACATCAGCTTTGGATGTGGAAAATTCCCCTTGAGCATTGAAAGGCTGGATGCAGGAGTATTTCAAACTCTCATGGACACTCTGAGGAAGTAAGAAGAAGAGCAAAAGGGTTTTGAAAGCAAGCAGTGTACAGCCACCACCCCATCTGTTCAGGTACATGATCAAGGAAAAAAGAAAAGCTGTGATAACTGAAAGAAACATTTGTCTTGACAAGAACTAAGGGGAAATCTCCATGTAAAAAGATGAAGGTGGTTTTACAAAACTAAAGAAATAAAAGAAAGAACGGTTAAAACTCCCATTGACAATTCTTTGCTTATTGTAGCTAAACTCTGAGCTTTCAGTAAGCAAGGTGAATTGTGAGAGGTCTCTACCCAGGATAGCACAGCTACCATTTGTGTATGGCTTGACTGGCCTTTTTCTCCCCAGCAATTCTGGTGCAGCTTTGATACCTCCAAAGCAACAGAACTGGAACATTGTGATTTTGCTAATTACAGGGCAAATGAGCACCTTCCTGGAAGTCCTCTAGTCCCTGAAGATCTAGTGATAAAGATGTTTGTGTGATAAGTACATGGCTAGGTCAGGGTTATAGTAAGTCCAGTGATATGCACTGGATATTATGTACTCTGTCCAACTTTCTCAGCTGATACTATTTCCAATTTCCAATCTCCTGCAGTTCTGAAAGACTTGCAAGTGACTAAGTCAGTGATTTTTAAAGTATTTGACCCAACTACCCCATTTCCTAGTCTTGAATAATGTCATTCCATTCCTCACCCCCCAAAAAAACCGCAGACTCTGTTCTTTTACACAAGTGTCTTGGCAGTGACCATCCCAAACCCTAACTGGATTCTCTACTCACAAACAAACAGATACAATTTATTTTATTACCCCCAGGATATATCCATATTACCCAATAACCCCTTTGGGGGTTATTACTCCCAGTTTAAGAACCATTGGAATAAGTGGTCCTTTAATTAGAGAATAGGTTTCTTGATCCTTCTCCTTTGTTTCAACTGCATTCTAGTCAAAACTGAAAATGTTTCTATATTACCATCAATTCTTGGAAAGAATGGATTTTTCTGGACAGACTTTTCCCATTGTCCATGTGAAGAATCTCTGGTGGATTGAACCATGATATTCACTGGTGCATTTAATATCACCCTCTCTTAGGTGGACAAATGTAGATAAATGTTCCTGTATGGTCATCACACTTGTTTTAGGGTGATTTATTTTGTCTAATAATGCATGCTTTTAAGTTTGTATCCTCCTTTGTATCTCTGAATCATAAATAACTATGAAGTCCATTGGCTAGACCAGGTCCTTCCCAAATAGCCTTTCTGCTATTCAGGGATTTTATCCACTCTATTATGTATGACAGGCAGCTTACTTTAGGGTACAGTTTAAAGTTTGGAAAGGTGAGGCCACCTTTCCCTTTGGAATCTTGTAGGATTTTTTATTGTGTCATAATTTAAGAGAAAACTTTTATAAAAAGATGTATCATTGGCATATGATAATCAGAAATTATCAAAAATGTAGAAAGATAGCTCAAACCAGTGTTGGAAATGTGAAAAAGATGTGGGGACATTTTATCATGCATGGTGAACCTGTGAGAAAGCAAAGAAATTTTGGATACAAATTCATACAATGATGCAAAGGATTTTAAAGATCAATATTGTGAAAAAATCAGTATCCTTTTTTATTGGGACTTATGTATAATGTATTAGAATTATAAGATTGTAACTGCTTGTCGAAGAGAAGGTGGAAAGTCATTATATTTCATAACTTTAGTTTCTTTTTTCTTTTTCTTCTTTTTTCTTTCTTTTCTTTAGATTTGTCTTTAACTTATGTAACACTCTTAATAAATATAGATAATAAAAAAAGAAATCTTGTAGGATTTTTTGTTTGACTCTAAGTCTTTTCCTGCTCCATTGTCATGGCCCAGCCTCTGGACTCACATTCTGAGTCTGAAGCTGAAGAAGCCTGTGGAATGTCAGCCTCAGGAAGGACAAAGCCAAACAACACATGAGGCTGACCAATCACAGGCAACACCTGAGTAGCTGGACCTGTTGGGTGAGGATGATATGAGGCCTCCCAGTCCCCACACCAAGCAGGTAGAAAGGAGAGCAGAGCAGAGAAAGTCTGTTAGGCTACTTGCTGAGCAAAAGAGCAAGGAGTCTGGTTAGCAACAGCTGGTTGCAGTCTTATTTAAAGAGCAGCTCTGAGACAGGGTCTTTTGCTGGAAACAACATCTGACTTGTGTGTGTTGTGAGATTTGTGTGTGGATTCTGCTTCTTGGACCCCGGACTTTTGGACTAGCTGACAACCTTGACCCAGCTCTCTGAAACCTTGGACCAACTAGATGATTTTTCTGTGCACTCCTGTTTCCAAAGGAAACTGCATGCAGGCCTGTGCTTTTCCTTTCCTTTGCTTAGTTTACATTCCTTTGCTTCCCTGCAAACTCTTCTGCCTAGAAGCAAAACTGATAATTCCCCAAGAACTTGCATGTGTTCGTGTGATTAAAACCTGAACCAGGACAGTTAGTGTCCATCCTAACTAACTCTTGGCTGACTGGGGAGTGAAACTTGCTAACAGCAGGGAGCAACTTACTTCTGAGAATGCCCAGCTGAGCCAGCAATTTGCTCTGCTCTCGGCTCAGGTGCAAGCCTTGCAGGCCCAACCAGGGCAAGCAGCAGCACCCTCCCACCTCCCACAGAAAATGTCCCATTGCCTGGCTAGGAAAGTTTGATGGGACACTGTCTCATTTCCTGCTTTCTGAGCATAATGCGATCTGTATATGAGCTTAAGAGGGGAGGACTTTCCAACAGACAGAGATCAAGGTGGCTTTGTAATAAGCCTCTTATATGGAAATGCTGCTAGGTGGGCCATGCCCTTATTAACACAATACAGCCCCCTGCTGGATGACTTTGGTGCATTCAGTCCACAGATCCAAGCCATGTATATTGTCCCTGTGAAAGGTCACACAGCGAATCATCAAATTTGCAAACTGAAACAAGGGTGCAGCTCAGTGGCTGAGTATGTAAGTGCTTTTAGGCTCATCTCCCAAGATTTGGCCTGGAATGAAGCTGCACTTATTGACCAGTTTCAGGAAGGGTTGGCAGATGAAATTTTGGATGAGTTAGCAAGGGCTGAAGGTCCAGGCACGATACAGCAATTGGTTCAGCTGTGCCTGGGAATAGATGGGTGGATACCACAATGAAAGGCTAGAGCCCATGCTAACAAACATGTTGTTAAGCCTGCCGTACCTGTGCCTAGTCTGGTGAAAACCTCTCCAGAGGAACCCGTGCAGATTGGGGTGCATGTCCTCCTCTGACGAATGCTGAGAAGGCACAGAGGCATAGAGAGGGGCTTTGCTTGTACTATGGGGACAAGCAACATATAGTAGCCACATGCCCTGCCAAGAAATCCAACTCAGATCTCTCCAGAAATGGATCCCACCTGGTTTAGGTGAGCTATTAAAACAGGGGGAAGTACTGACAACACAAGCCCAAACACCATGTTCCACTACCGCCAAGCACCTAGTGATCTCAGTTTCATTGAAGATACCAGGATAGCCTGTTTTGGAAACCTGAGTCATGCTTGATTCTGGAGCTATAACCAACTTCATGGATCTCCAATTTGCAGCAGATCATGGCATTCCAAAGCACACCCTCCAACCACCCCTAGTGGTCAAAACAATTGACAGTCATTCTCTATGATCAGGTCCTGTGGCTTGGGCCATGACACCATTAAACATGCAACTGGGAAATGATCAGGAAAAGATTGAGTTCTACCCTGCTTCAATATCTCACTTTCCCATTGTCTTGGGCTTGGAGTGGCTTCAAGCACATGATCCACAGATTGTGTGGTCTACAGGAACCATAACTTTCCCTGCTCCATGTTGTAACTGCCACATGGCTGCCATTCCTGCAACCTTAGCTGCTGAACAAGGGGAAGAAACACTTCATGACCTCCCCTCCAAGTACTGAGACTTTGCAGATGTATTCAGTGAAGGAGAAGCATGTCAGTTACCTCTTCACTGACCATATGACTGCCCTATTGATCTGATACCCAGGGCCAAGATTCTAGTGGGGTGCCTCAACTGCTTCTCAGAACCTGAGTTGGCAGCCTTGAGGGAGTTCATTGACAAAAATCTAAAGAGAGGCTTTATTTGACCCTTGTCCTCTCCTACAGCAACTCCTGTATTATTCGTGAAAAAGAAATCAGGAGAACTTAGGCTTTGCAATGATTACATCTGGCAGCTGAACCAGATTATGGTGAGCAATCATTATCCTTTGCCACTTATTTCAGAATTTCTAGAATACCTCCCAAATGCCTCGGTGTTTACCAAGCTGAACCTTTGGGGTGCTTATAACCTGGCATAGATCCAGAAAGGGGATGAATGGAAGACTGTGTTTTGTACCCAGTATGGGCTTTTTGGATATACAGTCATGCCCTTTGGATTGACTAATGCTTTCTCAGTCTTCCAGCATTTCATGAATGATGTGTTCCAAGATCTCCTGGACCACTATGTCATAAATTACCTTGATGACATCTTGATTTTTTCTAATTCCCTTGCAGAACATGAACGTGTAAGAACTGTATAATAGTGGCTTCAAGAAAATTATTTATTTGCCAAGCTAGCTAAGTGTGAATTCGAGAGGATCACAATAGACTTCCTAGGCCATGGCATTTCCTCCACTGATATTGCCATGGATCCTGGCAAGGTGGATGCTATCTTGTCTTGGCAGCCCCCATGCCAAGTTAAGGACATACAATGCCTGCTGGGTTTTGTCAATTATTACATATTACACATTTTATTCCATGAATGAAAATGTCCCCAAACTTACTTACTTTCTTTCTTTCTTTCTTTCTGTCTGTCTGTCTGTCTGTCTGTCTGTCTGTCTGTCTTTCTTTCTTTCTTTCTTTCTTTCTTTCTTTCTTTCTTTCCCTTCCCTTCCCTTCCCTTCCCTTCCCTTCCCTTCCCTTCCCTTCCCTTCCCGTGCATATGGTGCTCCCCACATTTTCTGCTTCATGTCTAAGCTTTAAAAATTAACAGCAATGCAGCTGTTCTCCTGAGATAAAATAAACATGTTTCCTTTTGACATTTTGCAAAGAAAATACTATTGCAAGTAAGCTATTATCTCCCAAGTAATTATACAATCAGTGTTATCATTGTCTGTTGCTCCCCATATCTCTAGGGAATCCCAGTTGACACTGACAAAACAATAACCTCAGGTTGAAACATTACATTACATGGATTTAATCTCAGAAATATAAAACTGCATGCAGGGAAAGCAAGTAGAAAGCATATTTGAGCTGTGATACTTCATTGTCTTCACTTTCATGAGAGGCTCGTTAATTCCAACCCAGCTCCTCAGTTGAATGGTAACATTGGAGTTACACTTTGATATATACAATGACCATAACTTATACTGAGTTGCTTCTATTCAGAACATTGGTTTTATTCTTTTTTCCTAAGATGATGTACGTTTTTCCTGTTTGCAACTGCAACCTCAGTGGTCCTCTTCCAATTGTTCACAAGTATTATCAGTCTGGAGACTTAATCATTGCTGCTATTATTTATCAGGTCTTCTTTCTTTCAAATGAGGTCACTTTTCAAATTGTTCCTTTTCATGATGTGCTTGATCAGTACCTGTAAGTATCCTCCTCCTCATCTTCACACTTATCACCATCACCACTTAATGCTGTATTCTTTCTTTCTTTCTTTCTTTCTTTCTTTCTTTCTTTCTTTCTTTCTTTCTTTCCTTCCTTCCTTCCTTCCTTCCTTCCTTCCTTCCTTCCTTCCTTCCTTCCTTCCTTCCTTCCTTCCTTCCTTCTTTCTTTCTTTCTTTCTTCTGATCAAATGTAAAATGGTTACACTACTATATTACTGATTGCAAAGGCCTTTAGCCATGTCTAAATTCTACACTCATAAAAATTTAGCCTCCCCTAATACTGCAGTCTCAAATGAGGCAAGTATTCTTGTTTTTAATCATAACACTATATGGGATATTTTTCCTCAAGAATGTTCACAGTCCTTTGCTTCATGAGGAGGAAAACATGACTAATCTAGGCTATGTGGTTGTCCTGAAAATAATCTACATGTATCCTAGTACTTTCTGAATTTTCTCCTTTTATCTCACCAGGAAATGAAGTGGTCTGTGGTGAAACAATAAAACTAAATAATCATTTTTAAAGAATAGAAAGCCCAAATGCCAAGTTAATTGTAGAATGTTATGTCCATAAGATTGAAATCATATAAATCCTCCCACTTTCATTCATCCAAATGAATCCTGGAAGAGACATCTCACCATGAATTTGACAGTTTACTAAAAGAAGAATCTTAAAGAGAGAAAAGACGAGGCTACAAATGCTGTCTTAGCTCAATGTTAGCTATCCCCACCCCCACATCAGTGCTTCCCAATCCATATAATCTAGGGCTATTGTTTGCTAAAGACCAGAATTCCAAATGTCCAGAGTAAACAATAAGAACTAACTTTTCTGATTATATGAATATATGTAATAGTTAAAAATAGCAACTGTCTGATTCTGATGCAGAAATATATTGACGTAGTTTATAACTCTCACTGAAGGTTCCTCACTCATAATTACCAACACACTTTGGCTCTGGCATTTGCTGTAAAGGAGATCAATGAACATTCTGAGATTTTACCCAACGTTAGCCTTGGTTTCCACATTGCTACTGATTATATTAAGGAAATTACAACTTACCTTTTAGCACTGGAATTTCTATCTACAAAAGATAAATTTATCCCCAACTACAAGTGTAATGACCAGACCAATACGATAGTTGTCATTGGAGGACCTCGTACTAAGACCTGTCTCAACATGGCAACCACGCTGTACAATTACAAGTTTCCTCAGGTGAGAACCAAAATGGAGCAAGATGGGAAGTTCAGGAGCTATTTCTTACATTCAGATGTTGAGTCCTCATGATAACTCTTCTCAGAAGTATCCCACAACATCTGGCAAGAATACAACCAATTCATGATCTGCAATGGAAATGATCACCACTGCTGTTCGTTAACACAGTATGAAACTTCCTGAGGCCAAGTTGTTAAACTGATAAGGAAGGCTCTTATGCCCTTTCTACCGAAACCAGAAGGTTGGCTTATTGTAAGGCTTGGGGAATGTCTTCAAAAATTAAGCAAGGGTGCCAATAAGCAAGCATACATTTTGACTTTTTTTTTTTGGACAGATCCCTTTTAGCCTCTATTCTTCTATTTTTTCTCCCTATTTAGATTGCATATGGATCAGCTCCACTGATGAATAATGAAGCAGCAGCACTGTTTGTCAAATGGATGTTCCCAGATGAGATGCACCAGCTTAAAGGAATACTACACTTACTGTTGCATTTTGGATGGACCTGGGTGGGGTTGGTTTCTCTGTATCAGGAGGATAAAGAGAGGTTCATTCAAAAGAGCCTTTCCGTGTTTACAGAGAGAGGAATCTGCTTTGACTTTATAGAATGTATCCCCCAAATGACATATGGTAATGAAGCTGCTGAAATGGTGGAGGAGGCAGATACATTATACAAAGTGATCATGGGGAGTACAGTCATTGCAGTGATCTTGAATGCGGAAATTACAAGCATGGTGCCTTTGAGACTAATGATTTATGTTTTAGATTCTGATGATATTCCAAAGCAAAGAAAAGCCAAAGTTTGGATCATGACAGCCCAGATGGAATTCACCTCCATTCTGCTGCAAAGACAGTTGCCCATTGATTTTCTCCATGGTGCTCTTTCCTTTGCAATTCACTCAAAAGAGCTGACAGGATTCCAACAATTTATGTGGAAGAGAAACCCAAACCTTGAAAAAGAAGATGGCTTTATTAGGGATTTCTGGAAAGACGCATTTGAATGCTCATTCTCCAGTGAGATAATGGATGGGAATGCTGAAAGAACATGCACTGGAGAAGAGAAGCTGGAGACTCTTCCTAATTCTGTCTTTGAGACCACCATGAGAGGTCAAAGTTACAGCATCTACAATGCAGTCTATATTGTGGCACATGCTCTGAGGGCCATGCACTCCTCCAAACTCAAAAAGAGTCGAATAATTGATGAGAATAGATTGAATTTCTTCCTTCAGCCACCATGGCAGGTAATGCTGGCTAATGCAAAATTCGGGAACATCACCAGGTCGTGTAAACCATACTGGATTGCTCAGTTGATCAGAGCAAAGTGATCTGTTGGATTTTTCACTTTCTCAATTTTGTGATGGAAGTCTCATCTGAGAAATTTTAAACTGAAATATTTTAGTTAGGTGATAAGAGAGAAAATGCACATGACAGAGAACATAATTCTCTTCCAGTTTTGAATAGTGTAGACTGATGCAAAATTTAAGAGGTTACTTTTCATTAAGCACAGGCCAAATGGAAAGGACCAAACCGAGATTCGTCCATACCCTTCAGGGAATCCTATTAACTTTCCTGTGTCTTATTTATTTTTTCCTTCATTTAGCTCCACCATTACCTGCAACAAGTCTCCTTTAACAACAGTGCTGGGGAAGAGGTTTCTTTTAGTCCAAAAGGAGAATTAGTAACTAGATTTGATATTTTCAGTTGGGTGACATTCCCAAACAAGTCCTTTCTGAGAGTCCAAGTTGGAAAGATCGACCCCATGACTCCCTCAGATAATTTTCTCACCATTTCTTCCAAGGATGCTGTTTGGCCTCACATATTTAACCAGGTGTGTCTCATTTTTCAATTTTTAGGAAATTATTTAGCCACTGATCCATGTACTGTAAGTAAATGATTAAAAACAACAACAACACTTGGATTAAGCTATTTAGCAGCCTCAGACTAATGTTTTCTTTTGGTTGTGATATGAACATAAACTACTAAAGTAACAGAGGTGGCTTAAGGTTTCTATATCCATGAAAATATTTCCTTAGTTCCAATGCAAAGCTATCTTAGTATGCAGGATGTGTTTCTAACTACGTTAATAAAATAATGACACTTTAGAAAAGTATATAGCTTAACAGAAACAAACCATTTACTGAAACAGAATGGAAATATTTTTAAAAATGGCACATGCATGGTTCATGATTTTGTCTCCTTAGAGTTAAATTTTTAATAGCCTCCTCCGAAATAGATGAAATAGGGAGCGGAAACTCTGTTTTTGGAATATATTCCAAAAATAAAGAGTTTCTGCTGGAGATTCTGTTTGTCTATCTAGGTAACTAGTTATGCTAATCCAAGTGGAGTAATATGATTACATACTTTCCAGAATTTAAATGGGTTTCCAGAAATAGCCTGCAGAAACTCTGTTTATGAAATATATTTCAAATGCATATCAAATTGTATTGAAATATATAATTCAAAAACAAAGAGTTTCTGCTGGAGATTCTATCTATCTATCTATCTATCTATCTATCTATCTATCTATCTATCTATCTCTATTTTTGTCTATCTAGCTATCTATCCAAAGTGCAGCACCATTTCAAATATGATTGGACACTATCTATAAAATTCATTAAAGGGGAGGGGTGAAACATATGTTTTTTTCTAAAAATAAAACAAACTAATCAGTGACGGGAATATGACACAAAAAACTTCTTTCTTACCTCTTTCTACATTTCTAACAATTGTAAAGTGGATTTAGAAATGACATTATATCCCAGTTCAGTCTAATAATTCCAGAGAATCATACCCACAACATTCTTGAATCTGTGGACAAAAAGGAACTCTTTTACTCATTGGTGAATGTGCCCTAAAATAAAGATCTTTTGGAAACAGGTGAGTGAAGGAATGTTATTATCTGAAAACATTAAAGAAAAGATAAAACTCCATTTCTTTCCAATCTGCTCCAAGCTTCAAACGAACAAAGAACGCCCCAAAAAACAAAGTAATTCTGCTAGAAATTATTGCCACATTGACAATTATTGCTTAGTTTTGAAAATCAAATTGTTGCCATGAAAAGTTCACAAAATTTTAAATAAATGATCTACAGTATCAATGGAAAAGTTAACCAAATTTTGAAAGAACTTTGGTAAAACTACAATCCCCACAAAAAAAAATGGAACCTCAAGGGGAGCATATTCCAAGGGCTCCAGAGTTAAAAGCTCTCCCAAACTAGTGTCTGGTACTGATTTCCCTGGAACAGGTCTTTACAATACCATGTTTGGCACGATCAGTCCATTAGTGTAATTGGTGTGAGATAAGGAAGAGTCAAGGAATTCAGTGGAGAATTTAAACCAGAAAGAAAACTGGAAAATCGAACACCAAGGTCTGGATTAGATATGAATAATTGGTGAATGTATAATTGGTGAAAGAACGATTCTGAAATGTAAATTCTTCATGTGAAAAAAATCCAGTTTTATTTATGAACAGACATTACCTCTCTCCATCTGTAACAAGAAATGTCCTTTTGGCCATAGCAAGATAAAAATGGAAGGGAAATTATCTTGCTGTTATGACTGTAGACTGTGTCCAGAAGGGAACATAGCTGACCAAATGGGTAAGCAATAGAATATATTGAAAATATCAATGATTGAATAAATATAAATGGGGGCTGAACTTTGAATCAATATTATGGTGATTGAAAATCTTGAGCTTCACATCATATTGTACTGGTCAGCAATGAAATATTTGAACTAATTGTTCATAGTTCAGTAAGATAGTTGATGATAAAACAAATCAGTTCACTCTAACTAGGAGGATCAATAGATTTCTCAGATTTGGATTGTCTCTTCTTAATTTTCCTTGAAAAATTATAAACAGTTTTACAGGAAACTAATGCGTGTTGGTAGACTATCCAAAAGGCTTCCTTTGTACCTTCTTTTTGGAAGTAAAGGAAACTTTGCAATGGTAATGTTTTTTCACTGGTTTCTACTTCTTTTTACTTCCTATTCCACCCAGATGTATTGATTGATTGATTGATTGATTGATTGATTGATTGATTGATTTACTTATGGAACTTATACAGCTGCCTATCTCATATAATGATCCTAGGCGCCTCGCCACAACCCATAAAAACATGAATAAAAACAAAACCACCCATCCCATCAGGCACAGGACCAATCAGCCTCCTGACTCAACCCCCATTCTAGCCCAACACTTCAGGAAGAGCCAGGTCTTCCCAGCCTACTACAAGGATAAAAGGGCAGGGATCCTTGAAATTCAGATGGGAAAGTATTGCAAAGGGCTGGGGCAGCTACATAGAAGGTGCCCCTCCAGAGTCCCATCAGATGACAACATTTAATGGAGGAGACCTGGAGCATGCCCACCTAGCTGACCTATTGGGACAGGCAGATACCTTAGAGAGATATGGTCCCACCAATAATTTAGCTGGTGACATTTAGGGCTTTAAAGGTGATAACCAGCACCTTGAATTACACCCAGAAAGCAACTTGGAGCCAGTGCAGCACATTCAGCAGTGGTATAATTCAGGTGAGCCATGGAGTACCCAGAACTGCAGGTGCCACTGCATTGTGGACCAGATACTGTGTAAATGTTCTTAAAGGGTAGCCTCATGTAGAGTGCATTCCAGTAATCTACTTGGGAGCTCACTAAGGCAAGAGATAACTTAAAAATCAGGGCATATTGAAAAGGAACTGATGATGCTTTGAAACAATAGTGTTTCTATGAATGGTTTTCTTGTTTGTTTCTTTTTTTCCAGACTTAGATGATTGTTTCCCATGTCCAGAAGATCAATATCCAAACAAGGATCGGGATAGTTGCCTTCAAAAAAGCATAACTTACTTAAGTTATCAAGAGCCTTTGGGGATTTCTTTGGTAGTGATTGCAGTGTCCTTTTCTTTCATCTCAGCTTTGGTGCTGGGGATCTTCATTAAACACCAGGACACTCCCATTGTCAAAGCAAACAACAGGAATCTCACTTTTACCCTTCTGATTGCTCTCCTCCTCTCCTTCCTTTGCACTTTGCTCTTCATTGGACAACCTGACCAACTGAAATGTCTCATGCGACAAACGGCTTTTGGCATCATCTTCTCTGTAGCTCTTTCTTGCATATTGGGGAAAACAACCATTGTTGTTCTTGCTTTCATGGCCACCAAGCCAGGCTCCAAAATGAGGAAGTGGGTGGGGAAAAGGCTGGCTATTTCTATTGTCCTATCTTGCTCCCTGGCACAATTCTCCATTTGTGTGGGGTGGCTGGCAATTTCTCCCCCATTCCCAGATTCTGACATGGACTCTGTGGTTGAAGAAATTGTGCTGCAATGTAATGAAGGTTCAACCACAATGTTTTATGTTGTCCTTGGCTTTATGGGGTTCTTGACTGTGGTCAGCTTCACTGTGGCCTTCCTAGCTAGGAATTTACCTGACAGCTTCAATGAAGCCAAATTTATCACCTTTAGCATGTTGGTCTTTTGCAGTGTTTGGGTGTTGTTTGTTCCAACTTATCTGAGCACCAAGGGGAAATACATGGTGGCGGTGGAGATCTTCTCCATTTTGGCTTCAGCAGCTGGATTACTGGGCTGCATCTTTTCCCCCAAATGCTATATCATTATTCTGAGACCTGATTTGAATAAGAAGGAGCAACTAATAAAGAAATGAAACTGATTTTTATAGCAGACCCCCTGAATAAAGCTAAATTGCTTACTTTTACCACGTTGGTTTCTTGCAGTTTGGGGTTCTGCATTCTTTCCTCATATCAGCAAATCAAGGTGATGTAAAGGCAGTAGCTGTGACAATCTCTTCCAAGTTCACTTCAGAACTAGAAAACTGTTCCTCATATTTTCTTTGAAATATTAGAAATATTCATCTGAGCCCTAATCAGAGTAGAAGGGAATAGCTAATCAAGAAGACAATGCTGTGTGAAAACTGGTTTTTAATGTCATAATGTGCACGAATCTCAAAATAAAAGGCTTTGTGTCCTGCAGCCCATGAGCTTCACAACACCCCGCCTAAAAAGAAAGAAAAACCCTCCCAATATTCTCCATAACCATTTTTTAAAGGTAGAGGAAAATCCCCACTAATATCCCCTGCCTTAAATCTGAAAATCTGAGAGCCACTTGGGTGTAGTGGGTAAAGTGCTGGGCTAGAAATGGGGAGACCATGAGTTCTGGTTCTCCATTAGTCATGAAAGCCTAGGTGATATGTTGTTGTGGGAATTGAGGAGAGAAGGTGGAAGAAAATGGTGTTGGAGAATTGCTTCTCAGCTTCCCTGATGTAATTCACCTTATTCATAATGACAAGTGCCCTGCCTTTGTCAGCTTGTTTAATTATGATGTCACTCTTACTCATAAGCCTTGGATGACATCTCATTCTGCCCTGCTGAAATTGTTGCATGAAGCGAGTGTTTTCTTGTTTGTTTGTTTTTTTAATTGATGATTGTGGTTTTAGCTGGATGATGAAAGCAATCATTGTAGAAATCCAATTCATTTTTGGACATCTGTCAGTATCCATGTACTTTGTGTGTATTTGTGTGTGTGTGAGAGAGAGAGAGAGAGAGAGAGATCTGTAGCTATATATTGGCTTGGAAGGTATTGGCTTAATAGTAGTTTTTTGTTTTTTGGGGCCTTTTGGATGTACTATAAATATTAAAAAAATTTTTTGTTTGTGTTTGTGTCCTACCTTCAAAGTATTTCAAGTGTCCAAAAAAAAGAAAAAGTTTCAAAAGACCTGTATATTTTTGTGTGGGTTTAGTAGGGCCATAAAAATGTCTGCCAAAATAATAATAATAATAATAATAACAACAACAACAACAACACCAAGCCTTAAGAACAAATGCATACAAAGCCAGAATTGAGAAGACAGCAACAGACAACAAATGCCGCCTCTGCAGAGAAGGTGAAGAAACAACATCTAGGGTCAGAAATAACAGAACAGAGGCTACAGATCAATATAGATTTATAACACGAAATAAAGTATTCACAGAAGTAGAATTGGAAGAACTGTAAAGGTCTACCCAGGGCAAAGAAATCCAAGCCTTGCCAGAAGTAGCCCAAATAGTAGAGCCTTCACATCAGAAAGAACAAAGCCCTCTAACTAAAAAACAAGAGGAATTAAAACAAAGAATAGTTGAGCACCTAGAACAGCACAAAAACAACAGGATAAGGTTGCCTGCATTGAAGCTTGTTACAAAGAAAAAGCTAGCACAAGTATTAAACAATGCTAATACTGCGATATCAAATATAAGCACCAGCTCACTGCAAGAAACAAACCAACTGATGTACAGCATGGCTGCACTTATAACTAAATACCTTGGATGCAAAATCAATAAACATGAAAAAAAGCCAAACAGTGCACCACTGAAATGGAAGATCAGGTTGGAAAATAAGATCAGCATGCTAAGATCAGATGCAAGCAAGCTAGAACAGATGAAAAAGAAGAAGAAGCTGAAGAACAAAAAGACCAAAGTATACCTGATCAAGAAATATCAGCTAGAAACAAGGAAGATCAAGGAAGCCCTGGAAATAACAAAGCACTATGTACTAAGACCTGTCTCAACATGGCAACCACTATGTGCAATTACAAGTTTCCTCAGATGAGAACAAAAATGGAGCAAGATGGGAAGTCCATGAGCTATTTATTATGTTTAGATGTTGAGTCCTCATGATAACATCTGGCCTGGGGGGGGAGGGAGGATGTCAGAAATGGGGTTGGCTGGCCCCTTAGTGGCCTGGTGTGGCCTCTATCAGCCTCTTGGATTTTTTAGCCTTTTTATCTCCGTAAGCGTGGTTTTTTATAACTTTTAATCATGTATTTCTGACTTTAATTTGTTGTAAGTCGCCCAGAGTCCCCCACTGTGGGGGGATGGGCGGGGACAAGTCTATTAAATGAATGAATGAATGAATGAATAACTCTTCTCAGAAGTATCCCACAACATCTGGCAAGAATACAACCAATTCATGATCTGCAATGGAAATGATCACCACTGCTGTTCTTTAACACAGTATGAAACTTCCTGAGGCCAAGTTGTTAAACTGATAAGGAAGGCTCTTATGCCCTTTCTACCGAAACCAGAAGGTTGGCTTATTGTAAGGCTTGGGGAATGTCTTCAAAAATTAAGCAAGGGTGCCAATAAGCAAGCATACATATTGCACATTTTTTCCACTTTAGATTATATATGGATCAGCTCCATTGATGAATAATGAAAGAGCAGCACTGTTTGTCAAATGGATGTTCCCAGATGAGATGCACCAGCTTGAAGGAATACTACACTTACTGTTGCATTTTGGACGGACCTGGGTTGGGTTGATTTCTCTGCATTAGGAGGATAAAGAGAGGTTCATTCAAAAGAGTCTTTCCGTGTTTTCAGAGGGAGGAATCTGCTTTGACTTTATAGAATGTATCTTCCAAATGACATACGGTAATGAAGCTGCTGAAATGGTGGAGGAGGCAGATACATTATACAAAGTGATCATGGGGAGTACAGTCATTGCAGTGATCTTGAATGCATGCCTCCAAACTAAAAGAAGGTGAAATAATTGATGAGAACAGATTGAATTTCTACCTTCAATCACCATGGCAGGTAACGTTGCTAATGCAAAATTCAGGAAGATCATCAAGTCATGTAAACAGCACTGAGTACTTGTATGTGTGTGTGTGTTCATTTTAGCAGTTAAAATGAAACATCCTTTCCAGATAGCTTTGAATGCTATTCGGAAGAGCTTGGTATTGCCATAGGAAAGGAAAGGAAAGGAAAGGAAAGGAAAGGAAAGGAAAGGAAAGGAAAGGAAAGGAAAGGAAAGGAAAGGAAAGGAAAGGAAAGGAAAGGAAAGGAAAGGAAAGGAAAGGAAAGGAAAGGAAAGGAAAGGAAAGGAAAGGAAAGGAAAGGAAAGGAAAAAAATAATAAAAACAAAAATAAAAATAAAAATAAAAAAAATAAAAACCTATTATCTTTTTCTAATGTTATTTCAATGTTCAGGTCATTTTTGCAGTATCAGGTAGAATTTGAAGAGGAATTTCTTGAATATATGGAGAAGGTTAAAATGCATAATGTGTGAATACAGAGAACATTTGAATGTATGAAAGTATAAATGTATACATATAGGAACTTAATGAATCCATGATGTTAGACAGTTTCAAACATAAAAACTTAATACCTACTTTGTTACTCAGTAGTACTACTATTCCTCACCATTTTAATTTGGGAGGGACTAAGACTCAAAGGGAATAACTTTTGTAGGCAGTCATAGATGGGCCCATGCACTGATATTTCCTAGAGAAGTCCAGGAATACGATAAAGAAGTGACAAATCCAAGGAACAAGACCAGAGGCATGGTGAGGTAGAATCCAGAGTTCCAAGCATGGCCTAGCAAAGGAAATGTCAACCATATGAGCCTCCACCTAATATACATCTATAGCACTTTCCTCCTCAGCGTTGGCTCTTCTGCAGGCTTGTTTCTCTCTGGTCTATGGAGTCCTGCTCTCTGTTGTTGAATCTTTATCACATGCCTCTGCTGAGGAGCAAAGCCTCCTGGGGCTTGCTGGATCTGCCTCAGCCAGAGTGGAGTCAATGGCTCCACCACTACTAGAATCATCCTCACCTAGATTGTTGTCCCTAGATTCTCCTGACTCCACACCGTCCCCCCCCCCACCCACCCCCACCCCCGTAATGTGTCTGGGCAACCCTTTTATTTTGGAATTGGAACAACCAAAGAATGAATCAGAGACCTTCACTAGAGAAAGCATGTGGTCTGTGACTCAGTCATGAAATGTTGGAAGCAATAATAGAAACCACATGGCATTTAACTATTATGTCAGATGAGAATCTTCCATATCAGGGATATAGCTTGAGTACAGTAACCATGAAAGTATTTCACATTATTCAGGATTTAGGCAGACCTGTTTCAGTGTTTAATGCTATTCAAGGTAAGGCAAAGAAATTCACAAAGGAGACAATTATTATCAGTTCTTTCTGTGTCATTGCAGGAGCTTAGGTATTTTTCACATATATTTAGTTAGTTAGTTAGTTAGTTAGTGATTATTTATCTTAAGAATAAGAACTAAAACAACAGCAAAAAAGAGAAACAATTTAGAGTAGTATGATTTTGAATGGACATAGTTGTTATTCAGGAAACTCCTTTTTCAACATGAACCATGTCTTATAAATGTTTACATCTGTTTCGATGTTACCAAATAAATAATCAGTGTGGTCCTTTCCAAATAAATAAGAAGTGTTATCATCAGGAGTTATATATCAAATCATGGAAAGATGGATGTAATAGAATATATACTTGAACATTAATAAGAGAGGGAATTGAAAAGAGTCATTTAAATTAAGTTTACTTACCAGGAGTGGCAACGGGTATGTGTGTGCTTTCAAAAATGTCAAGCAAGCAGTTTTTACTGAGCTATCAAAGCCCTGCTCCTTTAGTCTATGAATCATATATTTATAGTATGTAAAAAAGAGGAAGTCCTTCAGTTGCTTGGTTGTGTCTGCCATCTTGAATTTTTCGCCTCTCCTCTAATGATGCTTCTGGTCACTAGGAAAGTGCTAAAAAATATGGACATAAGCATTAAACTATTCTCCTGGTCAGATGTTCTTTTATGTTTAGATGTGGCTTCAACAATATGATGTAGCACTTGGGGAAAAAGTTGCAGCCCAGTAAACCTGTAGTAGAAGCCAAAAGGGAGAAGATCTCCACAGCCACCATGTATTTTCCCTTGATGCTCAGATAGGCTGGGATGAAGGACACCCAAATGCTGCAAAACACAAGTTGAATAGTTGAATAAATAATCCATTAAAAATCAAATATAAACAACAAACCCTGTACATAAATACTAAAAACATTCAAGATGATGGGGGGGGGCTAGGTCAATCACCCCACAAGCCACCTCCACTGGTGTGAGCCCCCATCTGGCCCCCAGGCCTTCTGGCACAGCCAGGATTTCACCCCTTTCCTGAAGGCCATGAGAGGGGGGGCACACCAGACCTCAGGAGGCAGATTGTTCCATAGGGTGGGGGGCACAGCAGAAAAGGCCCTCTGCCTAGACCCCACCAGTTGAAATTCCTTGACTGGTGGAGTCTGCAACATGCCCCTTCTGCTGTACCGAGTGGGGCAGGCTGAAATAACCAGGGCGAGACGGCTCCTCGATCATGTAATAGATGCATGCAAATTATTTAATAACCTACTTTAAAACCACCTACTGCTGTTTAGCCCCAGTCCAATTCCAAAGTTGGCTGGAGAAATCCTTTCCCCTACTATAGCAAAGTTTAAAGGAATGAAAAAGGAACAAGCTTGAAAACTCCAGAAATTTGTTTGTTTGTTTTTACTTGCCAATTATGACTAAAATTCTTCCTTCAGGGCATTTAGTACAATTGAAGCAACAAGCCTGTTTCCCCTCCTGAGCAACCCTGCTGGCAGCAGGTCTCAACACATCTGGCATGGGGAAGTACCTGGAAATGATCATTGGGAAGATTTATAGGTAGCATTCACCAACCACTTCTGGAAATTCCCCACTTCATTTGGGGACAAGGATGTCAGGTTCAGCCCAAGAACAACAGCGAGACAGTCCAGAACAGTTTAGCTCCTTTATTAGCTTACACCTAATAGACAGAATCTCGCCAGACTAATTCTAATCCCCAACAACAGCAGCTATAACCATGAT
Source organism: Liasis olivaceus (assembly GCA_030867105.1). Taxonomy (NCBI): domain Eukaryota; kingdom Metazoa; phylum Chordata; class Lepidosauria; order Squamata; family Pythonidae; genus Liasis; species Liasis olivaceus. The sequence continues at coordinate 102,212,761 of CM061351.1, forward strand.
GACCTAGGGAGGGGCCAGTCTCATCCTCTGGACTTTCCCACACTCCGGCTGGGGGCTAAGGAGGTGCTTCCCCTGGAATCTCTCTTCCCCCTCCTGGCAACCTTGAAGCTCCATTCCAGAATCTTCCCCGCTCATGCCTTCCATCACAAAGGAAGATGGAAAGGGGACTGGCTGAATACATTCAAGGGTGTGCAAAATCTTTTGAACTCAAGATGTTTGTTGGAAGTTCCAGGTTTGCAGCAAACCAACTCATATTTTAGGATGTTTTCTGAGTTTTCCTTGAACTGTGTCCATGCTCATTTGTGATTTTACATCCATAAAAGTAGACAGTAGAGAGCATGGTAGTCTCTGCTGGGTGATGCCTACTCCCCAATCTACAGAGAAATAAGTAAAATGAATTTGCAGTCACTTCGAGCTGACTGGCTAGGGCAGAAATGAAGGAAGAAAATATTCTTCCAATTTCTATGCTTGGGATATACATTTCCTGCATCATATCCATCTAAAGAATTTTCTAAAAATGTCAAGAGGGGAGGACACCCACCAGCAGCAAGCTTTGTTTCTTTCTAAAACCTATATTTATTTTGTTTTATTTGTTCCTGCACTTACAGTATAATTTGACATTGACAACAGTACCTAAGATTAAGTTTAAATTGGGTTATTGCAGGAGACAATATTGTAAATTAAAAAAAAATCTGCGAAACATTTTTATCTTGGGTAAAGTGGGGAACACCTTAGGAAATAGGTTTCTGTGTATCTTTTTTGGAGGGATAAGAATAGGGAAATACCATTTTTTCCCCCACTACATTATAGACATTCACAGTGAAAATTCATCAGATTTTTCAGTACTTTTTCTCCTTACAGTTATTCTGTTCATTTTTTAAACATGTCTCATAGTCACTTTGTAAAATCAGTAGCATGTGGAGCTATTCAGAAAATAAAAAGAAGTGTATATATATGAGTCTTATCTAATATAAGTTCCAAAATGCAACTACAGACAGAAACAAAATAATTCCTGCAGATATTGTCATAAAGACAAACCTAAACACGAAGCAAAACCATGATGCTCCAGGCCATGATCAATATACTTCACTTCTCGATTTTAAAGTATTGCATTGTAGATTTTTAAAAAATTGAGAGAAAATTCTGTGGGAAATGAGTGACATTTGAATAAAGATATACCCATAAAGTATGAATCTAGAACTAGCTCAATTCTTTAACATGTTATTCAGTCTAACCATTATTAAACACCTACTAGGGTGAGAGCCAGCAAAACGAGAAGAAACCCATGGGAGCATTTCATATTGTGCAGGATTTAGGAGCACCTCCTTCAGTGATTAATGCCATTCATGGCAAAAATATTCAGGGGGCAGAAAAAAAGACAGAATCACTTTACAGAGGCCAGACACACAGGTTACCATAGGGAGGCAATTTTGTGGTGGGGGCTGTCTCTGAAAAAGGCTCTCCTTGTCAATCTCCACCTTGTCTTATTTGATCATCAACTTTTCAGCCAAGGTGTGCTGGCAAAGCATAAGAGAACAGTTAGCCTGGGGTGTGCCTGGAGAATAGGAGAGGGGAGAAGGCATTTTGCTGAACCTCTGGCTCAATGCTGATGCTTAATTTTGATCATGTTCCAATTATGATTCACTCTGATCAGTGTCAGGGTCACTGTGTGCCTTGCTTGGTTTTCTCATGTTGCATGATAAATTTCTCATGTTGCATTTTCCTAAGCCTCTGGCTCAATGTTGATACTTAACACTAGAGTTGTTAGAGTCCCTGTGTCTGTAGATATGAAATCTCTGCTCATGCAAAAACACACCTTGGGGTTGTGTGGTTTTTTTCCTGTAGTTTCTACACTACTCAAGTCATAAACAACTCTGAGAAGCTTCCCCTGCTTATGCAGAAATCAGGTTAATAAACTAATACAACATAAAATGAATGCCAATACACAGTTTTTCACAGGTACTCAATAATCAGGAGAACTAAAATCAATCATTCCCCCAAAGCAGCTCTGGAAGAGCCAGGGTTTGTTCCTCCAATCAATGAAAAAGAAGGTTTTTTTATGGGTTAAATAAGTATAATATTGAGCAAAGTTGATATCTGGAAAGTGCACCCAGCATGTCTACTAGTACAGTGTATTTCCCAAATGACACTTGTTCTCTTTATCTCCCCTAAATCATCAGTAGGATCCTTTCCAAAAAACTATGAAGCAATATCACTAAGAGTTTTATATCAATACAATCATAGAGGCATACATGTAATAGAATATTTATTTCAACATTAGTAAGGGAAGAATGGACTCCTTTTCATAACATTTAATCACCAGCAGTAGTGTGGGTGTGCATGTGTGTGCTTTCAAAAAACATCAAGCAGACAATTCCTATTGATCTATGAAAGCCCTGCTTCTCTACCCCATGGATAATACATGCACAGCATTTAAAAAGAGGAAGGATTTCAGTTGCTTGGTCATGGCTGCAATCTAGAATTTTTGCACTGTCCCCTAAGGATCTGTTGGTCACCAGGTGAAAGGCTTACTAATAGAATGTTGGATTTAACCATTAAGCTATCCTCCTGGTCAAATGTTCTTTTGTGTTTAGATGTGGGCTCAACAGCATAATGTAGCATTTGGGGAAAAAGATGCAGCCCAGTAAACCTGCAGTAGAAGCCAAAATGGAGAAGATCTCCACAGCCACCATGTATTTTCCCTTGATGTTCAGGTAGGCTGGGATGAAGGACACCCAAGTGCTGCAAAACACAAGCATGCTGAAGGTGATCAACTTGGCTTCATTGAATGTATCAGGCAGCTTCCTAGCAAAGAAAGCCACAGTGAAACTGATGCTGGCCAGCAGCACCAAGTAGCCAAGGACAATATAAAACATGAGATCTGAGCCTTTGTTACATTGCATAATGATCTTATCAGTCTGGGAGTACATGTCCAACTCTGGGAAAGGAGGAGACATGACCAACCATACTACACAGATCACAGCTTGAATGTGGGAGCAAAGGACAATGACAGATCCTGCCAGTCTTTTCCCTAGCCACTTCCTCATCTGGTTTCCTGGTTTGGTGGCGAGGAAAGCCAGAACTATGGTGATAGTTTTGGCCAAGACACAGGGAACAGAGATGGAGAAAATGGTGCCAAACAGAGTTTGCCTCAGGAAACAAGTCACTTCCCCAGGCCGGCCAATAAACAGGAGGGAGCAGAGAAAACAAAGGAGGAGAGAAGAAAGAAGGGCCCATGTGAGGTTCCTGTTGTTGGCTTTGACAATGGGGGTGTCCCAGTGCAGAATGAAGGTCACTGCCACTAAAAGGAGAGCTGCTGAAAAGAAAAGGACCAAGGAAGTCAGAACAACTCCCAAGGGTTCGCCGAATGACAAATAGCTGAAACTTTTGGGAAGACACTGGTCTTTTTCCATATTTGAGTAGTGATCTTCTGGGCATCTTACACACTGGTCTGCATCTGAAATAAAGGAACAAGGCCTTGTCATTGCAAAAGCTAATTTAGAGACATCACTCCTGGTTACACCATTCACATATCCCATTGTGCCTCTAGAATAAAACTTTCTTAATCTTTGGCAAAAAATTTTATATTATGCAAAAGTCTTCAGTTGAAATTCTATAATATTAGCAGGCTATTTTCCACTTTCTTTTTCCTGAAAGGAACTAGATTCTCTCCACATAGTGAAGAAATTCTTTATATTCAGACTGCATTTATTTAGATTTGTTTTGTTTTTTAAAAAAACCTACTGCAGCTTAACCCCAGTCTCATTCTGAAGTGGATTTGAATAACACTATTCTACTAGGTAGTATACCAAACTAATAAAGAATGAAGAAAGATAAGATTTAAGACCCTGGAAGTTCCTACTTTAGAATTCAATTTTTCACTTGCCAATTTGGACTGAAATTCATCCTTCAGGGCATTTGCTGCATTTGTAGCAACAAGGTGGTCTCCCCGCCTGAACCACTTTGCTGTACCCTTGGTGGCAACTCTCAACACTTCTGGCATGGGGAGGTACCTAGAAATAAGAATCAGAAAGGCTGGCAAACCTCATGAAATGCTCCACGTTATTTGCATACGGGCATATTAAAAGGGGAGTGGTTTTACTAAATTCAAGATATGCACAAAATCTTTGGAGATGAAGTGTCCCAAGAACATAATTGTTTGACAGTGTTCCAACTTTGCAGCAACCATCCTGTATTTTGGGATGTCTGCTGAGTTATCCTCAAACTATGTCTATCATAATTTGTTGTCATGTAGTCATAAGAGTACAGAGTAAATGATGTGGTAGGCTCTTTTGAGTGGTCTCTTCTACCCAATCTACAGAAAAATATAAACAATATAAAGTTTCAAACCTACAAGAAAACAATAGATCCTACATTCCCTTTTAACCTGTTCTCTAGGGCAGAAATGGAGGGAGATACTCTTTCACTTAATTTCATGAAGACAAATCCAAATATCCAAACATCCAACAAAAACATTACATTCTAGGCCATCATCACAATACTTCACTTGTGAATTTTCAGGTCATCAAAGAAGAATATCTTTTCCCCAGAAAATTATAGCCTACCTAATTAAGGCATCCCCAAATGTCCTACCTGCTGAAATTTGAAATTCCATACAATGGCACTTCCATTGATGGTGAACATTTTCCCATTGGCAGCTTTGGAGTAAATCCTTCCAATCCGGACTTTCTGGAAGGACTGATTGGGGAAAGTGACCATGTTGAAGATGTCATATCCAGGGTCAAAGTTCCCTTTCTCATCAAAAAAGATTTCATCTCTGGCACTGTTATTAAAAGAGGTATTTCTCAGAAAGTAGGGAAGCTGGATTCAGGAAAGGGGAAAAGGAATTTTTTTAAAAAAGTTAGATTAGGTTAGCAGGAGATGGGAAAATATTCTTGTTCCCAGAGAAAAAGTAGCAAGCAATACTTCGTTTGAAAAATACCCTGTGATACATCATTTCATCTTCCTTCCCTCAACCCCTTAGCTGTTCCATCATTGCCTGACAGATGGGGTCTCTGTGATCTCATCATCCATTCAATGTCCTGAAAGTTGGTCAACCAATTATGGTCTCATTGCACAAATTATCCACCATTAAAGACAGACTTCCTCATCTCTCTTTGCTTAAATCTTTCTTCCAGGTATCAGATCACTGTTTCAACGAAGATAGAGAAGCCAAAGGCCACCTCGCTCCATGTAAAGAAAACAATTTTTCAAATTGTCCTAATATCCCCCAGAATGATGGCTTTGTTCATGGCTGAGTTTTTGTAGTTATAACAGAAGTCTGTTCTGCTTTGATTCAGGCTTCTCTTGAACCCAGATAGCATAGAGCAATTCCAATTTCGATAAAATCAAAGCCAACAACAAAGTCCGGAAGACCCACACCAGCCATCGTATTCCAGCCGTGAAAGCCTTCAACAATACATTTTCCTTACCCTTCCATGGAATTTTTTAAGCAAGAAGTTAACAATCTCACTAGGAGATACAGTTCTGATATAATCAGTGGAAAACTAAATAAGACATACTCCAACTTTCGCAAAAAACAAAGAAACAAACAAAGAAAGAATTATCACAGAAAAGGTGAAGGGGGGCAATCACTCCATCACATACAAGGGGGAAAGAAAAAAGAACAAGAACAGGGGGCTTTGAAAATTGCTCTTTATATATCTCTTGCTTCTGAGTCACAAAATTGCAGAACTTCATTTGCATCTAGGTTCCTAATTTCCTATATAGCAATGTTCTGTTGACTATACTATAATGGAGAGATCATGGGGATTTTAGAGAAACATTCTCTTCTAACCTTAACCCAAGCTGCTTTTCAAATTCCTCATCTAATCAAACACTGGTGGCATTTCCTGGTGGTCTCTCATCTCCATTTGTGTATTAATGGATAAGAATTGGGATTATTCTTATCCCCACCTCATCTCCTTCAGGCCTTACACAGATGGATATCAGAGGAGTGATGACATACCTGCCATGGCTGAACATCCCCAAGATTTGCTCCATGCCAATTCCCCGAGAAGCTGGATTTGCTGCGGTTGATTGCATTGTGTGCAAAGCACGTGCCACAGAATAAACCCCTTTGTAGATATTGTAGCTCTCTCCAGACATGGCCATTTCAAACATGGAGCCAGAGAGGCTCCCCAGTTCTTCCTTTCCTGTACAGTGTTTTGCTCCTTTGTGATATGGGGCGATTGAACAGCGAAATATAAATTCCCAGAATGAATTGATGAAAGGAATGGGATTTAAAAGATGGGTCATGCTGTTAAGAAACTCCTGAAATCCTGGCACCGTGTCTGCATGGAGTGAGAAGAATAAGGAATCATTGAAGGTTTGTGCTGGGAATCGATTCCGTCGCATTAAGATAACAGTGAAATCCCACTGAGATGTTATGATCCACACCCTGTGATCATTTGGAAGCATTGAAGTAAATTCACGGGAATCAAGGGTCCACTGTAAACCCTCCATAGATTGGACATCCCCAGAAGCAAGGAAGACAGTGGTTTTCTTCAGGGAGATCACATTTATTATTTTCATTAACTTTTCAACAAAGGAGCCTGCATATAATGTCAAATTACTCATTTCTGGGATCAACTGCAGAAAAGAAATGCAAATATCATTCTGGGAGAGCTTTGGTTGGAGATTTCGAAGAAAGTTTTCCCCGCTTTCGTCCTCAGATACCAAAAGGCCAATCCAGTTCCATCCAAAATGAGTCAATAGACGAACAATCCCCTCGTGTTGTAAATTCTCTTTGGGAACCATGCTGAAGAAGGAAGGGAACCTCCTTTTGTCACTAAGGACTGGGTCGAAGGAGCCATAACCGAGCTATTTGGAAGAAAGAAGGATTGAAAATTCAGCTGAGAAGTGCATCAGTTTGTCCGGAAGAGGACAAAGATTTTCCATTTTCTCTTTGAGCATTGGATGCTACTTTGAGATTATGATTTTTTGACATTTAAACATTTTATTGGTAAAGTACAACAACCAGAAGGTATGATAAAATACATCCAAAAATATAACATTGCTAATATAATAAAAAAGAATATACAAAATAGTAATGACATGAGTGGCATTTGAATAAAGATGTATTCATAAAATATTAATATAGATCTAGCCCAATCCTTTAACATATTATTAATCAAACCACATAAGTAGACCATCTGTTGCTCCATCTTTTCAGTTTTGCTGTAGTATATATAATTTCAGTACATTGATATTTGTACAATAGATTCTCAATATCCTGTTCTTTACATGCCTTAGAATATTGCATATAGAGAAGTGGATATTCTATCAACAGTAGTTATAGTTTGAGAGATTAATGTTACAAGCATTATGATTATTTTAGTTTTTCTTGAAAAATAAACACAGGAAATGAATGAGAAAATAGAGGAATAGGACATATCAAGGTATTTTTTTTTATGATAAGGCGTTCTTTCTTAAGCTAAATTACTTGATATTAAAGTCTCCGTCATGTTATTAATTGGTGTATACATACCTATACTCATATATATGTTTTTATATCTATATAAATATGAGTACGAATACATGTGTTTTTATACAGGTTGATAAAGGAAAATAAGTGAATAAAATGAGGAAAGTTTAGCAAATTTGAAATACTAAAAAAGAAAAAAGAAAAACAAAAGAGGGAATAAAAAATTAAGAGGAGAAAAAGGAAAAAAAAGAAGCTTTTCAGTTTCTGACATTCCTTCTCCTATGCATCTGCTGGTTTGAAATAGGATTTAGACCTCCTTAAAAACCAATCCGTACGTATGGGAAACTCTCTTGCTTAAGTTTACGTAAACTTCTATTGGGTAGTTTCCTTTTAGTTTTGCTTTTGCTGTGCATTCTCCAAGTCTGAGTTTCCACTCAGATATTGTCAGAATTGTCTTTCTTCCAATGTGGAGCATGATTTAATTTTGCTGCTGTAAGCATGTATTTCATTAAATTTTGATTTCTCATGATTTTTCTGAGATGATTCCCAATAAAAAAGTTATAGTTTCATTTGAATTTAAATTCCACAATTATCTGCATTGTACTATGTATTTCTTTTCAGTATGTTTGCATTTTTTAAAAAGGGCAACAGAGACCAAATTAATGTTCTTCTAACATTTCCAACATTTACTGCTATATGATTTATCAATCTTAGATATTGCAGATGAAGTAGTATACAAGCTACAAAACATATTAGAGTAATTTTCCTTTAGATTCTACCTTGGTGCAAATCTTACAGATTTAGTCCGTAATTCTGCCTGTTGTTTTGTTGTACGTATTCCTTTGAAATTTTTCATCCATTTTATGATATTTCTTCTTGTTCTGTGTCTGTGCCATGTCTAAGTATTGTTTAAGTATACGGCCTAGTAGGTGCTGTTGATTTTGCATTAAAGGTTCATTTTTTTTTTTTTAATGTCCCTCCTTCCTTCTTAAGATCTGATCTTATCCTTCTGGCTATTTATAAATCCGTGTCAGCCTTACCAGGTAGGCCAGATAGGAAACATGACCAGATAAGCCAATTCTACTTTATTGTAAAGATACATTACCAGAATCTTACAAGTCTGAAAGTTCAATTCCCCCATCATCTCTTTTACAGCCTGAGAAACTAGGGATGGTCCCTTCTGAGCCTGTTGCGCCACCCAATATGAAGCTATGGGCTGTGCTATGTCTTAACTAATGTTTCCCGAGGTAGCATCTCTTTGCCCCTTCTCCCAAGGTCTTTCCCACATACCATTAAAATAAATCAACCATGGTTCATTCCAGCCTTCACTAAGTAAAGCTTGTAAAAATGTAGTGGACCATATATGCATATGTAATTACCTTCCTTTTAGTGTAGTTATCTCCAACATGAAAAGCATTGGAAGGAGAAGCTAAGGGTGAAAGTGTTTGGCTAATTATTGCCTTTGTACAATTCTATACTTTTATCAAGCTTTATGAATGTCTGAGAATTAGTGCTCCCAGTCAGAACTTGGAAATCAGGACTTCAGTTGCCATCATTCCTGATCCCTGGAAGTGGGCAGCTTTCGGATTAGATCTAATAAGGCCCATTTCAATTTAGGTTGAGATCAAGTGAAAAATGTTACTTGGGGGGCAAAATAATAAAGTCAGAGATATGGTCATGTAACTCCACATACAGTATGTCACCTTATATAATGAATGCCCACACCAAAGAACCAGGATGCACGGTGCGGTCTTTATTGTTTCTGTGCCAAATAAAATACTCTTAACTTGCCCTCAACATCTATCTCGAGCCAATATATTTTTCCTGAATATTTTTCAAAGGCCTCGTCCTCATTATTTCTGATCACAATTAATTTACCATTTCTTCAATATTTGATTTTCTCCTACTGTGTTCTTCATAATTCCTTCCATGCAATGCGGTAAGCTTGAGATATTTTGACCTGACACACAATTTCTTGCCTTTGGCTATCCTACTAAGGAATATGGGGCTGGAAATCCAAAATATGCTCAAGTCATCTGATTGAATATCTTCTCTTTTATATAATTGTCAGGACTTATTCTCAGGTTTGTTTGATTTTTTTTAGAAAAATAAAATATTAAAACCAAATGTGCATGATAAGAAAGAAGATGCAATTCAATTGCTGAGTAATATACTTTAACCTTACAAATTATGAACGGGGTCAGGAAGTGACTGATCATTTCTAAAAATCGACAAGACAATTTCTGAAAAATCCTCCTACCTGTGGAATCTTGTAGGCATTCAAAACATGGGCCATGTGGATGGAATTTGGAGAGGTGAGGCCACCAATAATAGCCAGGAGCTTCCTCTTGGTCCTTCTGATGCAGTTATAGTTGAGGGGATTCCTCTCTTTCAGAAAGAGGTGATCAAGAATGTTCTTACCGGCAAACCTTACATTGAAATTGTTTTCATAAACCTCCATTTCAAGTGTGATGTTGGATAAGAGCTTCGTATCCTTGTTGATCTCATGAACAGCAAATACTATGGAAACAATGTGCTGGTAGTTTTTTGGCATCATGCTGCAATAAGAGGGTATAACCATAAAAATGATTGCAATTTCATTACTATTTCATTACTATAAGTTCTGATAATGATGTAGCAACAGTTCAAACCATTTAGGAGGAGACTTTTGGCAATGCTTAGACATCCAGGCAAAACTTTGCAGGAGTTTTGGAAGATATTATGATGGTCCACCTTCCTCTTAAACTCTTCCCCTGACAGATGCTATGAAATCACTCATCCCTTTAGCTTCTTCCATTTCTGCTTTTGAAGGTCATGTGTAACTACAGACCTAAATCAATGTATGTTAACACTGAATATGAAGATAAATTTCTATAGTGTACTTTGTTCTTTCTCCTTTGACAAAAATTCCTTCATCCAATGGCACCAGGTAACAAATAATTTGGTGATAGAGATCTTGACTGAAATGTCCCAGAAGAGAATTTCTTGGGATTTTCTTTCCTTTCGAAGTCTGCTTCGAATGGAAAGAATGATACTTGCCTGGGTTCAAATTTCAGAACCTGCTTCCCATTCAGATAAATGCTATGAAAGCCCTGAGGATTTCTTCTACAGAAAAAAGATGGTGAGTTTAATGTCCATGTTTTAATTGAGCTTGTGATACTTTCATTCATGGGATGGATAGAAGCGAAGCTTTTGAGTGTGCTCTGGAAATTCATTTTCAGAGCATTTCTGCTAAACGTGCACCTTCAGAATGACAGACCTCAGGGAACGTCCATTACATTATGAGCATTCCCCACTTTTCTGTTGTATGGATGATTCCCTAGGTGCCACCTCCCTGGAAACCATGTTCAAAATGCACTTCTGAACCAGCATTATCTGCCTCTTGCTGAGATTCTCTCAGCTTTCTCAAAGCTGTAATGCACTTCATTCAAAGAAGAAAAATGTACTTACAGTCCAATTCTGGACAATCCTGGCTGTTTTGTGAAATCCTGAAAGGTGATAAGTTTATGAACAAAGGAAGAAACCCCCCCCCCCCCCCCCGCCCAATATCACATCAGCTCTGGAGGTGGCAAATTTTGCTGGAGCGCTGGAGGGCTGGATGCAGGAGGATTTCAAACTCTCATGGCCACTCTCAGGAAGGAAGAAGAGGAGCAAAAGGATTTTGAAGGCCAGCGCTGTTGAGCCACCTTCCCTTCTGCTCCAGTATATGGTCAACAAAAAGTAGCAAACTGAGGAAGATAGTTTAACAAGATAACACTGAAACTCACAATGACAACTCTTTGCCTGTTACTCTAATCTCTGAGATTTCAGTGGCACAAGGTGAATTCTGAGGGTTCTTTTCAAAGTGTAGCAATTTTGATCCTTTTCCCAGGCAGTTCTTGTGCAGCTTTGATTCCTCCAAAGAAACAGAACATAGTAATTTGCTAATTAGAGGGCAAATAATAAGCTTTCCCAAGTCCTTTATCCGTGATGATCTAAAGGAATGTTCTTTCTGTAAAATCTGAACATGGCTACAGTATGGATTATGGAAAGTCTAATGAGATGAGTCCCCTTCATGGATCACTGCCTTGTCGTGGCGAAGGGGCTTGTGTAACTCAGTGAAGCCATGAGCTATACCATGCAGGGCCACCCAAGACGGACAGGTCATGACAGAGAGTTCTGACAAAATGTGGTCCACTGGAGAAGGAAATGGCAACCCACTCCAGTATCCTTGCCAAGAAAACCCCATGGACAATGTAAAAAGGCTAAAAGATATGACGCCGGAAAATGAGCCCCTCAGGTCGGAAGGTGTCCAATATGCTACTGGGAAGAGCAGAGGGCAATTCCAAGTAGCTCCAGAAAGAGTGAAGCGGCTGGGCCAAAGCCGAAAGGACGTTCAGCTGTGGATGTATGTGGAAGCGAAAAGAAGGTCCGATGCTGTAAAGAACAATATTGTATAGGTACGTGGAATGTAAGATCCATGAACCAAGGCAAGCTGGATGTGGTCAAACATGAGATGACAAGATTGAACGTCGACATCTTGGGAATCAGCGAATTGAAATGGACAGGAATGGGTGAATTTAATTCAGGTGACCATTATATCTACTACTGTGGGCAAGAAACCCTTAGAAGAAATGGAGTTGCACTCATAGTCAATAAGAGAGTGGGAAAGGCAGCAATGGGGTACAACCTCAAAAACGACAGAATGATCTCAGTGCGTATCCAAAGAAAACCATTCAACATCACGGTAATCCAAGTCTATGCCCCAACCACTGATGCTGAAGAAGCTGAAGTTGACCGGTTCTATGAAGACCTACAAGACCTTCTAGAACTAGCACCAAAAAAAGATATCCTTTTCATCATACGGGATTGGAATGCTAAAGTAGGAAGTCAAGGAGTAATCGGAATAACAGGCAAGTTTGGCCTTGGAGTACAAAATGAAGCAGGGCAAAGGCTAATAGAGTTCTGTCAAGAGAACAAGCTAGTCAGAGCAAACACTCTTTTCCAACAACAGAAGAGACGACTCTACACATGGACATCACCAGATGGTCAATACCGAAACCAGATTGATTACATACTTTGCAGCCAAAGATGGAGAAGCTCTATACAGATGGCAAAAACAAGACCAGGAGCTGACTGTGGCTCAGATCATGAGCTTCTTACTGCAAAATTTAGGCTTAAATTGAAGAATGTAGGGAAAACCACTAGACCACTCAGGTAGGACTTAGATCATATTCCATGTGAGTACACAGTAAAGGTGATGAATAGATTTAGAGGATTAGATTTGGTAGACAGAGTGCCTGAAGAACTATGGACGAAGGTCTGTAACATTGTACAGGAGGCAGCAACTAAAACCATCCCAAAGAAAAAGAAATGCAAGAAAACAAAATGGCTGTCTGATGAGGCTTTACAAATAGCTGTGGAAAGAAGGAATGCGAAAAGCAAGGGTGAAAGGGAAAGATATAAGCAACTGAATGCAGATTTCCAGAGAATAGCAAGGAGAGATAAGAAGGCCTTCTTAAATGAACAATGCAAAGAAATTGAAGAAAACAATAGAATGGGGAAGACTAGAGATCTCTTCAAGAAAATTGGAGATATCAAAGGAACGTTTAGTGCAAAGATGGGCATGATAAAGGACAAAAAAGGCAGGGACCTAACAGAAGCAGAAGAGATTAAGAAGAGGTGGCAAGAATACACAGAAGAACTATACAAGAAAGATCTTAATGTCCCTGATGTCCATGCTGATGTGGTCACTGACCCTGAGCCAGACATCCTAGAGAGTGAAGTCAAGTGGGCCTTAGGAAGCATTGCTAACAACAAAGCTAGTGGAGATGACAATATTCCAGCTGAGTTATTTAAAATACTAAAAGACAATGCTGTTAAAGTGCTGCACTCAATATGCCAGCAAGTTTGGAAAACGCAACAGTGGCCACGGGATTGGAAAAGGTCAGTTTACGTTCCAAGTCCAAAGAAGGGCAATGCCAAAGAATGCTCAAACTATCGCACAATTGCACTCATTTCACATGCTAGCAAGGTTATGCTCAAAATCCTACAAGCTAGGCTTCAGCAGTACGTGAACCGAGAACTACCGGATGTACAAGCTGGGTTTCGAAGAGGCAGAGGAACTAGAGATCAAATTGCCAACATTCGCTGGATCATGGAGAAAGCACGAGAGTTCCAGAAAAGCATCTACTTCTGCTTCATTGACTATGCAAAAGCCTTTGATTGTGTGGATCAGAACAAACTGTGGCAAATTCTTAAAGAGATGGGGATACCAGACCACCTTACCTGTCTCCTGAGAAATCTGTATGCAGGCCAAGAAGCAACAGTTAGAACCGGTCATGGAACAACCGATTGGTTCAAAATGGGGAAAGGAGTACGACAAGGCTGTATCCTGTCACCCTGTGTATTTAACCTATATGCAGAGTACATCATGAGAAATGCCAGGCTGGAAGAATCACAAGCCGGAATGAAGATTGCAGGAAGAAACATCAATAACCTCAGATATGCAGACGATACCACCCTAATGGCAGAAAGTGAAGAAGAACTAAAGAGCCTCTTGATGAGGGTGAAAGAGGAGAGTGCGAAAGCTGGCTTGAAACTCAACATTAAAAAAACTAAGATCATGGCATCTGGACCCATCAATCCCTGGCAAATAGAAGGGGTAGAAATGGAAGCAGTAACAGACTTCATTTATTTGGGCTCCAAGATCACCGCAGACGGAGACTGCAGCCATGAAATTAAAAGACGCTTGCTCCTTGGGAGGAAAGCTATGGCAAACCTAGATAGCATATTAAAAAGCAGAGACGTCACCTTGCCGACAAAGATCTGCATAGTCAAAGCTATGGTTTTTCCAGTAGTAATGTATGGCTGTGAGAGCTGGACCATAAAGAAGGCTGAACGCCGAAGAATTGATGCCTTTGAACTGTGGTGCTGGAGAAGACTCTTAAGAGTCCCCTGGACTGCTAGGAGGTCAAACCAGTCAATCTTAAAGGAAATCAACTCTGATTGCTCATTGGAAGGATTGATAATGAAGCTCAAGCTCAGATACTTTGGTCACCTAATGCGAAGAGGGGACTCTTTGGAAAAGACCCTGATGCTGGGAAAGATGGAAGGCAAAAGGAGAAGAGGACGGCAGAGGATGAGATGGCTAGATAGCATCACTGAAGCAATGAGCATGAAATTGAGCAAACTCAGGGAGGCAGTGAAAGATAGGAAGGCCTGGCGCAATATGGTTCATGGGGTCACGAAGAGTCGGACACGACTTAACGACTGAACAACAACAACAAATGAGATGAGTCTGGATGGAGCGTCTTCTGTGCAGCTTCCTTTTTCTTGACTTGCAATCCTACATTTTCTAGCCTTGCCCTCCTATACACAAAAGATTCAGGAAGGTTAGCTCTTGAGAATTAGGTGACAATATCCGTCTATTCTAACCCCTAGTTTTGCCAACCAGTTAGCCCAGTTTTCCATTCTAACAGGACCAGTTTGTAGTTTTTCCTCTCTTCTGATTAGTTTTCTTTCACTCCCTGTTTTTGTTATCCTCACATTTCCATAAGGTTTCTTGTTTCTTCTACATCTTTATTGACTTGAAGTATTAGAGAAGACCTGTCCCAAAGCAGTATTTCAGACAGAGTGGTTATTTGAAGAGCCAGTATGAATGATGTTGACTTCTTCTTCTGCTTTCTGTTTTGGGGATCACCAATATTCTGACACAAGTTTTTTCTCTGTACTTGAACACTCCGATTGTCTAAATTGCATGTTCCCTGGTCTCCTGACTGTGATTTTGCTCTCTGTGCTTTTTATCTTAAGATTATCTATCAGCAGAGAGAAATGTATATCGTGCATATAAAGATGGTGAATCTGGGGCTCCACTGCCAGTTTGAGGGTGACTGAATGTTCAGTGTTCAATATCGCTACTCATTGTCAATGCTTTTCATTTCTTAACTTTTTTTCTAATTTTAACTTAAGAGAAACAGATAAAATAATAGATGAAGGGAGTGGCAAACTTACTCTCTGCTGTTATTCAGAAAAATATGTCGATGTCTCTGTGTGATCACCACACTTGTGTGGTCAATAGAAAATGTTAGATTGATTTATCGTGATGTTATTATCACCAGTCTATGCACTGGATAATTCATTACACACCACATTTTATATGCATTTAGATTCATTTAAAAAAAAAATAGGAGCAGCATAAAACACCTTTAAGGTAATAAATAGAATTATATAGTAATATCGTTTTAAAATTGCTACAAAATTAATTTGTATTGTTCTAAAATTCTCACCAGAATGATAACCCTTCCAAAATATGGATGCCAAAACCTTTGCAGGTGACTTTTCATCTATAAGACTCTTTTTTGTGTGGCCATCAGATACCCTTATATGCAGACCTGGACTTTGGGAAAATTATAGTATTGCTGGAGATTGGCAGCATAGTTCCCTGCAGTGTAGAAGAGGCCAACAGTCCCAAACGTATTGTATCCCGTAGTTTTTAAAAGCAGAAGATTAATCCTAAACCTCACTGAAACCCAGAATAGGCCATCACTGCCCATTTTCTATATGAGAGCCTGACTCTTCGTGCACCCAGAAACAATTCAGGGGTCTTTTCAGTGCAAGTGCCTATTCTTTTTGGTGGGGACAACCACTTCTTCTTCAGAAGAGGGTTGCAATGGCATGAGGACATTTTAACACAATAAAAATGAAGGCTACCACTTGTTGAATTTTGGAAGAAGACATTTCAAAGTAGCTTTTTAAAACAATAACAGCCAACTGAAACACCAGGACATATTTATTGTCAGAATTAGAATATAAATGATCAGAACTACATAACTAAAGTGCAAGAGAGAAAAAGTAGCCCAGAATTAGGTTACATTAAGTAAGGTGTAGTAAAGATTCATTCATTCATTCATTCATTCATTCATTCATTCATTTTTATTAATATTGTTTAGCATCTTACGTTGAAAGAGGGCTAGGCAAAAAGTGTTATATTTCTGAGGAATCATAAAGCAGGGATTTGGATGTCAAGGGAGTAACTTAGAATATACAAATTTTGCATACACCTTTGCCAAAATGCAGGAAAAAGGAACATACAGTAGTTACAGTATTATGATAATATGTGCCCAAAACCTTTATCTTAAATCACTGGTAAAATAGTTATAATTGTCATATAACAAATGACTGCAGTGAAATACAGGTAGAAGATAAATTGCATGATGACATGCAAGCAGGATGAACTCAATGTAAGGACGCTAAAGGAAGGCAAGGAACAAAATTGAATAAGATGCACACGAGGATCCTGTTGAAAGTTATGTCTCTACGTAACCTTTATGAGAAATATCTACTGCCAAAACCTGGACAATAGAGAAGGATTGGAGCCCTAGGTGGAATCTGATTGAATGACTGACTGATCACTGCCCAGAGCCTGTTTGGAGTCAAGCAATGCCTGCATTGAATAAGTCAAATCAAATCAATCATAACCGCATAGTGTATTTGTAGACACTGTTCTCTACATGGAGATAATCTACTTGGGGTGCTTCTCCAATTTTATTTCCACAACAGGAATCTTGTGAATTTGATGGGGCTGACTAAGTGTGGTCCAATATCACAAGAATACACAAACTCAAGCAATGAATTGTGTGGTTAAGTTGGAAACTGATCTACATCTCTCCATTCCAAGCCCAACACCTTCACCACTACTGTAAACTGGTCTACAATAAAAATGAGTAGGGGAGGAGGAGGAGAAGGAAGGATAAAAGAGCAATAAGAACAGCTCTAAGAATCATACAGGCAATCTGTCCCTTAAACTTGGAATTCCATCTGACAGTACTATCATTAATGGTCAACTCCTCACTTATAAGTGTCTGGAAATTCATCCTTCCAATTTGAACTCTCTATAAGGATTCTTTGGGGAATGTGATCCGGTTGATGAGATTATATCCACTCACAAACCCCCCTTTCAAGTCAATGGATATCTCATCCCACATGCTTATGTTAAATCTGACATTATTGATGAAGGCATGAAGGTAGATTAAAAGACCGGAAATGCATTTATTAGGACAAATAATGGAAGACTTGATATGTTATATCTGGGAAACAGCTGTTCCAACATGAACCATGACTGTATCAATGTTTACATCTCTTTGAAGTTATGAAATAAATTATCAGTGGGGTCCTTTCTGAATAACTAAGAATTGTTATAAATATCCATAGAGACATGGAGGTAACTGAATATATACTTCAACATTAATTAGAAAATGAATTGAATAGAGTCCTTTAAATGATATTTAATGTGAGGGTGGATGAGGGAGTGGGGTGCTTTCAAAAATGTCAAGCAAACAGTTGCTACTGAGCTATGAAAGTCCTGATCTTTATTCCATGTAGCACACATGCAAAGCACATAAAAAGAAGGAAGGACTTCAATTGCTAGATTGTGGCTGCATGTTGAATTTTTGGGCTGTCTCCTATGGATGCTAAAAATAGAATGTGGGATTTAACCATTAAAGTATCCTCTTGGTCAAATGTTCTTTTGTGTTCAGATGGGGCTTCCACAGTATGATATAGCACTTGGGGAGAAAGATGCAGCCCAGCAAGCTAGCAGTGGAAGCCAAAATGGAGAAGATCTCCACAGCCACCATGTACTTTCCTTTGGTGCTCAGAAAGGCTGGGATGAAGGACACCCAAATGCTACAAAACACAAGCATGCTGAAGGTGATCAGCTTGGCTTCATTAAAAGTATCAGGCAATTTTCGAGCAAAGAAAGCCACAGTGAAACTGATGCTGGCCAGCAGCCCCAAGTAGCCCAGGACCATGTAGAACATGAGATCTGAGCCTTCATTACATTGTACAATGATCTTATCAGTCTGGGAGTGCATGTCCAATTCTGGGAAAGGAGGAGAGGTGACCAACCATACTACACAGATAAGAGCTTGTATGAAGGAGGAGAGGACAATGACGGATCCTGCCAGTCTTTTCCCTAGCCACTTCCTCGTCCGGTTTCCTGGCTTGGTGGCCAAGAAGGCCAGAACTACTGTGATAGTTTTGGCCAAGACACAGGAAACCGAGATGGAGAAAATGGTGCCAAACACAGTTTGTCTGAGAAAGCAAGTCACCTCCCCAGGCCAACCAATAAACAGGAGGGAGCAGAGAAAACAAAGGAGGAGAGAAGAAAGCAGGACCCATGTGAGGTTCCTGTTGTTGGCTTTGACAATGGGGGTGTCCCAGTGCAGAATGAAGGTCACTGCCACTAAAAGGAGGGTTGCAGAAAAGAAAAGGACCAAGGAAGTCAGAACGACTCCCAAGGGTTCGCCGAATGACAAATAGCTGAAACTTTTGGGAAGACACTGGTCTTTTTCCATATTTGAGTAGTGATCTTCTGGGCATCTCACACACTGGTCTGCATCTGAAATAAAGGAATAACACCTTGTTATTGCAAAAGCTAACTTAGAGTCATCACTCCTGATGACTCCTTTCACATATCCCACTACACTCCCAGAATAAAACTTTCTTAATGTTTAGCAAAAGTTTTTATATTATGCAAAAGTCTCCAGTTGAGTGTCCATAATATTAGCAGGCTATTTTCCACTTTCTTTTTTTTGAATGAGAATATCTCAACACAGTAAACAAGATCTTTATATTCAGAATGTATTTATTTATACTCTTTTCTTTTCTTTTCTTTTCTTTTCTTTTCTTTTCTTTTCTTTTCTTCTTTCTTTCTTTTCCTTTTCCTTTTCCTTTTCCTTTTCCTTTTTCCTTTCCTTTTCTTTTCCTTTTCCTTTTCCTTTTTCTTTTTCTTTTTTTAAAAAGCTACTGCAGCTTAACCTCAGTCTCATTCCAGAGTAGATTTAAATGAAGCTCCTGTACTATATAGTATACCAAACGGGAAAAAAATGAACAAAGATAAGATTGAAGGCCCTGGAAGTTCTTACTGTAGAAGTCAATTTTTTCACTTGCCAATTTGGACTGAAATTCTTCCTTCAGGACATTTGCTGCATTTGTAGCAACAAGGTGGACTCCCCTCCTGAGCCACTTTGCTGTACCCTTGGTGGCAACTCTCAACACATCTGGCATGGGGAGGTGCCTAGAAATAAGAATCAGAACGGTTGGCAATCCTCATGAAATGCTTCACTTTATTTGCATACAAGGACATTAAAAAGGGAGTGTTTTTACTAAAGTCAAGATATGTGCAAAATGTTTGGAGGTCACGTGTCCCAAGAACACACACACACACACACACACACACTGTCAGTTTCTCAACTTGGCAGCAACATCCTGTATTTTGTGACGCATGCTGTTTTCCTCAAAGTATGCCCATCATCATTGTTGTGATTCAGTTATAAGAGTACAGAGTAAATAGTGCGGTAGGTTGTAATGAATGGTATCTGTAGGCTACAGAAAAATGCATCAAATGATTTTTAAAGCATAAAACAATATAAAGTTTCAAACCTACAAGAAAGGAATGGGTCTTCCAGTCTCCTTTAGCCTGCTTTCTAGAGCAGAAATGAAGGAGGAAGATATTTATTTCATTTAATTTGATAAAGAGAAATCCAAATATCCAACAAAACCATCATATTCTAGGACAGCATCACTATACATCACTTCTGAATATTCAGGTCATCAAACAAGAATATCTTTTCCCCAGAAAATTATAGCCTACCAAATTAAGGTACCCCCAAATATCCTACCTGCTGAAATTTGTGATTCCACACAATGGCACTTTCACTGAAGGCGACCTTTTTTCCATTGGGGCTTTGGAGTCCATCCTAACAATCTGAATGTAGCATGTTGAGAAATTTTAAGAAACCAGTACACACACATATCCTTGATATGTATAAAGTATGTATAAAAACATATCCAGACTTATATAAAAATTCCAAGATGCAACTCAGGATAGTAAACCAAATTCTCTTGGTATATATTTCCGTGAAGACAAACACAAACATCCTACAAACCTGCTAGACTCCAGGACATTATCGCTATTCTCCACTTCTGGATTTTGAAATCATGAAAAAGAATACTATAAATTGTATAATTATAATTTTTATAGCTGAACTAATTAAAGGACCCTCCATTGTCCCACCTGCTGAAACTTGTGATTCCACACAATGGCGCTTTCATTGATGATGAATTTCTTCCCATCTGGGCCTTTGGAGACCATCCTTCCAATCTGAACTCTCTGGAAGGATTTATTGTGGAAAGTGACCATGTTCAAGATGTCGTATCCAGGGTCAAAATTCCCTTTCTCATCAAAAAAGATTTCATCTCCTGCACTGTTATTAAAATGGGTGTTTCTCAGAAAGTAGTGCAGCTGGATTCAGGAGAGGAGAAAAGGAATTTTTTAAGAAGTTAGATTAAATTCGCAGGATCGGGGGAAAATATTCTTGTTCCTGGAGAAAAAGTAGCAAGGAATATTATGACTGAAAAATATCCTGTGATAGATCATTTCATCTTCCTTTCCTCAACCCCTTAGCTGTTCCATCATTGGCTAGCAGACTGTGTCTCTCTGATCTCATTATCCATTCAAGGTGGATAATCCATTCAACTTGGGCAACCAGTTGTGTTCTCATTGCACAAGTGAAGCACCATTAAAGACAGAGTTCCCCATCTCTCTTCTCCTAAATGTTTCTTCCAGGCATCAGATCAGTGTTTCAAGGCAGATGGAGAAGTCAAAGCCACTTGGTCCACGTAAACAAAACAACTTTTCAGATTATCCTAATCTTCCCCAGAATGATGGCTTTGGTCAGAATCACAGCAGAGTTTTTGTAGTTCTAACAGAAGTCCGTTCTGCTTTGATGCAGACATCTCATGAACCCAGATAGCAGAGAGCAATTCCAATGTCACTACAATCAAAGGCAACATTTTCCTTACCCTTCCCTGGAATTTTTTAAAAAGAAGTAAACAATCTCACTAGGAGATACAGTTCTGATATTCTCAGTGGAAAATTAAATAAGAGATATCCAACTGTTGCAAAAAACAAAAACCCAAAACCCAAAACCAGAACAATTATCACACAAAAGGTGGAAGGGGGCAATCACTCCATTCCATACAAGGGGGAAAGAAAAAAGAATAACAGGAGGCTTTGAGAATTGCTCTTTATATATCTCTTGCTTCTGAATCCCAAAATTGCAGAACTTCATTTGATTCTAGCTTCCTAATTTCCTGTATGGTAATTTTCTGTTGACTATACTATAATGGAGATACCATGCTGATTTTAGAGGAACCTTCTCTTCTAACCTTAGCCCACACTGCTTTGCAAATCCTTAACTAATCAAACACTGGTGGCATTTCCTGATGGCCTCTCATCAACATTTGTGTATTAATGATAAGAACCGGGATTATTATTATCCCCACCTCATCTCCTTCAGGCCTTACACAGATGGATATCAGAGCAGCGATGACATACCTGCCATGGCTGAATGTCCCCAAATTTTGCTCCATGCCAATTCCTCCGAGAAGCTGGATTTGCTGCGGTTGATAGCATTGTGTGCAAAGCATGTGCCACAGAATAAACCCCGTTGTAGACATTGTAGCTCTGTCCAGACATGGCCATTTCAAATATGGAGCCAGAGAGACTCCCCAGTTCTTCCTTTCCTGTGCAGCGTTTTGCTCCTTTGCGATATGGGGGGATTGAACAGCGAAATATAAATTCCCAGAATGAATTGATGAATGGAATGGGATTTAAAAGATGGGTCATGCTGTTAAGAAACTCCTGAAATCTTGGCACCGTGTTTGCATGGAGTGAGAAATATAAGGTACCATTGAAGGTTTGTGCTGGGAATCTCCTCCCTCGCAATAAGATAACAGTGAAATCCCACTTAAATGTTGTGATCCACACCCTGTGATCGGCTGGAAGCATTTCAGTAAATTCTTGGGAACTGAGGGTCCACTGTAAACCCTCCATAGATTGGACATCCCCGGAAGCAAGGAAGATATTGGTTTTCTTCAGGGAAATAATATTTATTATCTTCTTTAACTTTTTAACAAAGGAGCCTGAATATATTGTCAAATTACTCATTCCAGGGATCAACTGCTTAAAAGAAATGCAAATATCATTCTGGAACAGTTTTGGTTGGAGATTTCGAAGAACGTTTTCCCCACTCTCATCCTCTGATACCAAAAGGCCAATCCAGTTCCATCCAAAATGCTTCAATAGATGAACAATCCCCTCATATTGTAAGTTTTCATTGGGAACCATGCTGAAGAAGGAAGGGAAACTCCTCTTATCACTCAGGACTGGGTCAAAGGAGCCATAACCGAGCTATTTGGAGGAAAGATGGATTGAAAATTCAGCTGAGGAGTGCATCATTTTGTCTAGGAGAACATAGAGGTTTTCTGTTCCCTCTTTGAGAATTGGAGTCTACTTTGACATTATGATTCTTTTGACATTTAAATATGTTATGGTAAAGTATAATAGCTAGAAGGCATGATGAAGTACATCCAAAAATACAACATTGCTAATATAATAAAAGAAGAAATATACAAAATAGTAATTACATGAGTGACATTTGAATAAAGATATATCCATAAAGCATTAATATAAAATTAAGTCAGTCCTTTAACATATTTTTAATTAGCCATATAGAACATCTCTTGCTCCATCTTTTCACTTTTACTATAGTATATTATTTCAGTACATTTCTATTTATATAATAGAGTCTTAATATCCTGTTCTTTAGGTGCCTTAGAGCATTGAATATAGATAAGGGGATATTCTATCAATAGTAGTTACAGTTTCAGAGATTAATGTTACAAGCGTTATGAGAATGTGACTTTTCCTTCAAAAGTAAACACTGGAAATGAATGAGAAAATACAAGAATAGGATACATCAAGGTATTTGTTTTATAATAAAGGGTTCTGTATTAAGCTTAATTACTTGATAATAAAGTCTCCCTCACGATATTACTTGTTATATAAATAAATATACATATTTTTGTTATCTATGGATGGAGTATGGATATATATGTATCTTTATACATGTCGACAAAGGATGAAAATAAGTGAACAAAACAAAAACAGGTTAGCAGATTTGAAATACTAAAAACGTAACAAAAGATAAAAACGTAATAAAAAGATAAAAAATTGAAAGGAGCAAAAGAAGAAAATATATGCTTGCTTGAAATATTTACAAGAGTTTAGACCTCCTTAAAAACCAATCGGTATGTATGGGGAACATTCTTCCCTAAATGTAGTTAAACTTCTATTGTGTAGATATACTGTTAGTTTTGCCATTGCTGTGTATTCTCCAAGTCTGGGTTTCCAATCAGATGTTCTCAGAATTGCATCTTTCTTCCAATGTTGAGCATAATTTATTTTTGCTGCTGTAAGCATAAAATTCATTACATGAACTCTCTTCTTGATTGTTTTGAGATTATTCCTAATAAAAAGAGTTGTAATTTCATTTTGAATTTAATTTCTAACATTTTCTGCATTGTGCTATGTATTTCTTTTTAGTGCATTTGCACTGTTAAATTTTTATCTTCCTTAGTGTCCCTGTACCATAAGTCTCTATGAAGTCCTTTGATTAAGCCAGCTCCTTCCAAAATGTACATTCTGCTCCTTCTCTTACATTATGATGGAAGTAGACCCAACCAACGCTTGCCATCAAAATTGACATGGAAAAAGCAGATAATAACCTTCACACTATGAAAGTCTGAGAATTTGTGCTCCTGTTTTTTTTAAAAAATAAAATATTAAAATCAAATGTGCATGATAAGAAAAGAGATGCAGTTCAATTTACTGAGTAATATACTTTAACTTTACAAATTATGAAGAGTGGGTCAGGAACTGATTGATTATTTCTAAAAATCGACAAGATGATATCCGAAAAATCCTCCTACCTGTGGAATCTTGTAGGCATTCAAAACATGGGCCATGTGGATGGAGTTTGGAGAGGTGAGGCCACCAATGATAGCCAAGAGCTTCCTCTTGGTCCTTCTGACACAGTTATAGTTGAGGGGATTCCTCTCTTTCAGAAAGAGGTGATCAAGAAGGTTCTTACTGGCAAACCTTACACTGAAATTGTTTTCATAAACCTCCATTCCTAGTGTGATGTTGGATAAGAGCTGCATATCCTTGTTGATCTCATGAACAGCAAATACCATGGAAACAATGTGCTGGTAGTTTTTTGGCATCATGCTGAAATAAGAGTGTATAACCATAAAAATAAGAAATTGCACACAATGAAGGTAATTTCAGTAATTTGTGCAGAAGAGGTTTTTTTGTGTGGGGGGGTGGGATTTCATTCAAAGAGATCTTGGGCTTTGTACATTGTGCTGATTAGTTCCAAAGGTGCTGATATTTTAACCAGTGGATAGGAATCAATCATTTCCATCCTTTGTGAGCCAGCCAGGATTCTTTCTGCCCAAATAGGCAGTCATTTCTTCATCTGCCTTTCCCATTACAAGAGTGTAGTTGAACTCTACTAGTTCTAAAGTACATCCTATTGGACTCTTAACACATGTGAAAATCTGTGGCTTTGTCTCCTCGGAACCCCAGATTCGATTAGACTTAGTCTTTGTTTCAACAGATGCAGGGAAATGAGTGGAATTTCTCTTAACAATTTAATTAGCATACATTCTGTTAATAATGTAGCAACTATTCAAAACATTTAGGAGGAGACTTTTGGCAAGGCTTAGACATCCAGGCAAAACCTTTGGAGGGGTTCTTGGAAGATATTATGATGGTCCACCTTCTTCTTAAACTCTTCCCCTGACAGATGCTATGAAATCACTCATCTTCTATTCCTGCTTTAAAAGGTCATGTGCAACTACAGACCTAAATCAATTTATGTTAACACTGAAAATGAAGATAAATTTCCATAGTGTACTTTGAAGTTCTTTCCCCTTTACTAATAATTCCTTCATCTAATGGCACCAGCTACCAAACAACTTGGTGATAGAGATCTTGACTGAAATGTCTCAGAAGAGAATTTCTTGGGATTTTCTTTCCTTTCAAAGTCTGCTTCGAATGGAAAGAATGATACTTGCCTGGGTTCAAATTTCAGAACCCGCTTCCCACTCAGATGAACGCTGTGAAAGCCCTCAGGATTTCTCCTACAGAAAAAAGATGGCGAGTTCTATGGCCATGTTTTAATTGAGCTTTGTGATACTTTCATTCATGGGATGGGTGGAAGTGAAGCTTCTGAGTGCGCTCTGGAAATTCATTTTCTGAGCATTTCTGCTAAACATGCACCTTCAGAATGATAGACCTCAGAGAAGGTCCATTACATTATGAGCATTCCCTACTTTTGTGTTTTATGGATGATTCCCTAGGTGCCACCTCTCTGGAAGCCATGTCCAAAATGAATAATGTCACTAAATGCAACAGCCCAGGGGTAAGTGTAACTTCTGAACCAGCATTATCTACCTCTTGCCGAGATTCGCTCAGCTTTCTCACAGTTGGAATGCATATCATGCAAAGAATAAAAATGCACTTACAGTCCAATTCTGGCCAATTCTGGCTGTTTTGTGAAATCCTGAGAGGTTATAAATTTATGAACAAAGGAAGAAAAACCGCCAAATATCACATCAGCTCTGGAGGTGGCAAATTTTGCTAGAGCGTTGGAGGGCTGCATGCAGGAGGATTTCAAACTTTCATGGCCACTCTCAGGAAGGAAGAAGAGCAAAAGGGTTTTGAAGGCCAGCAGTGTTGAACCACCTTCCCTTCTGCTCCAGTACATGGTCAACAAAAAATAGCAAAATGAGGAAGATAGTTTAACAAGATAACTTTGAAACACACAATGACAACTCTTTGACTGTTACACTAAGCTCTGAGATTTCAGTGGCACAAGGTGAATTGTGAGGGCTCTTTTCAAAGGGTAGCAATTCTGACCTATTTTTCCCCCAGCAGTCCTTGGGCAGCTGGGATATTTCCAAAGAAACAGAACTGGAACACAGTCATTTTGCTAATTAGAGGGCAAAGAATAAACTTCCCCCAAGTCCTGTACTCCCTGGTGATCTAGAGAAATGATATTTGTGTCAAATCTGAACGTGGCTAGCGTAAGGGTTATAGACAGTCTAATGAGATGAGCCTGGATGGAAGGTAATTGGTCCAGTGTCCTTTTTCTTGACTTGCAATCCCACATTTTCTTGCCTTGCCCGTATTTACAAAAAGTTTCAGCAAGTTTACCTCTTGAGAATTACGTTGCCAACATTGATCTACTCTAACCCCCACTGTCATGCCCACCAGTCAGCCATTTGTTGGTGTCAGCCCAGTTTTCTGTTCTATCAAGAGCAGTTTGGGTGTTAGTCCTCTTTTCTGATTGGTTTCTCTTTTACTCCATCTTTTTTGTTATCCCTATATTTTTATCAAGTTTCCTGTGTATTCTACATCTTCACCAATGTTGGATGCTGGACCATATCAGTTGAAGCACTCTTCTCCCAAACCTTCCATTTATATGACATGAAATCAAGGACATTATTCTTTCAAACCCATTCGATTATCTCCAAAATCCCTCACTACCCTGATACACTTTGCAGACATTTTTAGAAAAAAAGGATAGCAGAGGCTAGGCAATTTTTTTTCTTTCCATACAAATGTGCCATGCAGAATTTCAGAAGGTATCGACTTAAAAGGGTAGGAAGTAGCACCATGGTGTGTGACACATCTACTGACAAAAACTGGCCAATTGAGAAGGGATGGAGGTTTAGGTAGAAACTGATTGAATGATGGATTGATCACTGCCCAGAGACAGCTTGGCTTTGAGCCGTGCCTGAATGGAATAAATTAAATTAATTCACAATTCACAATATATTATCTCCAAAAATGCCAGGCCCAGCCCAAGAGCAACAATGAAACAGTCCAGTTGAGTATGGTTCCTTGATTTGCTTACATCTTATAGACAGAATCTTGCCAAATGAAATCTAAACGAGATTCTAGGGAGTGGCTATCCTGAATCTCCTACTCTTCTCATGCTCCCCCTGCAGATTGTATTGTCTTTTGTCTCCTTTCCCCTCCTTCCTGACAGCCTTGATCTCCCACATCATTCTCCTCCTTGTAGATACATTCCATCACAAAAATCCCTCGATACCCTGATATACATGGCAGACATTTTTAGAAGAAAAGGATATGGGAGGCCAGGCAAGGTTTCTGTTTCCATACAAATGTGCCAAGGACAGTTTTAGAAGGGATCAACTTAAAAGGGTAGGAAGTAGCACCATTGTGTGAGACACATCTACTAACAAAAACAGGCCAATTGAGAAGGGATGGAGGTTTAGGATGAAACTGAATGAATGATGGATTGGTTACTGGCCAGAGTCCTCCTGAAATGTAGGAGGCAAGAATGAAAACCAGGTGGTATTTCACAATTATTTATGATGGAGGAGAAAATCTTCCAGATCAGAAGATGTAGCTTAAGCACCAGCATGAGAACTTATCAATTAGTATATTCTAAGTATCATCCAGAGTTGTTAAGTCTAACTTCCTGCTACACTGAATTGCATCTACTAGGATTTTTTCTTCTTCTCTCTTTTAGTGAAATAGTGGGCTGCCATTCTTGGGTCAACCGAATCTATAATTTATAGTGCCACCAGGAAACCATTTGGACAGTTTTGTTGATGGGGACAGAATTTGATGAAAAATGAGATGCCAGCTGCCTCTTCTTGCGAATGAAGGAGCCTCATGTTTCATGGAAGGCCTCAAACTGCAGGAGGAAAGAAGCCCCATTAATGGGCTGGGTGATTTTCCAACTCAAGTGCTTGTTGTACCTCCAGTAGCCTTGGAATCATCTACTGGAGGACTCCCAATGGAGTGATCTAGGACAGTGCAGAAAAGCTTTTCTATTCCCTGAATCTAAAGGTCAATTGTTCTGCTACAAGGACTCAGCATTGGTCTTCCAGCTATGCCAAGAATAAGCAAATTAAACATCTACTAGGGTGAGAGGGCCAGCAAAATCAGAAGAGACTCATGGAAGCGTTTGACACTGTGCAGGAGTTAGGAGCACCTGCCTCAGTGTTCAATGCCATTCATGGCAAAAAATATTCCGAAGGGAGAAAAAAGGCACAATCACTTTACAGAAGTCAGACAGTTAGCCTGGTACGTGCTTGGAGAATAGGAGAGGGGAGAAGGCCTTTTGCTAAACCTCTGGCTCAATGCTGACACTTAATTTTGATGATGTTCCAATTATGATTCATCTCATCAGTGTCAGTGTCGCTGTGTGCTTTGCTTGGTTTTCTCACGTTGCATGCTAAAATTACTAAGATGGCACAAGGAGTCTCAAAAGTGGAAAATGGCCCACCCCCTAATCCACTGTTTCTCAACCTTGGCCACATTATGTTGTGTGGACTTCAATTTCCAGAATTCTTAATGTGCCAAGGTTGAGAACCACTACTCTAATCTCTGGGCCTGAGGGATAAAGGAGAGAAAGTATCTGGGATTATAAAAGGGAAGGAGAAACCACCACTGGGAAGATTCATATGTAAGAGAACATTCCAGTTGTTAGAGTTCCCTATGTCTGTACACATGAAACCTCTGCTTATGCCAAAACTCTCCTCAGGTTTTTGTGGTTTTCTTCTGTGGTTTCTAAACTTCTTAAGTCATAAGCAACTCTGAGAAGCTTCCACTGCATATGCAGGAATCAGGTTAATAAACTAGTAGAAACTATAATGAATGCCGACACACCATTTTAAACAGGTACTCACGAATCAGAACTAGAATTTGTGAGGGAGCATATGGGATCCCCACCCTACCGACTAGTGAGAGAGGTCATGCAGGGGGGCAGAGTGTGAGGGGGGTGTAAGGTTTGGTGGGGGTTGGGTCCCAGTGGCACCAAGAGAGTGAGCTGGTGCACCGGCAGGACCTTCCCTCACCTGTGAGTGTCTGGTTGTGAATGAGGCTGACTGATTGTAGGGAGGGACATTTACCCCGGATTAGGGACTCCGGAGGTCCAAGATTGGAGGCACTTGGACCTGAAACCTCTGGGGAGTATGTGCTGGGCTGTACTATTCAGGTTGGTGACAGGTAGGGGATGATATTGTGGGAGCTGGAGGTCGGGCCATCTTCGGGGAAGACACCCCTGGTGTGTATTACCGGTGGCATGTGAAGCCCTCCTTGCTTATTCCTAGACCCTGGCCAGCAGATTCATAGGGGCCTTGGTCAGCAGATACATAGGGGCCCTGGTTTTCAGCTGCTACTGCTGCTTAATGCCAGGTCGGTTAAGAACAAGGCCCCCCTCATATGTGACTTGATCACTGAGGAGGGGGTGGACCTGGCATGTATTACTGAGAGCTGGCTGGGGCCCAAGCGGGGGTGCCGCTCTTGGAAATGCGCTCAGCTGGGTTTACAGTGTGGTACCAGCTGAGATGCCAGGGCAAGGGAGGAGGGGTGGCTGTTATCATCTGTGAATCTCTGGTGGCCTTCAGGGGCATTGCACCACAAGTTTCTGGCTGTGAGACACTGTTTTACAGGTTGGGTTCCTGGGAACAGTTGGGAGTGCTGCTACTGTATCACCTTCCCTGCTGCATGGCAAATTCTCTGCCAGCTGCTGGAGGCCGTCTCAGGACTAACAGAAGAGTGTCCCAGATTTATGGCTCTTGGGGACTTCAACCTGCCATCCCTGGGACAGACGTCGGAGGTGGCTCAGGAGTTCATGGCTACCATGGCAGCTATGGGCCTGTCTCAAATTATATGGGACCTGACCCAAGACAGTGGCCAAATGCAGGATTTGGTTTTCTTGTTGGAGCAATATCAAAGTGATCTGAGGGGAGATTTACATCTTTCCCCATTGTCATCGTCAGATCACGTCCTGGTGACCTTGAGTTTCTTTCATGCCACCCCCTTCCGCAGGGAGGCAGGACCCATGCGATTGGTCCACCCCAATGCCTAATGGACCCGTCAGGGTTTCAGAGAGAGCTGGGGGGTATTCCCGAGAATCTGCTGCACGGTCCAGCGGAGGCCTTGGAATAGAGAGGCGGCCAGGGCTTGGAAAGGATCGTGCCTATGTGACCTCTCTTGACACATTGGCCCTGATACTCCCCATGATTCACAGAGGAGTTGAGGGTTCTAAAGAGGGTTAAGAGATGTCTAGAGCATCACTGGAGGAAGACAAAGACCGAATCCGACTGAAGACAGGTTAGAGTCGCTATTAAGGCCTACATTGTGGCGATAAGAATGGTGAAGCATCAATATTTCTCTGCCCTTATTGCCTCTTCAGAATGCCACCTAGCAACCCTGTTTAGGATCAAGAGATCCCTCCTTGGTAGGGGGGATTTGGTGATTCATTTGCAGGGCTGCATGAAGGAATGTTCGGAGTATCTACAGGACAAAATCACTCAGATTCGTTCTAGGTTAGACTCCCAGCTTGGGGCAGGGTCTCGGGAGATACCAAGGGATCATTCTTACCCAGTTATCTGGGAACAGTTTGATCCTGTTGATCCTGAGGAAGTGGACAGGACCACTTTGGACTGGGAAGGCCACCACTTGCCATCTTGACCCATGCCCCTCCTGGCTGGTGAGAGCAGCTCGGGAGGTGACATGTGGTTGGATCCAGGCATTTGTTAATACATCCTTGTGGGGGGGAGTTTTTCCAGCTGCCTTCAATGTTTGTGCACTCCCTCCTCAAGAAACCCTCCCTGGATCCCACTATACTGGGCAATTTTTGTCCAGTCTCCCACCTCTTCTTTTTGGGGAAGGTGGTTGAGAATGTGGTGGCATCATAGCTCCAAAGGGTTCTGGAGGAAACAGATTATCTGGACCCTTTTCAGTCAGGTTTCAGGCCTGGATATGGAATGGAAATGGCATTGGTCACACTTATGGATGATCTCTTGTGGGAGCAGGATGGGGGAAGTGTGACCATCCTTGCTCTCCTTGATCTCTTAGCGGCTTTCGATATCATCGACCAAAGTATCCTTTTGGGATGGCTCAGGGAATTGGGGGTGGGTGGCATGGTTCTGTGCTGGTTTACCTCCTTTCTCCAGGGCCAATCCCAATCAATGGTGATAGGGAGCAAGAGGTCCCATACCCGGCCACTCCTTTGTGGGGTGCCACAGGGTTCAGTTCTCTCTCTGCTCCTTTTTAACATCTACATGAAACCGCTGGGTGAGATCATCCACTGTTATGGGACAGGTATCATCAATATGCGGATGATACTCAATTATACATCTCCATCCCAAGTAAGCTAAGTGATGCCATGATTGGTAGCAGTGCCCCAAACAGAACCAGTGCATAATCTGGGGGTCCTCCTGGACTCATGGCTTCTGCTCGAAGAGCAGGTGGCAGCTGTGACCAGGAGGGCCTTTGCACAACTTTGGGTTGTGCATCAGTTATGTCATTTCCTTGATTGGGATGCCCTTGTTATCTCCCTTATAGACTACTGCAATGTGCTCTACATGGGGCTACCCTTGAAGAGTATCTGGAAGTTACAGCTGGTCCAGAATGAAGCTGTGCAGACTATTTTTGGAGTCCCAAGAAGGGCCCATGTAAGACCATTGCTCCGCAAGCTGCATTGGGTTCCAGTTTGCTTCTGGGTCCAATTCAAGGTGTTGGTTATCATCTTTAAAGCCCTACATGGCATGGGACCAGGTTACCTAAGGGACCGCCTCTTCCCCATGACTTCATCCCATCCCACCTGATCACACAGGCAGGGCATGCTTTGGACCCCCTTGGTAAAAGAGCTCAGTGGGGTCCAGAAGTTGGGCCTTCTCTGCTGTAGCCCCTGCCCTCTGGAACATTTTGCCCCTGGAGGTGAGATTGACCCCTTCACTCCTGGCCTTCTGGATAGGTCTAAAGTCCTGGCTCTGCCACTTGGCCTGATGTGGGGAGGGAAGTCACCAAGTGTGGGGATGGCTAGCCCCTTACAGGCCTGTCATCTGCAGCTCTGGTAACCATCAGCCTCTTGGATTTTTCTAGTTAGGCAATGTTTTGTACAGTTTTTATGTTTTATATATTTATTGTTTTAATGAATTTTGTGAGCTGCCCAGAGTCCCCCATTAGGGGGAGATGGGTAGAGATAAATTTAATAACCCCCCTGATTAATAAAATTAGTAACCCCCAAAGGGGCTCTGGAAGAGCCAGATCTTGCTCCTCCAATCAATAAAAATGAAGGCTTGTATATGGGTTATGTGAGTATATTATTGAGCAAAGTAGATATCTGGAAATCTCCTGTTCTAGGAAAGTGCAACCAGCATGTCTACTAGGACAGTGCATTTCCCAAATGATACTTGTTCTCTCCATCTCTCCAAAGTGCCACCATGATATTCAATTATACCAATGAATGTATCAAGGTTTACAAAACTTTAGATATTGCAAAATAAGTCATCAGTGGGTTCCTTTCCTAATAACTATGAGGTATAATCACCAAGAGTTATATATCAATAAAACCATAGAGACATACGTAGATGCAATAAAATATTTACTTCAACATTAGTAAGGGAAGAGTGGGGTCCTTTCAATGACATTTAATCACTAGCAGTGCCACCAGCATGTGGGAATTTCTCTCTGTGTGTGCGCGCTTTCAAAAAATGTCAAACAAACAATTGCTAATGAGCTATCAAAGCCCTGCTCCTTTACTCCATGGATAATACATAGAGGAGGAGGAGGAGGAGGAGGAGGAGGAGGAGGAGGAGGAGGAGGAGGAGGAGGAGGAGGAGGAGGATTATTTCAGTTTCCTGGTCGTGGCTGCCATCTAGAATTTTTGGACTGTTCCCTAAGGATCTTTTGGTCACCAGGTGAAAGACTAAACAATAGAATGTTGGATTCAACCATTAAGCTATCCTCCTGGTCAAATGCTCTTTTGTGTTTAGATGTGGGCTCAAGAGCATAATGTAGCACTTGGGGAAAAAGATGCAGCCCAGTAAACCTGCAGTAGAAGCCAAAATGGAGAAGATCTCCACAGCCACCATGTATTTTCCCTTGGTGCTCAGATAGGCTGGGATGAAGGACACCCAAATGCTGCAAAACACAAGCATGCTGAAAGTGATCAGCTTGGCTTCATTGAATGTATCAGGCAGCTTCCTAGCAAAGAAAGCCACAGTGAAACTGATGGTGGCCTGCAGCCCCAAGTAGCCCAGCACAATATAGAACATGAGATCTGAGCCTTCGTTACATTGCACAATGATCTTATCAGTCTGGGAGTGCACGTCCAACTCTGGGAAAGGAGGAGACATGACCAACCATACTACACAGATAAGAGCTTGAATGAAGGAGCAAAGGACAATGACGGATCCTGCCAGTCTTTTCCCTAGCCACTTCCTCATCCGGTTTCCTGGCTTGGTGGCCAGGAAAGCCAGAACTACGGTGATGGTTTTGGCCAAGACACAGGAAACCGAGATGGAGAAAATGGTGCCAAACAGAGTTTGCCTCAGGAAACAAGTCACTTCCCCAGGCCAACCAATAAACAGGAGGGAGCAGAGAAAACAAAGGAGGAGAGAGGAAAGAAGAATGCATGTGATATTCCTGTTGTTGGCTTTGACAATGGGGGTGTCCCAGTGCAGAATGAAGGTCACTGCCACTAAAAGGAGGGTTGCGGAAAAGAAAAGAACCAAGGACGTCAGAACGACTCCCAAAGGTTCGCTGAAGGACAAATAGGTGAAACTTTTGGGAAGACACTGGTCTTTTTCCATATTTGAGTAGTGATCTTCTGGGCATCTCACACACTGGTCTGCATCTGAAATGAAGGAATAAGGCCTTCTCATTGCAAAAGCTAATTTAGAGTTATCACTTCTGATGACTACATTCACATATCCCATTACATGTTCACAAATAACACTTTCTTAATCTTTAGCAAAATTTTTACATTATGCACAAATCTTCAGTTGAATTTCCATAATATTAGCAGGCTATTTTCCACTTTCCTTTTCCTGAAAGGAATGAGAAAATCTCAACACAGTAAAAAAGATCTATATATTCAGAATGTATTTGTTCAGTCTTTTTTCGTTCATGTTCTATTTTTTTCTTTTTCTTTTTTGTTTTTTTAAAAAGGTACTGCAGCTTAATCTCACTGATTCTGGAATGGATTTGAATAAGATATTCTATTGTGGACTATACCAAACTAGAAAGGAATGAAGAAAGATAAGATTTAAGACCCTGAAAATTCCTACTATACAATTCAATTTTTTCACTTGCCAATTTGAACTGAAATTCTTCCTTCAGGGCATTTGCTGCATTTGTAGCAACAAGGTGGTCTCCCCTCCTGAGCCACTTTGCTGTACCCTTGGTGGCAACTCTCAACACATCTGGCACGGGGAGGTACCTAGAAATAAGAATCAGAAAGGTTGGCAAACCTCATGAACTGCTCCACTTTATTTGCATTCAGGCATATTAAAGGGGGAGTGGTTTAACTAAATGCAAGGTATCGGCAAAATCTTTGCAGGTCAAGTGTCTGAAGAGCATAATTTTTTTGTCTGTGTCCCAACTTTGCAACATCAATCCTGTATTTTGGGATGTGTGCTGAGTTTTCCTCAAACTATGCCCATTGTAATTTTTTGTCATGCAGTCCTAAGAGTATAGACTAAATAATGTGGTAAATTCTGTTGAGTGGTTGCTTCCACCCAATCTACAAAAAAAATGCATCAAATCATTTTGTAAGCATAAAACAATATAAAGTTTCAAACCTACAAGAAAACATTGGATCTTACAGGCCCTGTTAGCCTGCTCTCTAGGGCAGCAATGAAGGAGGAAGATATTCTTTCACTTACTTTCATAAAGAAAAGTCCAAATATCCAAGAAAACCATTACATTCTAGGCCATCATCACAATACTTTACTTTTGAATGTTCAGGTTATCAAACCAGAATATGTTTTCCCCAGAAAATTATACTGAACCTAATTAAGTTTCCTCCAAATGTCCTACCTGCTGAAATTTGTGATTCCATACAACGGCACTTTCATTGATGGTGAACAATTTTCCACTGGGGGCTTTGGAGTCCATCCTTCCAATCTGGACTCTCTGGAAGGACTGATTGGGGAAAGTGACCATGTTAACGAGGTCATATCCAGGGTCAAAGTTCCCTTCCTCATCAAAAAAAATTTCCTCTCCTGCAGTGTTATTGAAACGGGTGTTTCTCAGGAAGTAGTGAAGCTGGATTTATGGGAGGGAAAAAGTCAAGTTTGTAAAAGTTATGTCAGATTAGCAAGGGATGGCAAATTATTCTTGTTCCCAGAGAAAAAAATGGCAAGGAATACTTTGTTGAAAAAATACCCTGTGATATATCATTTCATCTTCCCTCCCTCATCTCCATAACTGTTCCATCACTGCACAATACACTCTGTCTCTCTGATCTCATCATCCATTCAACATCCTGGAGGTTGGGCGACCAACTGTGGTCTCATTGCACAAGTTATCCACCATTAAAGACAGACTCCTCATCTCTCTTCTCCTAAATGTTTCTTACATGTATCAAATCAGTGTTTCAAGGAAGATAGAGAAGCCAAAGGCCACTCACTCCATGTAAATGAAACAACATTTCAAATTATTCTGATCTTCCCCAGAATGATGGTTTTGTTCTGAATCAAGGCAGAGTTCCTGTATTTATAACAGAAGTCCATTCTTCTTTGATGCAGACATCTCAGATAGCACAGAGGAATTCCAATTTCAATAAAATCAAAGCCAACATTTTTCTTACCCTTCCCTGGAATTTTTTAAACAAGAAGTTAACAATCTCACTATGAGATACCGTTCTGATATAATCATAGAAAAATAAATAAGAGTTACCCCAACTGTTGCCAAAAGAAAAACAAAACAAAACACGAGTTAACACACTAAAGGGGGAAGGGGGCAAACACTCCATTACATACAAGGGGTCCCACAGCAGTTTTGGAGGGCCAATGCAAGAAGTTCCACATCAGCTGAGATTGTTCTCCTGTGGACAAGACGCTATTGAAACTACAGCTCATGTCCCGCTATACTGGACCTTCTCTAAGGACTCACGGATCCATTTTATAACTCCTAATTTGAAAAAGTGCCTGGGAAATTCTGAACATTTTATGCATACTTGTTGCCATCTGATCAGTATGATTCAGTTTCTTTCAATGTAGTGAAATTCTGTTATACTGTCTTTCAAAGTAAGCACACTGTGATTGCCCACTGATGATCCCACCATTAATATTTCAGTGCTTTGTTTTATTTCATTTTAATGCATTTGTATTTGTATTTGTATCAATTTGTGTTTTATTTGTAATTCTGGTCTGTGACCATAATAGCACATTTATTGATGGATACCTACAAGGGGGCAAAGGAAAAACAGCAACAACAGGGGGCTTTGAGAATTGCTACTTTATATATCTCTTGCTTCTCGATCGCAAAATTGCAGAACTTCATTTGGATCTTGATTCCTAATTTCCTATATGGTACTTTTCTGCTGACTGTGCTATCATGGAGATATTTTGCAATTGATTATACCAAAATGTTGTCTTAAACCTTATCCCAAACTCTTTTTCAAATTTTTCATCTAATCAAGCGCTGGTGGCATTTGCTGATGGCCTCCCATCAACATTTGTGTATTAATGGATAAGGATTGGGATTATTTTATCCCCACCTCATCTCCTTCAGGCATTACACAGATGGATATCAGAAGAGCAATGACATACCTGCCACGGCTGAACTTCCCCAAGATTTGTTCGGTGCCAATTCCTCCTAGAAGCTGGATTTGCTGCTTTTGATTGCATTGTGTGCAAAGCATGTGCTGCAGAATAAACCCCATTGTAGATATTGTAGCTCTCTCCAGACACGGTCATTTCAAACACGGAGCCAGGGAGTCTCCCCAGTTCTTCCTTTCCTGTACAGTATTCTTCTCCTTCATAATATGGGGGTAAGGAACACTCAAATGCAGATGCCCAGAACCATTGGAATAAAGGAAGGGAATGATAAAAAGGGTGTATTCTCTCAAGAAACTCCTGAAATCTTGGCACCATCTTTGTGTGGAGTGAGAAATATAAAGAACCATTGAAGGATTTTGCGGGGAAAAGCCTCTCTGACCATAAAATAGAAGTGAAATCCCACTGAGAGACCATGATCCACACTCTGTGGTCTAATGGGCACCTCAGGTCAAACTCAAAGACAGATAGAAACCATTGTAAACCTTCCAAAGATTGGTCATCCCCAGAGACAAGGAGCGCATTGATTTTGCTCAGGAAGATAGTATTCATTAGCTTTTTTAACCTTGGAGAAAAGGTCCCTGTATCGAATCTCAACCTTATTACTGGGATCAACTCCATCAAAGCAATGCAAATGTCATTCTGGAAGAGCATTGGCTGGAGATTTCGGAGAAAGGTTTCCCCACTCTCATCCTCCGACATTAAAAGACCAATCCAGTTCCATCCAAAATGCTTCAGTAAATGAACAATCCCTTCATATTGTAAGTTCTCATTGGGAACCATGCTGAAGAAGGAAGGGAACCTCCTCTTGTCACTCAGGACTGGGTCAAAGGAGCCATAACCAAGCTGTTTGCAGGAAAGATGGATTGAACATCCAAGTGAGAAGGGCATCTTTTGCCCTGAAGAACATAAGATTCTTTCATTCCCTCTCTGAATATTGGATTGCTACTTTGACATTATAATTGAAATAATAACAATAACAATGTTTTAAATGTATCTGTTGCCTGACTCCCGGTGACTGTGGGTGGTTTACAAATTGTTCATAAAGTTTTGAAACAAAGAAAGAACCTCAAGCAAAAATGAACAAAGTTGGCAGAGTTGACAAACCCAGATAGGAACAAAGAAAAAGAAGAAAAAGGAGCTTCAGTTGCCCTTGACTTTGGGCTGTTAACAAATGGTTAGAACATATTAAGAACAAGGAAACCGCTGAAAACAAAAGAAGAGAAAACAGTAAATGGTAAAAATGGAAGAAATGACAAAACCAGATGGAAGCAAGGAAAAAAGAGCCCCAATAATCTCAAGGAGCTTCCATCACTCTCTACTACAGCCTGGACCCAACTGGGAGTCCCCTCCGTGGCTGCTGTCACTTCTTTAGGCATGACTGGCTCAGTCTTATCCCAGAACACAAGCAGTGCCCAGTGCCCGTCCTGCCCAGTCAGAGTCCAAGGTAGAGTGAATTTGAGCAAATTACAAGCAACCAAAGGTAGCTTGTAAGGCTAAATCAAGATTTAGAAGGAAGAAGCAGATCACAACATTTTGAAGAGAAGAGTCTGAGAACTTGTGCTCCCATTAGAATTGGGAAAGGTTGTAGAGTTCAGTTTCCATAATTTCTCATGACTGGAGCTACTGGCTAAAACTGATGGAAAATCAAATTTAGCAACAAGCAGGGGTCTTCTTTTAGCCGGTAATCAATGAATTTTCAGTAGTTGTCATACAACCCTTGCCTTCACCATTGAGACATATGTTCCTGAAATGAAAAGGTGATTTTTTTTCTTACTGCTGACCCTGTTTTTCTTTTCTGGAAGGAAACTCCCCACATATTTTATTACAGAAAGGCGACCCATCTGACAATCTCAGGCCACAATATTGATTATGCTTCCCTTCAACTCCTCTTGGAAGTGGCCAGTCCATCTAAGAAGAACCATTTTAGTCTAGGAGGAGACTGAGATAAAAATGGATCCTTTTGGGCACAAAGGAAAGTCAGAGATAAACTCTTATAAAATTCGAGATATGGCATCTTGTATGGCGAAGGCCTACTCCAGGAAAGATCCTGGATGCAATACCTGGTAGGTTTTCTTCTAAGCCAAACAAAAATACTTTTATCTTGCCCCTCATGTCTATCTTTTTTTCAAGAAGTCTTTTTATGACTATTTTTGTTAGTCTATGTCCATTTTTTCTGATCACAATTATTTCACCTTTTCTTCAACATGACATGTTCTGATTCTGTTTTTCATCATTAATTTCATGCAACAGGATGTCCTCAAAGTTATTGGACTGTCACACAATTTCTTGCCTTTGGCAATCTTATTTCAGACTTTTGGGCTGGAAATCCAAAATAGCTAGAGGCCTTCTACTTGCATTTCCTCTTTTTAATGTAATAGTCAGTGCTTATTCTACTGTTTGATTTTTTTTTAAGTAATTAATTAAAGCATTACAATAAAATGTGCATGATAGGAAAAGAGATGCAGTTCTGCTTCCTGAGTAATACTTTTCCACTTGATAAATTGTGAGAGGATGGAGAATCCAGGAAATGACTAATCATTTATAAAAGTTACAAGAAGATTTCTGAAAAATCCTCCTACCTGTGGCATCTTGTAGGTGTTCAAAATACGGGCCATATGGATGGAATTGGAGGAGAGAAGGTCACCAAGGACAGCCAAGATCTTCCTCTTTTTCCTTCTGACACACTTGTAGTTGATGGGAGTCCCTTCTTTCAAAAAGAGAAGATCTAGAATGTTCTTATTGGCAAACCTTACTTCAAAACTATTTTCATAAATCTCCAGTCCTACTGTGGTGTTAGGTAAGAGCTTGATGTTCCTGTTGATCTCATAAAGGGCAAAAAACATGGAAAGAATATTCTGGTATTTTTTTGTCATCAACCTGAAATAGGAGTGAACAAGTGCAAATCTTTATACTAGAAAAAGAAGCAAACAACACACACACACAATGTCAATATCAAGAATTTATGCACTCACAAATTCCTACAGTGGGAAAATGGATTCTCAGACTAATGGACTTGCCTCAAATGATGAAGTTAACAGCCTTAAGAACAGACAATACCATTTCTAAATTTGTCACCTTGTGGCAACCCTTCCTAGATTACGTGCTTAGGTTGGAAAAAATTAATCTTTGATAGTGGGATTTAATTATTAGATGGTTTGTGTTGATAGAAATAATGTAAATTTGGATTAATTAGTGGTAAGAGATTAACTTTTTTCTCTTAATTTGTACTCATATCTGTACTGGAGATATTTGGGAGTCACTTTCCATTTCATCTTTCTACTCGATCTCACTATTTTAGTTCTTGTCTTTTTCTTTTAGTTCTATTTTCTTTCCTTTCTATACTTTCTGATTTGTATTTTAACTGTACTTTTTATATGTTTTAATAAAAGTTTTAATTAAAACAAAATATCAAAAATTTATGCGTAGGAGATTAATTTTGGAGTTTACACCAAGAGAGTTTGTGCTTTGCACATTAGGATGGCAACCTCAAAACCTGTTGATTTTTTTTTTTTTGCAAGAAAGGAAGTGTTATGCATCTCAGTCCTTTGTAAGTTGGTAAAGAGTCTTTCTGCCCAAATTCTTTCTGCCCATTTCATCATCTACCCTTCCCATTACAAGAGTGTTGTTCCGCTTTGCCAGTTGTCATGCTCGACCTATTGCACTCTAGAGACATGTTCAAAGCAGCTGCTTTGTCCCTGTGAAACAACAAGCTGGATCAGATTGACCCTTTCTTAGAGCCGATGTAATGAAATGAACAGAATTTCTTTTAATCATTTCATTATTATTAATGGTGGTAATAATGTCGAAACTACTTAGGAAGAGCCATTCAACAAGGCATAGTCATTTAGGCAAGAGCTTTGGAGAGTGTTGTTGGAAGTCCCTTTCTGACAGATGCAATGATGCTCCATTTGTTCTTTAAAGTCATCTCCTGACAGATGGTGGAACCTTGTTTGAAAGTCCAGGTACACAATTATATACACTTTTTCAGTGAACATTGCGTGGAGATATGTTACACTTGGGTGGTGGATTAGAAGATCAGTTTATAAAATCAA
The DNA here is from genome assembly GCA_030867105.1 of Liasis olivaceus. Lineage (NCBI taxonomy): Eukaryota > Metazoa > Chordata > Lepidosauria > Squamata > Pythonidae > Liasis > Liasis olivaceus. The sequence goes on from CM061351.1 coordinate 102,253,744, forward strand.
CTTTTCTGAGAGTTTGCTCATAAAACACATTCGGATTGTTAAGTCAAAAAGAAAGTCAATTAAATTATAAGCAGATCCCATGTTAATGTTCATAGAGGTTTATCCAGGGGACAACCTCTCTGAAAGCCATTTTCCAAATGTGTAGTATCACTATATGTGAAAGCAAAGGAATCAACATCTGAACAAGCTTTATCTACCTCTAGCCCACATTCTATCTGTTTTATTTGAAGGAATAATGCATATCACTAAAAAAGAAAGATGTACTTACATTGCATATCTGGAAAAGTCTGGCTCCTTTGTGAAATTCTGTAAGGTTAAATCATTAAGTACAAAGGAAAAAAATCCCCCAAATATCAGTTCAACTGTGGAGGAACCAAATGACCCTGGGTCATAAGGCGGATGGTTGCACATGGGTTTCACATTCTCACTGACGTTCTCAAGAAGGAGGGAAAAGAACAAAAGAGACTGAAAGGTCAGGAACCTTGAAGCACCCCCCCACCTGTTCATGGCCATGGTCAACATAAATAGGTGTGATATCTGCAAGCAACAATTGCCATGAAGGGGGGAAAAAATGAAAAATAAGAGGTTGAATGATCAGAACTCCCAGTGACTGCTCTTTGCTTGTACAAGTAATCTCTGGGATTTCAGTGCCACAAGGTGAATTGTGAGTGGTCTTGATAGGGGAGCACAGAAGCAGCTACTCTTTGGGTATTGTTTTACTGGTCTTTTTCTCCCCAGTAGTTCTTGTGCAGGTTTGATACCTCCCAGGATACAGAAATGAAGCATAGTAATTTTGCTAATTACAGGGCAAATAATAACCTTTCTTAAAGTCATCTAGCACCTGAAGATTGAGACTAAAGAAGTTTGGGTCATGTGTACATGGCTAGAGTCATTGTTATAGTGCGTCTATTAAGATTCCCCTGGGTGTTATGTAATTTTCCCAACTTTCTCAGCTAATATTAATACCAACTTGAAAACTTTTCTGCGAAACTTTTCCCATTCCCCATTTGCTGAATCTCTGGTGGATTAATCCATGCTTCCCACTTTTGCATTTAATCTTATCCTCTCCTAGATGGACAAATGTACATCTCAAGTGACTTCTAAGAGAACTTTCCTCCATCCAACTGAATTTGCCAAAACTGTCAAAACTTCCATTTATAGGACATGAAATCAAAGACATTATTCTTTCAAACACAGTATATTATCTCCAAACTCCCCCTTTATCCTGATATACTTTGGAGACATTTTTAGGAAAAAAGGATAGGGGAGGCTAGGTAAGGTTTTTTTGTTCCATACAAATGTGCCAAGAACAATTTTAGAAGATATCAACTTAAAACGGTAGGAAGTACCATCATGGTGTGAGACACATCTACTAATAAAAACTGACCAATAGAGCCAGGATGGAGGTTTAGGATGAAACTGATTGAATGATGGATTGATCACTCCCAGAGTCAGTTTGCTGTTCAGCAGTGCCTGAATTGAATAACTTAAATTACCTCAATCATAACGCTCATAGTGCATTCTGTAGACTATGTTCTGTACAGGGAGATAATGTACTTGGGGATCTTCCCCAATTTCACCTCCACAACAGCAGTCTTGTGACTTTGATGAGGCTGACCAAGAGTGATCCAAAGTCACCAAGAAAGAGATCACTCAACATTGAATCTAAGCGAGGAATGAGCTATGTGGTCAAGTGGGAAACTGATCTCCATCTTCATTCCATGACCAACACCTTCACCATGACATTCAACTGGGATACAATAGAAATGAGAAGGGTAGGAGGAGGAAATAAAAGAGCAATAAGAACAGCTCTAAGAATAATGCAAGTACTCTCTTGATTAACATTGAAATTCCACATGACAGCACTTTGATTAATGGTCAATTCCAGGCTTATACATGCATTTTGAATTCTCTGTAAGGAATGATTGAGGAATGTAATCAGGATGATGAGATCATATCCACCCACAGATTTTCCTGTCTGGTCAACAGAGATCTCTTTCCCAGTGCTATTGTTAAATCTGACATTTTGAAGGAATGAAGCTAGGTTGCAGGAAGAAGGAAGAAGTAGTGAGGACAGATAGTGGAAAATTAGTTGTTCTTAGAGTTAGAATCTGCACAAAGGTTGAAAGAACACTGAGTAGGGCAACTGTTTTCCAAACAAGGGTATTTGCAACAGATCTTCATGACACTAACTTTTCCTGAGTCAGATGATTGTTTTATGTTGCCTGTGATGGGGCCATAGCAATATTTTCCTCCTGTTTTCCCTCTTGTCATCCTTTATTTTTTTTAAAATATGAAGCTCCAAATAATAAACCAGAGCACTTCAGTAGAAAAGGAATGTGGTCTGTGACTCTGCCTGAAATGTAGGAGGCAAGAATAAAAACCAGGTGGCATTTCACAATTATTTATGATGGAGGAGAAAAGCTTCCATATCAGAAGATGTAGCTTAAGCACCAGCATGAGCACTTATGAATTGGTATATTCTAAGTATCATCCAGAGCTGTTAAATCTAACTTCCTGCTACATTCAATTGCATCTACTAGGATTTTTTTTTTCCCTTTCAGAGAAATGGTAGGCTGCCATTCTTGGGTCAACCAAATCCATAATTTATGGCGCCACTGGGGAACCATTTGGACTGTTTCGATGATGGGGACAGAATTTGACTAAAAGTGAGATGCCTGTTCTAGTGAGCCTCATGTTTCACAGAAGGCCTCCAACTGCAAGTTTTAATTCCCTGGATCTAAAATTCAATTGTTCTGATACAGGGACTCAGCATTGGTCCTCTAGATTTCAAAAAATCTCAAGCAAACAATTGCTACTGAGCTATCAAACCCTGCTCCTTTACTCTATGGATAATACATAGAGGAGGAGGAGGAGGAGGAGGAGGAGCAGGAGCAGGAGCAGGAGCAGGAGCAGGAGCAGGAGCAGGAGCAGGAGCAGGAGCAGGAGCAGAAGCAGGAGCAGGAGCAGGAGCAGGAGCAGGAGCAGGAGCAGGAGGATGATTTCAGTTTCTTGGTTCTGGTTGCCATCTAGAATTTTTGGACCATCCCCTAAGGATCTTTTGGTCACCAGGTGAAAGGTTGAATAATAAAATGTTGGGTTCAACAATTAAGCTATCCTCCTGGTCAAATGTTCTTTTGTGTTTAGATGTGGGATCAACAGCATAATGTAGCACTTGGGAGAAAAGATGCAGCCCAGTAAACCTGCAGTGGAAGTCAAAATGGAGAAGATCGCCACAGTCACCATGTATTTTCCCTTGGTGCTCAGGTAGGCTGGGATGAAGGACACCCAAATGCTGCAAAACACAAGCATGCTGAAGGTGATCAGCTTGGCTTCATTAAAAGTATCAGGAAACTTTCGAGCAAAGAAAGCCACAGTGAAACTGATGGTGGCCAGGAGCCCCAAGTAGCCCAGCACAATATATAACATGAGATCTGAGCCTTTGTTACATTGCACAATGATCTTATCAGTCTGGGAGTGCATGTCCAACTCTGGGAAAGGAGGAGATGTGACCAACCATACTACACAGATATAAGCTTGAATGAAGGAGCAAAGGACAATGATGGGTCCTGCCAGTCTTTTCCCTAGCCACTTCCTCATCCGGTTTCCTGGTTTGGTGGCGAGGAAAGCCAGAACTACGGTGATGGTTTTGGCCAGGACACAGGAAACTGAGATGGAGAAAATGGTGCCAAACATAGTTTGCCTCAGGAAACAAGTCACTTCCCCGGGCCGGCCAATAAACAGGAGGGAGCAGAGAAAACAAAGGAGGAGAGAAGAAAGAAGGACCCATGTGAGGTTCCTGTTGTTGGCTTTGACAACGGGGGTGTTCCAGTGCAGAATGAAGGTCACTGCCAGTAAAAGGAGGGTTGCAGAAAGAAAAGAATCAAGGAAGTTAGAACGACTGCCAAGGGTTTGCCAAAGGACAAATAGGTGAAACGTTTGGGAAGACACTGGTCTTTTTCTGAATTGGAATACTGATCTTCTGGGCATCTCTCACATTGGTCTGCATACTAACTTAGAGAAACCACTCCTGGTAACACTACTCACATTCCACTTACACAATAATGTTATTTTAATCCTTAGCATTTTTTTCTATTACGCAAAAGTATTCCATTGAATTTGCATGATATTAGTAGGGTATTTTCCACTTTCCCTTTTTGGAAAAGAACTGCATTTTCTCAACATAGTGTAGGAGATAATTATGTACAGAATGTGTACAAGTATTTAATATATGCCAAAGGAAAGGAAAGGAAAGGAAAGGAAAGGAAAGGAAAGGAAAGGAAAGGAAAGGAAAGGAAAGGAAAGGAAAGGAAAGGAAAGGAAAGGAAAGGAAAGGAAAGGAAAGGAAAGGAAAGGAAGTTTATTTATCATGTTTATATAGCTGCCCATCTCACACAAGGTGACTCTGGGTGGCGTACAACAATTAACAAAGTAAACACATAAAAAAACCTACTTATAAAAAACAGTAAAAACACACAAAACAGGAGGGGATAAAATTAATAAGGGAGCCATCATAAAATCTCCCCAGTCCCCTGGGAACCCCAGGCCTTGAGGGACTTATGGAATGTTAAGAGGGATAGAGCTAATCTCACTTCCAGGGGGAGGAGATTCCATAAGGTAGGCTGCACAGCAGAGAAGGCCCACCTCCTTGGGACCCACCAAATGTAATTCGCTAGCAGATGGGATCTGCAGCATGCCTTCTCTGCCAGATTATCTGGACCCCTTTCAGTCGGTTTCAGGCCCTGATATGGAACAGAAACAGCATTGGTCACATTTATGGATGATCTCTGGCAGGAGCAGGACGGAGGTGGTGCATCCATCCTGGCTCTCCTTGACCGCTTAGCAGCTTTCGATACCATCAACCATGGTATCCTTCTGGACTGACTCAGGGAGTTGGGGGTGGGCGGCATAGTCTTCTGTTGGTTCGCCTCCTTCCTCCAGGAGCGGTCCCAGTCGGTGTTGATAGAGGAGGAGAGATCGGGCCCACGGCCCCTCCTTTATGTGGTGCCGCAGAGTTCGGTACTCCCTCTTCTCCTTTTAACATCTACATGAAACCTCTGGGTGACATCATCCATCTCCACTGGATGAGGTATCGTCAATATGCTGATGATACTCAGTTATACATCTCCATCCCGGGAGAAGTAAGTGATGTTGTGGCTGCCCTTTCCAGGTGCCTGTAGGCTATGGGGGTCTGGATGGGGAACAACAGGCTTCAGCTGAACCCTGGCAAGATGGAGTGGCTGTGAGTTAATGGTCCCTCGGTCCCTAGGAATTTGCCATCTTTGGTTCTGGATGGGGTTGCACTGCCTCAGACAGACCCGATATGTAACTTGGGGGTCCTTTTGGACTCATGACTCCTGATCAAAGAGCAAGTGGCAGTCATGGCCAGGAGGGCCTTTGCACAACTTCGTGTTGTCCACCAGTTACGCCCTTTCTTGGACCGAGAGGCCCTTCAAACAATCGCTCATGCCCTGGTCATCTCCCATATAGACTATTGTAATGTGCTGTACATGGGGCTACCCTTGAAGAGTATCCAGAAGCTTCAACTGGTCCAGAATGTGGCCACGCAGATGATTTTAGGTGCATCAAGATCAGCACATATAACACCTTTGCTCTGTGAGCTGCATTGGGTGCCAGTTTGCTTTCGGGTCCAATTCAAGGTGTTGGTTATCACCTTTAAAGCCCTACATGGCATGGGTCCAGGGTACGTGAAGGACCGTTTCATCCCCATTACATCAACCCATCCCACCCGGTCATGCAGAGAGGGCATACTACGGACCCTGTCTGCAAGCTAATTTCATCTGATGGGGTCCAGGAGGTGAGCCTTCTCTGCAGCAGCCCCTGCCCTTTGGAACACTCTTCCCCCAGAAGTGAGGTTGGCCCCCTCCCTTTTAGACTTCAGAAAAAACTGAAGACCTGGCTTTGTCATCACGCATGAGGTGAGGATGGGAATAGTCAGTTTTGGGGTTGGCTGGTTCCCTAGTCTTACCTTTGACTGATATTATCAAGTAAGTGAGCAAGGGATTGGAGACAAAACATGATTACCAACAGCATTTACACAAAATTGCAAATGCAGCTATGTTCTCCTTGAACGGCACCGTAACTAACCTGCCAAGGTTGGACTTCTAAGAAACTCCATTTTCCTCCATATCCCATAATATTTTTCTTGGCTCTGGATGAATCCATGGCATGGAGAGCATGTGTCACAGCATGCACAGCATTGTCAATAGCATAGCTCTGGCCAGACATCTGCATTTCAAAGACTGTTACAGGGAGGCTCCCAGATCCTCTTCCCCAGTGCACTTTCCCTTGTTGGGCACATGTATGTTGTATGTTGGTAATGAACAAATACGCTGTACCAGAACTCAGGAAGAAAAAACACTTTTGATCTGAATGGATTTAGGATCTCAAGGAAGTCCTGAAATTTTGGTACCAAATTGTGTGAATAGCAAAAGACAAGCTGCCATTGAAGGACATTGCTGTGAATTTCTGGGGCTCAAAGACAGACGTGACATCCCACTGAGCACTTATGATCCAGACCCTCTCCACTGGGAGCATGCTAGCAATTTCATAACTTTTAAGAATGCTTCATAAACCATCCATAGATTGCATGTGCACATAAACAAGAATCACATTGATTTACTTCAGCCAGAGTTGAGCAGCTATGCTAGTTAGAATGCTTCCCTGGAAACCACTGAAGTCATAACTTGTAATTGTTGGAATGAAATGCATTAATGAAATACAAATATCACTCTGGATGAGTCTGGGTTTCAAAATTTGGAGACATCTCTCTCCAGTGTCATCTTCTGGAAGGAGGAGGATAATCCAATTCCATCCAAAATACTTCAAGAGCTGAACAATCCCAACATACTGAAGGTCTTCATCTGGAGTCATCCAGTGGAAGGATGGGAACTGAGTTTTATCACTCAGTGCAGGATCAAGAGAACCATAACTGAGCTGTGGTGCAAGGAAAATTATAATGTATTGCAGTCCATATAACATATTTTTATTTCAAAATATTCCCCTTGCAACTTACAGATATTATTGTATCATAAGATATTGTCCCAAAATCTGTTATTCTCGCCAATTCACTCTTTTATGAGGTAGATGAAGGAATGAATTAGAATCAAGATGAAGCCCAAGTTCAAAGGGAATAAAGGCAATTGAGGACAAACATCTGAGGTGGGTTAGGTAGCTCTAGCTCACTATGTTTTGATTTAAACATTCTAGGTATTTCTAGGTATACCCCTTCAACAGCCAGATAAAAATGAGTGAAAAAAACACAAACTTTTGACCCTTTGTTCCATAAAATGCCTTGATGGGGAAGGGAAAAGATTGAATTTGGGGATCAATAGATCCATTTTCAAATCGATCCTGACTTTTGCAGCCAGATCACCTTTGGCATCCCTGTCATTGCCTTTTGGCCAAGGTCATGGGGCAGGATCTCTCAGGCATTACTTGGAACTGAGCAGAAACAGTGAACCACAAGGCAGAAGGACAGGGAGAGAAGACACATTGCATCAGTCAAAATTCAAGACTGGTTGGCATTTGACTTCATAAGGTTAGGATATCTGGCATTTCAATTAGAAATAATGTTTAACTGCATTAGCAATATTGAGGTAATGTTAATTACATTCTTCTTTCATAGGATATATGTTTTCTGTTTATTGAGGGTTACACTGATTACAAGTGCATTTAATAACTTATATCTTGCATCTCTCTTTGATAAAGGAACCATCTGAAATACCTCAAAGCATAAATATGTCTAATCCATTAGGTGCTTTTGAGATGTTTTTCTTATTGTGCTCATACATTTACGTAGCCACCACCCTTTCTTTTTTTATGAGCTCAGATACCTGTGGAATCATGTAGGCATTTAAGATATTGGCCACCTGAATGGAGTTCTGGGAGGTGAGATCTCCAACGATGGCCAGGAGCTTCTGGGCCTTGACAGAGTTGTAATTGGCAGGACAACTGTGTTCGATGAAAAGAAGTCTGAAAAGGGATCCACAAGCTTTCAGTGGATTATAAGCACTCTGAGAGATTTTGGAACCCAAGGTTGTGTTTGGTAACATGTTCTCATTCATGTTGATCTCCTGAATGGCAAAAGTAAAGGCTAGGACATGCTGGAAGTTTTTAGGCAGTGGCCTGGAAGAAATGTTTGAATTAGTCCTACAATCTTAGAACAAGACAACCATTTTAATTATGTACTTTCGTATCATAATTATCTGCACAATTCTGAAAAATGGTTTCTCTCCATTAATGAGTATTAGGTGACCCCTTAACAAATCCTGTGATACTTCTTTCCAGTAATTTTCATTGTTCACAGTCCTAATTGCTGAAATTTAGTATATGAGATGTTCAAGAGTAGAGGGAGACATGGACTGAGGAATTTAAATGACCAATATGTGAATAACAATTGAAAATAATTTAGGGATTTATCCATCACATTTCTAGAGATTTAAAAGTGCAGATCTTTCATCATAATTTGTTATTTTAGATTTGCTGGACTGTTTTGCATTTTTTAAGCAAGAAATTGATGCATTCAGCTAATACTTGGGGAACTGGTACTCAGAAGAATTCCTATGAAGAGACCCTGTCTCTGCTGTCTTCCTTTTATTTTGGATGTTAATTGTGCTCTGGCAGTCTCATAGACCTTCCTCCTTTTGAATTTTATGGCAATTGTTTATAAATCCATAATTTGCAAAAGTTGATGGACAAACTCTTTTTTTCCTGTACTTTTTGGAAATAATTGCCTTTGGTTTTGAGACAATTTGGTTTACTTTAATATCACCAGTACTTGGTACAGTAAATAGTAAGTCCTTATTCTGTAAACAATTTTCTTAATAGTAAATATAAAATATTGATTTCTTTAAAAAAGAATATCAGAAACCTCAAGCTTTTCTTTTAGATCATTCCAGAGTCATTCATCATCTTTCAGGACTCATAGTGATGGTAGGGCTCTTACATCTGGGCTACAGAAAGTGGATAATCAATAGATGGAGGAGAAAAGTTAGGCTTTCCTTCTTCTCGTTCTTGTCATCTGGATTGTTGTCTGGATTTTTGCAGTCCAAATATGGTAACTTTAAGTGACGCTACCATTTAATTAATTAATCAATTTCTATAGCCGCCCATCTCAATCAAGGGATTCTGGGTGGCAAACAATTCTAAAACAATAAAAACAATGAAAAACAATACAAAAATAAGTGTATACAACAGCCGATAAAGTTATCATAATAATCACAATTTCAATATAGCCAAGAGACAGGGCCCTTAACACATTTGGGGCCTCAGGCCCGAGTATGTAGCCAGACCTTTAAAGCCTTATGAAAGGCCAACAGGGTCAGGGCCATCCTAATCTCTGAAAAGAGGATGTTCCAAAGGGCAGGGGCTACAGCAGAGAAGGCATGTCTCCTGATCCCTGCCAGCCAACATTCCTTGGCTGACGGGACCTGCAGCATGCCCAACCTGCTGGACTGGATTGGATGAGTAGCAACTATTGGGAAAAGACAGTCCCTCAGGTAGCCCAGTCCCAAGCCATGCAGGGCTTTAAAGGTGATGACCAGCACCTTGAATTGCACCCAGAAACAATGACTACTACTTAGCTGGCCCAAAGTCTCTGATTTTCCTACAGATGATGGCTACTTGTAGGAAAACCAGAAAAAAAAAGCTATGCATGGGTACCATAGGAGAAAGAAGAAGATAGATGCATCTTGGAGAAGGTCTGGAAAGAGTCCCCTTTGTCAGAATACCTTTGCCAAGGGTCATCCTCTGAAACAACCTCTCCTTTGCATCATAGCTACATGCTTGGGGGTATGTCTTATAATATAGTACTGTTAAAAAGAGGCCATCTTTCATTCTTCTCTGTGAATATGTATAAAAGTTTGAACTTTTTCCAAATACCACAAATACTGACCAGCACATTAGCCAAGCAAAAACTCTGAGGGAAGTATTATTTTTCTCTGCTACTCAAATCCTTTTCCTCAGAAAAACATCTAAATGAAAGTTTAAACTGCCTGTATTGATCTGATATTTAGAAGGTACGACTCTTGGTATGGGTTCACAGATTGATATATGTTACTCACTGCATCTTTGGTTGCCTGCTGAACACTTTAAGAGATTAGAGGAAAAGATATCATTGAAAGCATTAATGCTAGTTTTAAAAGTCTTAAATTATGGTTCCAGTCCAGACCATTTATCTTTCAAATGACTACTTGCCATCCACTGTAGAATCCTGATGGGTTTTCCATAAAGCTAGGTAACGTCATTTCAAGAAATAGCGTAGACACCAATTCTCCAATGATAAGATCACTGGGGTCAGATATATGGTGGTAGAGTAGCTTGTTACCACACATCTTGCTGAAAGAAAGGTGACTGAGCAGAGAGAGCCAAAACACACAGAGTTTGAAGGCCAAAGTATTCTGTCTCCGATTGCCACTGCACATCCATATCTTCGTTGCTATACTTTCTGGATGATGGCAAGTCAGATCTGGTTACAGAAAAGAAAACAAAACAAAACAGATGTGGTCATGAAAAACAGGCAGCTTTTCCTAGTAAAGAAAACAGAAATACAGACTTCTGGTATCTGGAACAATTAGGCAGCGTCTTTGCTGGCCTTACTTCTAACCTGAGCACTTCATAATGTAATCAGTTGAGCTCCATGTGGTTGCTTTTGCTATTAAACCCTGGAAGGTTTCATTGTGTCTTTAAATTGCACAAAAAAAAAAATAATTATAATGATTTTGATAATTACAGGATACCCAAAACTTTGTGTCTAGGGAGAAACTGTATCATCCAAACGTATCTTTTCTCTACTCTTCATCAACTTAGAAGAAAAATACATGATTCCCTTGTGATCATGCTATATGTTGGGAACTGAGACTTTATTTTCAAACCATGAAAAAGAAGTTGGTTAAACAAAAAAGTCATAGCTTGATAGCCAATATGACCATATCATCTCACAAGTTGAAAACACAAAGAAGTTTCTATTAATTTCATCACTTTGTTGTGACATCCTCTGCGTGACTTATCTTTCAGTGTAAGCAAGGGCAGATTTACATGTCCTGCTTGGCCCACCACCACCAGTATGGACACCCACTCCTTTCTGAGTGCAGGAAGAGCTGACATTGCCCTCCTCCTATTTCCAGCCCATTGCAAATGCACCCTTTGTCTCATTGCATCCCGCTTTGATTCAAAAGTGATGTTTTCTGACCCAAGCCATCTTAAGACCTTCTGAGGGGATGGTCTCCAGCACTTCTAATTTAGTTCCAGCCATAGCTGGGATTTATGTGAGGCTTGGCACTCCCTTCCCATCTAGTGGCTGGTTGGTGCCCTCCGTGGCCATTTTGTCCTGGGCTGCTATGTTCTCTGCTGGTCAGCAGTTGCTGGTTTTTCTTTTTCTTTTTCTTTTCTTTTGTTTTTTTTAAATAGTCTTGCAGTTGATCCAACAATGGCCAGTTAAGTAAACGAACTATCTTCAACCCTAGGAACTCTTGCTGCATTCTGGATTTCTTCCCAGGCTCTCTGAAGCATTGTCCCATTCTGTTGACCATGTATTGCAACTTCCCTCCCTCTGCATTAGTGTCAAATGTCATAATGTGGGAAGTGGAAGGTTAAGGCATCCATGTGTGCCAATATCTAGGAAAGCAAAGAAAAGGCAGGAGGATTAGTGAGAAGGAAACAATCTCTTCCTTTTAGGCACTGGTAGTCCAGTCCAAACAGGAGCCTGTTTAATTAGCCATTAAACAATTCTATTATTTCCATTGCTTTGAGTTAATTGTTATTCTTATCATTTTGTAAAATTTGCAATAGTGTTACCACCCTGTTAGGGCTGTGACTTCAGATGGGTAGAAAGTGGAGCTAAAATCCTCAAGCACCAGCAGCATTCCTGTCCCCAAGTACAGTAACTCCATATACAAAACACAGTGTACCGAATATACCATGATTGCCATGATTGATCAATCAGTTTCTGCTTAGTTTTCCTGCGGTGTCCCATGACATTGCCTATAGGTGCTTGAAAAGACACATCAAGTACAGTCATCCTTAGCTGTGCTGGGATTAAAATAGCATTTCCACTTATTCAGACAGTCTCCATGGGCTACATCAAGAAGAGTAAAAATCTCTTCAGTTTTGACACCTTTACTTGGGATGAAGTGAGCACCAAAGAGCCAAAATGAGTTTTTGAGTAATGGCCTCTGGGTAGTAAAAAGTTGGAAATTAGCCTTCAAGTAAGTTAGCCTTCAAGTAATTGAAGTTCACCTTTAACACAGTGGATGGCCTTTGAGGTAATAGATTACCCTGTGTTAGAAGATTAGGACATGTACACATTTTATACATTTATACATTTATTTTTACCTGATTTATTTTTACCTGCTTGTATAACCTGAAGTAAATGCAGGCCCAGCAATATGCCAATTGTATGGTTGACCTTACAGTGACTGGCCTCATTTTAGATTATCAAAAGGTTGCATTCTTGAGGATGTGACCCTCAACACTTCTTAATGTCTCAAGGATGCGTTAATTGCTCTCATGGCTTGTCTGGTTTGTCTTTTCCTGACTAGAAGACAATTCATGTAAGCAGATAAGCTATCTTGACCTGATAGTCTTTTCCTGTTCAAATGACCCCTCACAAAGTAAGATAAGCAGTCCTGACCTTGTTTCTTAGGGATGTAAATCAGGACAGCGCCTGGTGGACAATCAGAGTGATAAAGGATAGTTTACATATGGCTGTTAACACTCAAGATGATAGAAATTAGTTTACATACAGAAAGGAAGAACTTTAATCAGCATCAGAGAAAGGGGTCCTGGGTAAGGGGAGGAGTATGGATCAAGGTAACTGGCTTTGATTGGATCAGAAAGATCATGATATTTTAACGTGGATGTGAATGTAACGAAAGGTATATAATGTACGGCATGGAGGGGGTCTAACTGCATGCTGTCATTGTTTCTGCTCTTGGGTGAAGAATAAACATCCTAACTTCATGCAATTCGTCAGTGTCTTTACTCCCAGCTCAGAAACGAATCTGGTAAGATAAACCTTTCTTCCAACGCCTGGTACAAACCGTTCTCACAGGAAACTGCTAGATAAGGGCTAACCATCTGAAGGACTAGGCATCTGAACTGGATCCAACCAATAATGAAGGACAGGAGGAGGGGATCTTGGCAACAGATGAACTTTTGGCACCCTTGCTTAACTATAACAGTAAGATCTTGACCCAAAAGAGAACTAATATTACAATGAGGTAAAAAGTAATTAAATAAATGCTTATTATGAGCTGCACAAGTAACATGCAGGTGGAATGATATGCAGATTGTTCACCAATTGTAATGAGCTTCTTTGTTAGCCGAACTGAATAAATGGATGGTGTTTGATTCAATTGGGGCCGCTTGATTTGGACTGGGGTCCCAAGCATACCTCTTTGCTCCTGCACAGGAATAAAGTGTTTTTAGATTCCACTTTCCTCACCTCTGTGTGATTAATTGGCTCAGTCGTGCTGGGTGAAAGTGAACCTAGTGTTGGGCTAGGCCAACAGAAGAATCAGGGCCATGAACTGCTGAGGACAGAAGCAAGAGAGGCTGCAGAGAGATCAGCAGGAGAAGAGTCAATTTACTCTTGGAAGAAACTGTGGAAGAGCAGGCAGCTTGAGAAAATTGCAGGCACCTGTGCTGTCTTCTTTCCCTCCCATTTGAGTGTCTCCTCCACCATCAGCATGGCAGGGTTGCCAATGAAGCTGCAAATTTGACACAGGTGTGGGAGGAGGAGGAGGAGGAGATGACAGGACAGGACACATATTGTGGAGCTCTGCATCCACCAGCAAACTGAGTACAGCAGCCAAATGAAAGAAGGTCTTTTTCCTTCAGAAGGAGTAGATGGCCCAAAGGAGACGGAAAGACAACAGAGGTCCAGCAAGACAAAGCACAATGTGAAAAAGTTGCAAGAGCTCTACATGCTGGCCATTAATAGAAAAAGAAGAAGAAATCTCAGAGACAGAGGACTTAAGACAGAACAGGCTTAAGAAAGGAATGTTGATGCAAGTATAGAATGTAGTGTATAGGTAATAGAGTAATAGGTAATAGTAATAGAGTATATTGAATAGTAATAGTGTATAGTATAGTAATTGTCATAGCAATAGTCTAGAGATAGCAATAGAACGGAATATAGGAAGCACTCATGTATCACTTTGATATGTTTGTTTTTACAAAATAAAATATCTCCCCAACCCTTATAGGGAGATATAAAGACACCACCTGGTCCAGGGTCCAGTGCTTCTGTGTCTCTCTTGAGTTTATCTAATTGGGTGCAGTTTAAAAAAGAACCCGTGATAGAACCCACTTCACAGAGTTGATGTTCTGGAGAAAAAGTGAATAAAGGAGTTATATGACTGCTGTTTTTTTTTTTTTTTTTTAATGTTAGCTTCCACAATTTGTGGTATATCTTCCTCCCCAAATGCTAGATTAATTGACTGAGACCTAAACAGCTGATAACAAGAGAAAAGAAGGATCTGATTTGGATTCTATCCTATGTAGTGGGTGAAGATTTTATATGGGAACCTTAGAGATTATCTGCATCTTGGCTGAGTTGTGTGGTTGTCCTTCCAAAGGTCTGCTTTGAATAGAGATACATAGAGAATGATGTTATAGAGTGGCAGCAAACCCAAATTCATCAAGGGGTAGACTTCATTTATAACCCTCTTAAAATGCCCTCATGCCATTGCTGTCCTTTTCAGAGGAGAGGTGATTGCTGGGCATAATGTTTGGACTGTGATATGGAAAGGGGAAATTTTGATCTTCATATATTGGAGTGAATCTAAATGATTTACAAAGTGATGTATAATACATTATACGATACATAGAATACAGTATAAGTCATCCTAATTCTTTTTTTCCCACATAGACACATCTGTTTACTTTTCCAGCTAACAGCACAGACTTAGTTGTTTATTATTATTAATATTATTATATTAAATGTTTACATGCCCATTTTCAAGCAACTCTTGATGGTTTCACATTCTCTTCTTCCAGGATTTTTATTTATTTTCATGAAGTTAAATTTCATTCTTATTCTGATTAAGAAATGCAAAGTATCAGTAACAACTGGTGCCATTTAATGCTTAACAGATTTACTAATCTTATATGTATGATGTACATTTCTATCTGCTGATAGACAAAATAGGTTTTTTAAGAATCTGTGTGTCTTGAGAGTTCAGATACTAAGGGAACAATAAAAATACCTTTCCTAGTGGGGTCCTGGTACTGTAAAAGCCCATTCCCAAGATATATATACTTTTAAAATGACAAAGTTTAAACAGATTAAAAACCTTAGTGGATCATCAAAATCACAACTTTGATACTTTTGAAAGAAAAAAAACACAGCTAGTAATTCTGTCTCACAAAATGAGAATGAGTCAGCTTGAAAATGCAGGTAAACCTTTTGGCCTTGTCCTTTCTTTCTTTCTTTCTTTCTTTCTTTCTTTCTTTCTTTCTTTCTTTCTTTCTTTCTTTCTTTTCCTTCCTTCCTTCCTTCCTTCCTTCCTTCCTTCCTTCCTTCCTTCCTTCCTTCCTTCCTTCCTTCCTTCCTCTCTCTCTCTCCTTTATTCTAAGTATTAGTTTCTGCTAGTTTTTATCTTTCTTGCTTAAAATCCCAATAACAATCTTTTTTTTTAAAAAAAAAAAAAGAGAATGCTGGCAAACCTCTTACAACAGAAGTGTTAAATGCCTTGAAAGTAAGCAAAAATTTCCTGGATGAAGTGAGCCAGCTACAGGGTCTTTATTTCAGACAGAATTTAGCATTTCTAATCACTCTCTACTCCAATATGCAAGATCAGTCTAGAGCACTTTTCATGAAAATGTATTTGAGATTTTTATCACTGCGCCCAGACTATAACTTTGAAGCTAAAGCTGCTTATTTTGCATGTTTCCTATTGCCTCAAGCTCTGAATCAGATTCTGGTGAAATCTGTGAGATTCATATTATAGGAAAAGTAGTTTGATAGATGGATGGTTTATTTGAAGAGACAGAAAGGATTATATTGATTTTTTCTGATCTTTCCATTTTTGGGAATACAAATATAATGACATAGGCATTCTCTCTGTACTTGAACACTCACACTGTCAAAATCACATCTTTCCTTCCCTCCCTTGCTGTAATGTCACCTTCTGTCTTCTTCCTGCATCTTAACTAGCCTGGGCAACTTTTTTTTTTGTAAATATTTTTAAACTTTCTTTAGGTGCTAGGCACATTTCTATTAAAAAAAAAAAAAAAAACTTACCCCCCCTTTCCTTTCCTTTTTTTTCTTTTTTTGCTAAGAATGCCTGCAATGTAAATTCTGTAAGAGTTGCCCCATTCAGTGCCGAATGAAACTCTCATGAAACATAGGTTCAGGCAAAGAAGTTTACTCGGGTATAATGCGGGTAGATACAAACAAAGCCAGGGTTGGCTTGGTGCGGTTACATACAGCAGTTTTATAGTGTTCCCTCCTTGACCCGGAGTTACCCCTTTATTCCTACCCTTCTCCCCATTACCTGGGTTACTGGTTTGCCCACAGAATTCTCCCCCTGGCCCAAATGGCAGATTCAGCCATGTTTCTTTGTCTCCCCTGATTAATGTCCTTTGTTTGTGGGGTTGTTGAGTTTGTTGGGCTTTTCTTCTGCAGGCTAAGCCGAGGCTCCTTAATTACTCGCCGATTGCTGTACTTCCGAGCCACTGTGGTTTGCATTGCCTGGGGCACTCGGGGGAAAACAGCTTTCTTACAAAGTATCCACTCCAGCCCTGAGTCAATGGCCGCCACCTGCCAGCAATTAGCTTGCAGTTCACCTGACTTCCTCTTTTCTGCTGCTTGCGGTGAAATTGACTAGGGGTGGTGAAACTGAACAGCAGCATTGGCCGTGCCCTGCCAGCTCAATCTGACAAATTCAGGGTGAAGAGCTATTCTTGGAGAAAAAATATTATGTTTCAAACATTACCATCCCTGCTTTCATACCAGTGTAAAAAGAGTTTTGGGGGAAGAGCGTTGAGTCCCCTGTCCTTGGACTGATATTCTCCAGCATCTCACATTACCGAAGATGCAGAAGAAACAGGAATCCTGATCAAAATATGAGGATGACAAAGAAATATGAGGAGTAAAAGGAAATGAATCAGAAGAGAGGAATGACATTCAAACTGCTCCTGATATGACAGAAAAATGGGGGACACCAACAAATGGCTAACTAGTTGGCAACGCTGTAAGGGGTTAGAGTAGATCAACGTTGGAAATCTAATTCCCAAGCGCAAAAGTCCTGAAACTTTTCTGTATGCAAGGACAAGGCAAGAATAGGCAGGATTCCAAGGCAAGGGAAAGGAAATTACACTTGCTATAACACACTTACAATAACTTTTAGACTAGCCATGTAGAGATTAAACACAAACATTATTTCTGTAGATCACCAGGGTCTAGAGGTCTCGGAGGAAGGTTATCATTTACCCTCTAATTAGCAAAATGACTGTGTTCCAATCCTGTTCCTTTGGAGGGATCACAGCTGCCCAAGGACTGCTGGGGGAAAAATCGGTCAGAAGTGCTACCCTTTCAAAAGAGCCCTCACAATTCACCTTGTCCCTCCGAAATCTCAGAGGTTAGCTGTAACAGGCAACAAGTTGGCATTGGGAATTTTGATAATTCATCCCTTTCTCTTTACTATTTTGAAAACCACCTTCCTCCTTTTCAGTGCATGTTTCCTATTAGATCTAGTCAAGGCAAAAGTTCGTTGTTGTGTTGACAGCTATTTTTTTGTTGACCATGTACTTGAACAGGTGTGGTGATCGTTCAAGACTGCTGCTGTTTAAAATTAGTCTGTTTTTCTTCTTCCTTCCTGAGAGTGCCCATGAGAGTTTGAAATCTGTGTGCAGTCATCCCTCCAACCTTCCAGAGAAACCTGCCACCTCTGGAGCAGAAATGATACTTGGGGGATTTGTTTCCCTTTTAAATATTGACGAAAGTATAGAGAGTTTCAAAAAAGAGCTGGACTTTTCCAAATCTGGAAAGTAAGTAGATCTTTCTTCTTTGAATAAACTGCAATACATCTTCAGAGAAAGGGAATGAAAGGGTGGAAAGAGCCAGATAATGCTGGCATAAATGTGGCACTGCCTGCTTGACTATCACATTTGGTGATGTTCTTCATTTTGAACGTGGCTTCTACTTAGAGGTGGCCCTTAGGAAAGCATAAAAGTGCGATTTGCTCATATTTTAATGGACTATCTTACAGATCTAGAAATCTGAAGATACATTTCAACATATACTCTGAGAAAAATGAATGTTGGGAAAAAAACAACACTCAAACTGTTCCTCCCTCAATGTCCAAAATGGAAGTACCATAGAATTCATGGCGAATGGGGTCATTTAACTCTCTTTTTCCATATAAAAAAATTCTTGGGCTTTATAACATTTACCTGACTGGGATCAGAATTCACAAACTGAAATTCAGGCAATTATGATTCTTTCTAGTAACCCATTAGGAGCAGAATTTACAGGGAATCCAATTCCAAGAGGTTCTGTTGTGAGAAATTGCAGTTTGTATGATCCTCAGTGAATTGTTTATTACCTGATACTAGTGGATGAAGAAAAGCATTGGAGAAGATTAAAAGATTTGAAAAAACAAGAAAATTTATGTCCATATTAAATGCTAACACACGTATATTGAGTTAACTGTTTAATTGCACATCAACTTTTACAGCAGTTCTAGAAGGAATTAGTTTCCACAAGAATGAAGGAAGGAAGCTGAAAAATGACAGCAAAAAGTGAACTAAAAGCTTATTTTATATACCCAATCTTCTAATTTACTGCCAAAGACTGACATTTATCCACCCTATGTTGACTGGCAAAGTAAATATGCAAATGTTTTTAGACTTTCAAACACAAATACACCCTCTGTCAGAAGATGACTTTAGAAACAAGTGGAGCATCACTGTTAGGAAAAGGACTTCCAGGCAGCCTCTCCAAAACTCCTGCCAGGACACCTAAGCCTCGTTTAAACTCTTCTCCTAAAAGATTTGAACGATTGCTACATTACTAATGGGATTAAAAGTAATTAATTGGTTAAGAGAAATTCCATACATTTCACTACATCTGTTGTAACAAACAATAGATTTTATCCAACCTTCTGTTCCAGGTTGAAAAAGCAGATGGTTTATACAAGTGTCAAGAATGCAATAGGTTGAGCTTTATAACTGGTAGAGTTCAACTACAGCCTCGTAATGAGAAATGCACATGATTGAATGACTATTGATTTGGGTAGAAAGAATCCATGCTACATTCCAAGGATTGAGAAGCGTGGCTCCTATTCTGTTATTCAACTATCAGGGGCTGTTGAGGTTGTCAGAATAATGTGCAAAGCAGAAGTCTCTTTCACAGAAACACAAAATTAATCTCCTCTGCACAAATTGATGAAATTACCAACATAGTTTGCAACAGGTTTCAGTTCTTTTTATGGTATAAGAATGTTCACTTATTTGCTTTTATTTCAGGCTAATACCAAAAAACTTCCAGCACCTTCTTTCTATGTATTTTGCCATTCATGAGATCAACAAGAACATCAAGCTGTTCCCCAACAACACCTTAGAACTGGAGATTTATGAAACCAGTTTCAGTGTCAGGCTGGCCAGTAAGCATGTTTTCGATCTGCTGTTTCTGAATCGAGGGAGTCCGATCAACTTTAATTGTGTCCAGAGGAGGAAGACTGAGTTCTTGCCGATCATTGGTGACCTTACCTCCCCCAGCTCCATCCAGATGGCCCACATTTTGAGCAGCTATAAGTTTCCACAGGTACGAAAATTTTTCACAGATCAGCTTCTTTAGCAAAAGGGGTCAAAGAAGATCACTGCTTTTTGGTAAAGCTTAGCTTCCATCAGTTTTAGCCAGCCTATCCAGTGATGAGGAAAAATGAAAAATGAAGTATAGAAACTTCCCAGTTCTGAGTTCTCACGGTCTCCTATTGTGAAGCTTATGATCTCCTTCTTCCAGGTAAATTTAGATGGCAACAGCTGGGTTTTTATAATTCAGTCATAAAGTCACAGTAGCATCCAATAATCTAAGGAAAACAGAAAAGTTGTATATTCTTCATGACAAAAGGATTCTCAGTTTAATCTTCAATGCATCTTCCTAACACGCAGCTCAGTTATGGCTCCTTTGACCCAGTGCTGAGTGACAAAAGGAGGTTCCCTTCCTTCTTCAGCATGGTTCCCAATGAGAATTTACAATACGAGGGGATTGTTCATTTACTGAAGCATTTTGGATGGAATTGGATTGGCCTTTTGGTATCTGAGGATGAGAGTGGGGAAACCTTTCTTCAAAATCTCCAACCAAGGCTCTCCCAGAATGATATTTGCATTGCTTGGATGCAGTTAATCCCACTTTTGATAAATTTGAGAGCAAATAAAGATGCCCTTCTTGCACGTATATCCAACATAAGAGACACTATGTTACTGAAGAAAATCAGTGTGTTCCTTACCTCTGGGTCTTCCCAATCTATGGAGGCTTTACAATGGGCTCTATATTCCTCTGAATTTTCCAATATGAATCCAGTAGATCACAGAGTGTGGATCGTGACCTCTCAGTGGGATTTCACTGTTACGTTAACCCCAGTGGGGAGTTTCCCAGCCCAAACTTTCAATGGTTCCTTATACTTCTCACTCCACACAAACATGGTGCCAGGTTTTCAGAAGTTTCTTGAGAGCATAAACCCTTTGTTAAATTCCTTTCCTTACATTGGTTGGTTCTGGGAGTCTATATTTCGCTGTTCACTCCCTCCATATCGCAAAGGAGCAAAACCCTGTACTGGGAAGGAAGAACTGGGGAGTCTCCCGGGCTCCGTGTTTGAAATGGCCGTGTCTGGAGAGAGCTACAACATCTACAATGGGGTTTATTCTGCAGCACATGCTTTGCACGCTATGCGTTCAAGAAGAACCAAGACAGCTTCTCGGAAGAATCAGGATGGAGCAAAATTTTGGGATTTTCAGCTATGGCAGGTACATCATTGTTCTTCTCAGATACGTCTGTGTAAGGGTTGAAGGGGAAGGGAAGGGAAGGGAAGGGAAGGGAAGGGAAGGGAAGGGAAGGGAAGGGAAGGGAAGGGAAGGGAAGGGAAGGGAAGGGAAGGGAAGGGAATCAGCAACAAAAAGGCTCTAGATTTGTTCCTCTGCAGCAACCAATTTACGTTTGAACAAACCTTGTCTGCAATCAAGTTCCTAATGCAGATCAGTCATGTCACAGAGTCTTCTCCCAATTTAAACCATCTCCAGAAGGGGCTCTTTTCTGGAGATTTGTCATTTATTTATTTAATGCAATTTATATAGCTGTCCATGTCATCAGCAGGTGACTCTGGGTGGCATACAACAAGGCTAAATAAAATAAATACCTTAAAAGTTATAAAAACCAACTGAACCAAAACAAAGAAACAAAAAAATTAGTGCTGTTCCATGGTATAAAGCCATATTCATTTTATTAATAAATTTATTAAATTTTACCTGCCAACATTTGAGGAAGACTAGGATAATTTTGGTCTGATCTTACTTTCCTCTTCCTTGAATCCAGCTTCACCACTTCCTGAGAAACACTCGTTTTAATAACAGTGCAGGCGATGAAATATATTGTGATGAGGCTTAGCAACAAGGCTTAAAACAATCAAGAAATATGTTAAAAGACATAAAAACCAACTGAACAAACACAAAAAACCAGACCAAGAGACGATAAAAATATTGGAGCCGCCTCATTAAACTCCCATTTAGTGCTGTTCCATGGTTTGAAACCCTATCAATTGTATCAGTTTCTGCGCAACCATTCTCCTCAATCTCTCTCTCCCAAAATTTGAATGCACAAAACTAATAATTTCAGTTTGTCTCCACAATCTTCACTGTGGGATTTCTCCCATTTTCCTTCTAGTAAAGAACATGGATGTTCCTGCTACCCCAGCTGCTGATGCTCTGGGACTCTTTCTACGAACATTTGTATGAAAACCTTTTACATATACAGCAATGCTTTCTGAAGGCAGAATGGACTTCAATTGCTGATTAGCTTCACTACAGAAACTCTCTTGCAATTCTAAAGGTAGTCAAAATTTGAGGAAGACTAGGATAATTCTGGTCTGATCTTACTTTCCTCTTCCTTGAATCCAGCTTCACCACTTCCTGAGAAACACTCGTTTTAATAACAGTGCGGGAGATGAAATATATTTTGATGAGAAGGGGGATTTTGACGCTGGATATGACATCTTCAACATGGTCACCTTTCTCAATCAGTCCTTCCAGAGGGTCCTGATCGGAAAGATAGTTCCAAAAGTTGCCAATGGAAAAAAGTTCTCTCTCAATGAAAGTGCCATTGTGTGGAATCACAAGTTTCAAGAGGTGGGACATTTGGAGTTACTGCAATTAAGTAGACAATTGTTTTGGGGGGAAGAACTTCTTCTTTGATTTCTTGAAAATCCACAAGTGAAGTGAAGTGATGATATCCTGGAGCCTCATGGTGTTGCTAGATATTTGATTGGTCCTTATGGAAAGTCTACATGGAAGGGTTTTTTTTACTATGCTGAGTTGCATTTTGGAACTTGTATGAAGTAACAATATTAATTTCTGTGTGTCTTTTACCTTAATTTGCTCGACATGCTACTAACTTTAAAAAGACAATCTGTCTTTTTAAAGAGAAATGTGATGAATCTTTGACACAAATGGCAGGAATGTATAGAATAAATATGAGCAGGATGTTATTTCTCTATCCAGTTGAAAAAAAATTAAGCAAGGGTGTGTAGAAACTAAGTCACGTAAATCTGCTGACATGGGACAAAACAGAATGGTAAGTGTTTGAAGTGAACGTTTTCATCTTTTCCACAAGGTGGAAATCTTTGTGAATTTTCTCTTATTCATTAAAATCTACAATACTATTTCTTTTTGTGTTTTCCCCCCTTAAACTTCATCTTAAGCTTAGATGTGGATGTGATATTATGAATGGAGCAACAAAAAGAGCAAAATGGAGGTCCTTTTTGAAAAGAGAAAAGGTTTGCTGCTGCTGTGGGTGCCTCCATGGAGACATTTTTTGAGAAATCTGTACATACATATCATGCAAAGTAACAACATTGATATGCCAAGGTTACAAAATTAAAGATGATGAGATTTCATATAAAATAAAATCCTTATGCTCTTGAGACATCATAGCTTCTCAAGATTTTGCACACCTCTAGATTTACTAATTTCTCCAAATAAAGTGGAGAATTTGCAGAAATTTTGGGTGGATCCTACACTTGATGTTTCTTTTCAGGTACCTCCCCGTGCCAGATGTGTCCAAAGCTGCCTTCACGGGTATAGCATAGTTGTGCATGAGGGGAAACATGCTTGTTGCTACAGTTGCACCAAATGTCCCGAAGGAAGAATTTCAGTCCAAGTGGGCAAGTAAAGAAATGGAATTAGATAGCTGAGAGTTGAGAGCTATCAAACTTTCCCTGTCTTCATTCTTTCCAACTTTGGTATGGTATATAGTGTAATGGGAGTGTGGTAAGCTGCAGTAGCTTTTCTTTTCTTTTCTTTTCTTTTCTTTTCTTTTCTTTTCTTTTCTTTTCTTTTCTTTTCTTTTCTTTTCTTTTCTTTTCTTTTCTTTTCTTTTCTTTTCTTTTCTTTTGAAGGGGGATAATCTAAATAGTTGCATAAATCCATTCTATTATGACCTCCTTGGCTACGTTGAGAATAGCAGTTCTTTTAGAATAACAGCATGCGAATATGGAAATCCAATGGAACACATTTGCATAGATGTTAGCCTGCTGTCTTTTACTAAGGATTAAGAAAGCACGATTGTGTACGTGTGATAGGGATTGTGAATGTCATCATCGGGAGTGATTTCTCTTAGTGCTGTACAGTGTGCTATATATTTGGAAATGACCAGGCTTTCTTCATGTATTTCAGATGCAGACCAATGTGAGAGGTGCCCAGGAGATCATTATTCCAATGCAGAAAAAGACCAGTGCCTTCCCAAAGGTTTTAGCTACTTATCCTATAGTGAATCCTTGGGAATCATTCTGACTTCCTTGACTCTTTTCTTTTTGGCAACCCTCCTTTTAGTGGCAGTGACTTTCCTTCTGCATTGGGACACCCCCATTGTCAAAGCCAACAACAGGAACATCACATGCATCCTTCTCTCCTCTCTCCTCCTCTGTTTTCTCTGCTCCCTGCTCTTTATTGGTCGGCCTGGGGAGGTGACTTGTTTTCTCAGGCAAACTCTGTTTGGCACCATTTTCTCCATCTTGGTTTCCTGTGTCTTGGCCAAAACCATCACGGTCGTTCTGGCCTTCCTGGCCACTAAGCCAGAAAACCAGATGAGAAAGTGGCTGGGGAAAAGACTGGCAGGATCCATCATTGTCCTCTGCTCCTCTTTTCAAGCTGCTATCTGTGTAGTGTGGTTGCTCACGTCGCCTCCCTTCCCAGAGCTGGACATGCATTCCCAGACTGAAGAAATGATTGTGCAATGTAACGAAGGCTCAGATTCCTTGTTCTATGTTGTCCTGGGCTACTTGGGGCTGCTGGCCACCATCAGTTTCACGGTGGCTTTCTTTGCTCGAAAATTGCCTGATACTTTTAATGAAGCCAAGCTGATCACCTTCAGCATGCTTGTGTTTTGCAGCATTTGGGTGTCCTTCATCCCAGCCTATCTGAGCACCAAGGGGAAATACATGGTGGCTGTGGAGATCTTCTCCATTTTAGCCTCTACTGCAGGTCTTTTTGGCTGCATCTTTCTTCCTAAGTGCTACATCATACTCTTGAACCCGCATCTAAACACAAAACAGCACCTCGGCAGGAGAATATTTTAATGGTTATATCCAACGTTCTAGTATTCAGCGTTTATGTATTGACATCCATGGGGACAGTCTCATGTTAAGGTGGCAACTCTAACCATGAACCCTCTCCTTTTTCTATTCTTTGTGCCATGGACATAATAAAGGCCCAGGGTTTTGATTGCTCAGTCACAATTGCTATAATGCCTTTTTTAAAAGCCCTCCCTCCCCTTCTGGGGAGTGGTTAAGCTTTTCTGAAAAGATTCCATTCCATTGCTTTCCTTGTCAATATTGAAGTACATGTTCTATTATATGCATTTCTCCCTTGTTTGAATGATAGATAAACCTAAGGGTTAACACTTAATAGTTGTTCTAAAATGATGCCCCTGATGTTCTGTTCGGTAACATCTAAACATTTGTCCACCTTTATGCAGTCATGTTTTGTAGAGTAGCCTTGTTGCCCTGAGCCTTTTAGCACTTTGTGGAACTAGGTGGAACAAATCTTGTTTGCACAAAACACTGTCCTTGTAGACAGGTCACAGCCACTTTCCTGCAAAGTGTGTTTTTCATATATCAGCTGGGTCCATTCTGTATCAAATATATTTAACCCATACATAGCCTGTCTTTTTTCTTGTTTGGAGGAGGAAGACCTGGCTCTTCCAGAGCCCCTTCAGGTTTCCATGATTTTAGTTGTGGTTACGGTTTACCTATGGAGATCTCTGTATTGTTTGACAGTTTTATATTTCATTATCTTGCTATCCTGATTCATGTATATATAATGGAAGTTGCTCAGAGTTCCTTATGACTGGAGTAGCACAGAAGCCACATGACCTAAATAAACGGAAAAGGGGCTTTGCATCAGGAGATGGTTTATGTCTATGGACTCTAACATTCTGTGACTGCAATTTCTCACTACCTTTCATGCCCTTAGATCCTTATCCCCTGACATTCCTTAGGCTGCTCCTGAGATCTGAGTCTTAGCCATTTCCTACTTTTGAGCCCCATTTGCCATCCTATAAATTTTAGCACGGCCAGGTGAGAAAACCAAGCAAGGCAGATACAAACAGACACACTCATGCAAGTGAACCCTAATCTGAACATGAACAACATTAAATTTCAGCTTTGAGCTAGAAATCTAGCTTAAATGCCTCCTCCAAGCCCATCAGCCTCTAAGAACATACCTGGATTGTGGGCATTCCTGTCTCACATTTCACTTGGGCATTTGATGTCCCATTACATTGATTCTGGGAGTCAACCTGATACGCAATAAGCTCAAGAATGATGTAGTCAATGTAGCCTTCGACATCATTCCTGGAACCTCATGCCTGGAATTCGTTCCGGAACCACTGACCTCCATCCTCAGTCCTGGGCATTTGGTCCTGAATCTGGATCCTGGGTCCCCTCTGTGCTCTGAGACTTAGCCCTGGGCCCATAATCTGTTCAGCAGAGTGCAGCAAAGCTCTCAAAAACTCTGCTCTTAGGAAAATTACACATCAGCATGAGAGCTTGTAAAATGCAATGTCCATATTTTGCTCTCCAAAGAAAATCCAGTCGAAAGTATATACTAACTGGTTTTTATTGATAAAAATGCAAAACTTCCTAAAATACAAGTTGCATACAAAATATCGGAAATAACAAAGACTTCTTCTCATCTTAGCATGCAAGACTTATCTACAACAAAGTCTCTAGCTAAAAAACACTCTCAGAGAAGAGGTACACTACTTGGTTACTAGTTACAACTACATAACCCATAAAACTACATGATGGATAAAACTATACACGACTGACAGGCTAGGCATCTAGCCCTCCCATTATATTGCCAGCATGTACCCCCCCACTGAATAACTAGCATACACATGCTAATAGGTGGCAGTAAATAGCATAACACAGTCACAAGATGCTTTGTTTACATTAACTTCCCACAGTAGACGAAATACGTTGTTGTACAGAGAACGGGATGACCTTCTTCCCATGAGAAAATCCTGACAATTTGATGGGTTGATTATTTGAAGAACCAGAAAGGAGAATTTTGACTTCTTTGTGAACACCACTGTGCTGCCACAAGTTTCTGTGCAACTGCAACACTTGCATTGTCCAAATTACATATTCCCTTCCCTGTTTGCTCAATAAAGTGGCCTCTAGGCAGGATGGCTGGATATCTCTTACCGTCTCATAGAGTCTGACACTCATTTCCTTATAGGCCAGATAATAGTACAGTAAAATAAAGGCTCAAATATGCTTCATATTGTCCTGGCTTATATTGTGGTCATCAGCCTCAGTGTGGCTTTCTTTGCCAGTAAGCTGTCAATTCAATGAAGCCAAGTGGATCACCTTTCATTATGTTTAACAGGTTGATCTTTGGCTAGGTCTCAGCATCCTTTATCCCCTTCTACCTAAGTACCAAGGGGAAAGGCTGTGATATATATTGTGGTCATCAGCCTCAGTGTGGCTTTCTTTGCCAGTAAGCTGTCAATTCAATGAAGCCAAGTGGATCACCTTTCATTATGTTTAACAGGTTGATCTTTGGCTAGGTCTCAGCATCCTTTTTCCCCTTCTAACTAAGTACCAAGGGGAAAGGCTGTGATGGCTATGAAGATCTTCTCCAATTTAACCTCTACTACTAGCTTACTGGGTTCCTACTAAACTCTACAAGACAAATATAAAATATATATAAATATAAAAGTTCCTCTTATAAGGAAAGCAAATCTGTTAGCCGACTCTTAAGATCTTCATTTCCCAACCAGACACAGGAGTCCATCCTTATAATTCCACTGAAAACCAATGAGATATATTAGTGGGAAGGGATATGGACCCAGGATTCTCATCTCATCTATTTTGGGTACCAGGCCTATCTGCAGTGAACGACTTCACCTAAACTCCTCTATTCTATTTTTTTCCCCTAAAAATGCCTGCTATGGCAGAGATTTTGTGATCTTTTACAATAATAATATTTTGTACTGATTATATTATAGTAATGTATGGTGTTTATTAGTAAACCAGGGACTATTAGTCACCCCCAAAATAGCCAATTATTACCCCCAAGAAATACACTTTCTGACTCTTTTGTGCATGAGGGCAAGGCAAGAAAACTTATGATTGCAGGGGAAAAAAAGGAAGCTGGACAGACTAACCATCCATCCAGACTCATCTCATTAGACTCTCTATTAACGTAACACTAGCCATGGACAGATTTCACACAAGCATCATTTCTCTAGATCACCAAGGACTAGAGGACTTGGGAGAAGGTTATAATTTGCCCTCTAATTAGCAAAATGATTGTTTTCCAGTCCTGTTCCTTTGGAGGGATCACAACTGCCCAAGGACTGCTGGGGGAAAAAGAGGTCAGAAGTGCTACCTTTTCAAAAAAGCCCTCACAATGCAGTTTGTGCCACTCAAATCTCAGAGGTTAGCTGTAACTGGAAAAGAGTTGGCATTGGGAAATTTAATAATTCATCCCTTCCTTTTTACTATTTGAAAAACCATCTTCCTCCTTTTGCATGAAGGATTCCCCTTAACTCTGGTAAAGACAAAGTTTTCTTGAAGTGATCACAGCTATTTTTTTGTTGACCATGTACTTGAGCAGATGGGATGGTAGCTCCAGACTTCTGGCTTTCAAAACCCTTTTGCTCTTCTTCTTCCTTCCTGAGAGTGTCAACGACAGTTTGAAATTCATCTGCACTCAGCCCTCCATTACACCAGGGAAATTTCCTGCCTCCACAGCTGAAGTGATACTTGGGGGGTTTGTGTCTCTTATAGTTAATGATGTAAAGTTAGATAATTTCAGAAAACGGCCAGACTTCTCCATATTGGGCGTGTAAGTACATCTTTCCTCTTTGAATTATGTGCATTGCATCTTCAGCGATAACTGCAAGAATCTAGGCAAGGGTCGATAACGCTGCTTCAGAGATGGCACTTGCCCTTGGCTGTTGTGTTTAGTGATACTATGCATTTTAAACATGGTTTCCAGAGAGGTGGCCCCTAAATAATAAACCAGAGAAAAAATATTTTCTGGTCATTATTTAATGGACTTTCTTTCAGATCTGTCTCTCTGAGGATGCATTTTTAGCAAACACTCACAGAAAGCTGAATTTCCAAAGCACAAAGTTTCTTCCTTCACCCCATCCCAAGAATGAAAGTATCATAGAGTTCAATTAAAATAGGGCCATTGTGCTCCTCATCTTTTTTTCAACAGAGGAAATACTTGGGATTTTCGTAACATTTCTCTGAGAGGGAAGCAGAATTCAGAAATTTAAATGCATGCAAGTATAATTCTTTCCAGTAATTTATTAGGAGTAGAAATCTGATGGAAAGAAAATTCCAAGAAATCCCAATTTGAGAATTTTCAACTCAGATCATCATGACCCACCTGTTTATCCATTGATGCCAGTGGATGAAGGAACTAATTGGAAAAAGAAAAGTATTGGAAAATTTTATCTCTATATGGAGTGTGAACATGGATTGATTTAGGTTTGTAGTTGCGCATGAACTTTTATATCAGTATTAAATGAAGCTAAAGAGTTGATATATTTCAGGCTTTGTTCTTGGGATGGACTTTCCACAAGAATGAAGGTGTGATGGAATGTATCTATGAAGGAGAGGGTGATGTGGTGGATAACAATAGAGAGCAAGACTATTAGAAAGGAGGGGGTGCATTCCAGGAAGGGCAAGGAGACAAAACACAACACAGTCTGGGGATAGATTGATGTTAGGCTCCATCGAAGAACAGTGAGGGAACAGTTCATCCGAATTCAATTCTTTTATGGCTTACACCTTATAGACAGAAGGTTGCCAGACTAAATCTATACTACTGCAACTAGTGGAAATACTCTGGGAGCTTCTAGGCAGTGGCTATCCTGAACCTCTTATGCTTCCCATGCTCCATCTCCAGACTTTGTTGTCTTTTGTCTCCTTGCCCTTCCTGGAATGCACCCCTGCCCCTTCCTGAGAGCCTTGCTCTCTACTGCAATCCACCACAGAAGGAAGCAACCTGCAACTTTTCAGTGTATAGGTCAAATGAAATTGTGAACCAACATTGTTTTTTAGATAAAGCTGATTCTCTAATTTATTGCCCAGATTTAACATATATCCACCCAGTGTTGACTGAAGAAGATTCTATGCTGGTAGACATGGACTTTACAACATGGCTCTACTATTTGTCAAGTGATGATGTTATGAAAAAGGTGGAACTTCATTGCATCTGTCAGAAAAAGACATCCAAAACCCTTCTCCAGAACTCTTGGCTGAATAGTTAAATCTTGCTGAATGTCTCCCCCTGCGTGATTTGAATAGTTGAAAAATTATTACTAAGTTTAATGCTATCAAGATTAATGCTACCTACATGGTTAAGATAATTTCCAGTTATTTTATTTATTTATTTTATTACATCTGTAGTAACAAAGAGTAAATCTGATCCAACCTGCTGGTTCAAAGCTACTGCTTTTCCCATATGTCAAAAATCAAACAGTTGAAGTTTTACAACTGGTAGAGTTCAGCTACACCCTTGTAATTGGAAAAGCACATGAGTAAATGGCTTCCTATTTGAGCAGAAAGTATTTGTGCTAGGCTACA
Organism: Liasis olivaceus; assembly: GCA_030867105.1. NCBI lineage: Eukaryota > Metazoa > Chordata > Lepidosauria > Squamata > Pythonidae > Liasis > Liasis olivaceus. Next base: position 102,284,091 of record CM061351.1, read on the forward strand.
AAGGATTGAAAAGCAGAATTAATCCCCCCCCACACAAAAATTTTTGCAACTACCTACATTGCTTTTTTTTTTTTGGTAGAATGATGTGTGCTTGTACATTCTTATTTCAGGTTGATGCCAAAATACTACCAGCATGTTCTTTCTATGTTTTTTGCGATTCATGAGATTAACAAGAACCTGAGGCTGTTACCCAACACCACACTAGGATGGGAGGTTTATGAGAACAGTTTCAATGTAAGGTTGGCAAGTAAGAACATTCTAGATCTTCTCTTTCTGAAACAACGGAATCCCATTAACTACAACTGCATCATAAGGATGAGGAGGAAGCTCTTGCCTATCATTGGCGGCCTCATCTCCTCAAACTCCATGCACATGGCCCATATTTTGAACACCTACAAGATTCCACAGGTAGGAGGGTTTTTCACTGATCTTCTTGTAGCTTTTAGAAATGAGTGGTTACTCCCTGGAGCCTTCCTTCCTTAGAATTTGTAAGGCATTGGAAGCATATTGCTAAACTGAATTGAATCCCCTCTCCTTTTATTTTGATCTTTTAATTAATTCATTTTTTTAAAAAATCAAGCACACTTACAATAAAAACAGACAATAGCATAGACGACAGAACATAAAATCAAAAGATTTACAAATATTTTAAATTTATAGCTCAGGAAAACCAACTTGGGCTACCAAAGGCAAGAAATTGGGTGTCAGTCCAAACTCTCTCCAGGATACCCTGTTGCATAAGAAATTCTGAACAATAAGGAAGAGAATATATATTGTTGAAAAAATGGTAAAATAAATGTGATTATAAAAAATGGACAGGTACTGCTAAGAACATTTAATTAAAAACATTCAGCAAAAGATATGGATATTGGAGCAAATTAAAAATATTTTATTTGGATTCCAGGTTCTCTCTGGAGTATATGTCAATCTCTCTGACTGGGGTCATCACTAACAAAGGTTTCAACCTCCAGTTCATGGATGTATATTAAAATGGTACAAGAAAGGATGGGGTGAAGACTACTCAAAACTCATTGATTACAGAGCAAAATGTTCATGAGTAAAGCTTCTTGTTACAAAAGTTCAGTTACCATCATTTTAGCCAGCAAATCTATTGATGAGAAATGATGGAAACTGAAGTTTGCAACATATCCTAATTCTGAATTGGAAGACAAATTCTCAGGTGTTCCTACTGTGAAGGTTCTTCTTCCTTGTAAATCTTGGTGCCTACCTTTGTCTGTTTGTAATTCAATTATTGTGTTAACGTAGAGTCCCATATTGAGAGAGAGAATGGAAAAGCTGTATGTTCTTCATGACAAGAGGATGCACTTGTCAGTTTAATTTTCAATGCATCGTCCTTCCAAACAGCTCAGTTATGGCTCTTTTGACCCAGTCCTGAGTGACAAAAGGAGGTTCCCTTCCTTCTTCAGCATGGTTCCCAGTGAAAACCTAGAACATGAGGGAATTGTTCATTTACTGAAGCATTTTGGATGGAACTGGATTGGCCTTTTGGTATCACAGGATGAGAGTGGGGAAACCTTTCTTCGAAATCTCCAGCCAAAGCTCTTCCAGAATGATATTTGCATTGCTTTCATGCAGTTGATCCCAGTAATGAAAAATCTGAGATTAAGTGGAGACTCCTTTCTTGTGAGGTTGACGAACGTGATGACTGCTATCTTCCAGAGCAACACCAATGTGTTTCTTGTTTCTGGCGATGTCCAATCTATGGAGAGTTTACAATGGATTCTATATGGCTCTGAATTTTCTAAGATGCAACCAATGGATCACAGAGTATGGATCATAACCTCTCACTGGGATTTCACTGCCGCTTTATTGTCAGGTAGTGACTTCCCAGCATGTACCTTCAACGGTTCCTTATATTTCTCACTCCACACCAACATGGTGCCAAAATTTCAGGAGTTCCTTAAGAGCATAAACCCTTTGTTAAATTTCTTTCCTTTCATCCGTTCATTCTGGGTGTCTGCATTTGGCTGCTCATTCCTTCGAGATCCCAAAGGAAAAAAACGCTGCACTGGGAAGGAAGAACTGGGGGGACTCCCTGGCTCCGTGTCTGAAATGACCATGTCTGGAGAGAGCTACAACATCTACAACGGGGTTTATTCTGTGGCACATGCTTTGCACGCAATACATTCAACAAGAGCAAAACCAGTTCCTCTTAGCAATCAGGATAGAGCAAAACTTGGGGATGTTCAGCCATGGCAGGTATGTCATCGCTCTCCTCAGATCCATCTGTTTAAGGGCTGAATGGGATGATGTGGGAATCAGTAGTATTACAATTCTGGAGACTTTGCTCTTCAGCAAGGAATTAACTGTTAGCAATTCACTGTCTTCAACAAAGATCCTCACCTGGCTGAGTCTGTCATTTAAGCCTTATATGTCTTCCCAGTTTCTGTGCCATAAATAAAATCATCATCTGCCAATGACAACTAAAAGAAGTAGCATGCTGCAATGCATGGAGGGTGACATCTGGAGCCCGTAAAATACACAGCAGCTTTATCTTGTTACTTCAATCCTCTGTAAGGCATCTCCTATTCTCTTTCTGGGAACAGCTTGTATCTTCCTGCTGTATGGTGGAAAGACTGCTGCAGTGGGTCTTTTTTATAATATCTTATATGAAATACTTTTTACATATATGCAGTATTATGCTTCAGCATCTGCATTGGGAGTCGTGAAGAAAGTTGGAGGGAGTTTTGGTGTGCATCTGAGATATGATTGAGGAGATTGTGCTACCTTAATAGAAAGGAAATCTGAATGGTTTCATTCATTTTCTCTTTTCTCTGTGTGAAAATTGCCCCCATTGTAAATTCCATAGTTCTAGCAGGTTGCAGCACCAGACCCAGCTTTCTGGCTCAGAAATCTAGCAGGGTTGGGCCCAGCTTGTATGTGGATGAGAGGCCACCAGGAAATACCACCAGCTGTTGATCAGACTGGGAATTTGAAAAATAGCTTGGAACAGGCTAATAAGAAGTCATGTCTGTACTGTTGCCAAGGTAAACACTTTGTTGCATTGCCAGAAGGAGATAATCGCCACTGGACAGTCAATAGCCCTTAATTTACCAAATGTCCCATTCAGAAAGGGGGAACCTTTGCATTATAACTGTCTGTAAATATGGGGCAGGCAAGATTGGAACGAGTAAGGCCAGCTTCCAAGAAATCCAAGAATTCAAATAATATTCAGTGAAAATTGTTAGAAAGCGACCTTCAAAAGAAGTTGTACAATGCTGGGATTCAAGAGCAAGGGCTGTAAACAGAAGCGACCTTCAGAGTCTCCTGTCTTTCTTTTTCTTTCTTCCCACTGTATTTAATGGACTGCCTTGTCCCCTCCCCTTTTCTTTGGGATACCCTATTTCCTCCCCTTCTGTCTTTTTTCAACAGTTGCTTTTCACTGATCACTTTTTCTCCAGCAACAAGTCCAGGAAAGGACTCTGGAACCTGTAGAATGAAGGAAACTGCAGCACTGGGAGCTTTCTTAGAATAGACTGGATGGACAAATCCTTTTCTCTCTTCTGCAGTAGATTTCGGTTCATCCATCATCTCCCCAGTTGATTGCTCCTTCTTGACCATTGCTGCCAATGGATCCAGACAGTTTTAGTCTGCTCTGATGTTGTCATAATTCTTTAAACTTACACCAGTTTTACTGCAATTTTGCAGCTTTCTTGCCTAGAGAGATGTAGATGATGCAAGCAATATTAATAGGCTAGAAAATGGAGGGAAAGTGTAAAGACTTATTTATTGATTCATTTATATTTTAAATTTAGTCACCACCCATCTCACTCAAAGAGCAACAATGGGTAGTTTACAATGAAAGCCAGAATAAACATTAATTAAAATGCAATAAAGCAATGTTCTTAAATAAATAAAGTATTCCAAGGAATAGATGGTAAATGAAATGATATTAGTTTATGTGCACCTCTTCAGGGTGCTCACCACCCCAGGGTGGGTTACTTCTCTCTTCACCCTGTCTTTACATATCTAAATATCTATTTATCTTGTGTGTGTGTATGTGTACACACACACACACACACACACACACACACACACACACACACACCACTGTACATGTGATGATGTCAGGTTCAGCCCAAGGAACTCCAGGAGACCATGCAGATTCAATCAAGCAGGGTTTATTAGCTGTAACCTCTATACAGAAAATCTTCCGAGACTGGACACACTTCCCAGGGCAACCAGTAAATACCGCTTGCATTCCTCAGGGAGGTGCCAGCCTCATCCTCTTATCTCTCCCCCGCTGTTCAGGAGATGAAAGAATATTTTTTACTCCTCCACCCTGGCCTCTATCTTCCCATATCCCCACAGATAAATCCTCTTAATAAATACTGGGGTTCTGAATTTATCAGTTTTTTAAGTCTTGGCCTGTATTTGATTTGATGCTTATTAGACACATCTTGAACAAAAGCTAGAAAGAAAACAAGATTCTAAGGATTTTCTCTTTTTAAATACTATCTAAATGTAAGTTCAATCCCAAAATTATGTCAAAGTACCAATCTTACCTGTGGCAGAATTTGCTGGTCCAAAAATGATCTCCACTTTTCACTGAGATAATATTATCTCTTGCTTTCTTTGTCTGATCTTACTTTTTCCCTCCCACATATCCAGCTTCACTACTTTTTGAGAAACGTCCGCTTTAATAACAGTGCGGGAGATGAAATCTTTTTTGATGAGAAGGGGGACTTTGACCCTGGATACGACATCTTCAACATGGTCACTTTCCGCAATCTGTCCTTCCGGAGAGTTTGGATTGGAAGAATGGTCTCCAAAGCTCCCGACGCGAACAAGTTCACCATCAATGAAAGTACTATTGTGTGGAATCACAAGTTTTGGAAGGTGGGACATTCAGGAGTACTTTTATTAATGAGTCCACAAATCTACCGGGAAGTTGTTGTCTGATGACCTGAAAATCCACAAGTGAAGTATATTAATGAAATCTTGAAACCTTGTGGTTTTGCTGGATGTTTGGCTTTCTCTTTATGAAAATATTTAAATTAGTTTCCGGCCTATTGCCTTAACCACTACACCAAACTACCTTTCTCGGTATGTGCTATATTTACACATGCACTTAACTAATATTCAGGGTTTTAATTCGTTCCACACGGTACTAATTTTAAACAATCAGTATGAGATATGAACAGAAGAAATGTAAGGAGCAAATAGGTTTAATTATCCGATCAGTCTTCATCATAAATGCCTATTATATAGGGAACATATGCGAGTAGGATGGTATTTCTCTATTCTTATGCAAATAATAAGTAAGCATGTTGAGAAATCCTGTTTTGCTCAGTATGAATAAAACAGGATTTCTCAAGATGTTTACTTCTTTTCCATATAAACTTTTCTCTGTTTTCCAAGAGGCAAACATATTTTTGTGCAGATTTTTACCCCCTTCCCCCCTTTCTCTCTTTTTAATCAATAATACTGTTTTCTCCTGCAATGTCCCCAGTTTAAATTTGATTTTAGGTATTTTAGTGAAATTCTGATATGAGCTCTTCTTTGAATCCTTTGTAAAATACTCCTGTCTGTCCATCTGAGCCTGGTGATTTCCCATTTTTGACATTCTTAAAGGCCTCTATAGTCTCAAAATTAGAGAAGGGAGCATTCATACACTGGATATCTTCTAGGACATTTCTGAAAAAAATAACCTATTGAAATATAGATTAAGTTTAGCCTGTGGTGGATTTGCCAGTCTATATCACTCTTTGTTCCTTTGCATTTTTAATTATTTACTGTCTTATTGAAACCTGGCATCCCTAATCCTTAATTGCTTTGATAAATCTCTTTTCTTTATTTCTCTTTAACTGATGTGCCAGAATTCTTGAGTTGGTTATCAAAGTCATAATACTGCTTTAAAAATGTGACTTGAGTGGAGATTTATTTGTCTGTAAGGTATCAAGTCCTTTCGTTTTGTTCTCTGTTGATAAAGACGTGATTATCCAGTTCCATTATTTTCCACTAGTAAATTCTTAAAATCAAATATAGTGAATTAATAATGTTTGATAATCTCCTTTTTTACCTTACTCATCTCGCTTGTGCAGCCCTCTGTAATAACTGTATTCAAGGCATCCCACCTTGTTAAGAAAAATGCTGATCTTGTATAATTTTCCTGAAAAAAAAGGTCTTTAAAGTTTGAGTTATTTGTTACTTAGCTGATACATTACATAACCATAAATAATTAGAGTGCCAGTTATAAGTGAATGCGGATTTCTCCGTTTTAAATGCAAAGATCACATCCTGCAATGTGGGATGGTTTGCTGCAGAACTGGGACACTCCTAACAAGAATTTTGATCTTGGGACATCTTGAGCTCAAAAGATATTGCACATTCTTTGAATTTAATAAATCAGCACACTATTTAATTTGTCTCCAAATAAAGTGAAGAATTTAAAGAAAAAATTGGCGAATCCCACTAAAAAATGTTTTAAATGCTTATTTCTAGGTACCTCCCCATGCCAGATGTGTTGACAGCTGCCGCCGTGGGTACAGCAAGGTTGTTCAGGAGGGGAAACATGTTTGTTGCTACAATTGCACCAAATGCCCTGAAGGAAGAATTTCAGTCCAAATTGGCAAGTGAAGAATAATCATCATCATCATCATTGTTGTCATTGTTGTTGTTACTGTTGCTGTTGTTGTTGTTATTATTATTATTAAGTGGGAACTTCCAGGATTTTGAAGGTATATTTTTTCATTTGTTTCAGATTTGGTAAAGTACCTAGGGGAAAAGAGTTACTCCAATCCACTCTGGAATGGAACTGGTAGTAAGCTTCAGTACTGTAGGCTTTTTAAATTTTTTTAAAGGGAGGTATCTACAGTCAGTACTTACACACATATATCTATTTTATTATGGTCTCCTTCACTATGGTGAGAGATGCAGTTCATTTCAAGAAAGGAGCAGTGGAAAATACCTGCTAATATTATGGAAATTCAGTGGAATACTTTTGCAGAACACCAGATCTTTTCTAAAAGATTAAGAAAGCATTATTGTGTAAGTGGAATGGGGAATGTGAATGGTGGCATCAATAGCGATTCCTCTGTTAGTTATGCAAAATGTTCTTTATATTTGGAAATGACAAGGCCTTATTCCTTTATTTCAGATGCAGACCAGTGTGAGAGGTGCCCAGAAGATCACTATTCAAATGCAGAAAAAGACCAGTGTCTTCCCAAAAGTTTCAGCTACTTATCCTTTGGAGAACTCTTGGGAGTCACTCTGACTTCCTTGGTTCTTTTCTTTTCAGCAGCTCTCCTTTTAGTGGCAGTGACCTTCATTCTGCACAGGGACACCCCCATTGTCAAAGCCAACAACAGGAACATCACATGGGTCCTTCTCTCGTCTCTCCTCCTTTGCTTTCTCTGCTCCCTGCTGTTTATTGGGTGGCCTGGGGAGGTGACCTGCTTTCTCAGGCAAACTCTGTTTGGCATGATTTTCTCCATCTCAGTTTCCTGTGTCTTGGCCAAAACTCTCCTGGTTGTTCTGGCCTTCCTGGCCACTAAGCCAGAAAACCAAATGAGGAAATGGCTGGGGAAAAGACTGGCGGGGTCTATCATTGTCCTCTGCTCCTGTTTTCAAGCTGTTATCTGTGTAGTGTGGTTGGTCATGTCGCCTCCTTTCCCAGAGTTGGACATGCACTCCCAGACTGATAAGATCATAGTGCAATGTAACGAAGGCTCAGATCTCATGTTCTATATGGTCCTGGGCTATTTGGGGCTGCTGGCCAGCATCAGTTTCACGGTGGCTTTCTTTGCTCGAAAATTGCCTGATACTTTTAATGAAGCCAAGCTGATCACTTTTAGCATGCTTGTGTTTTGCAGTGTTTGGATGTCCTTCATCCCAGCCTATCTGAGCACCAATGGGAAAGACATGGTGGCTGTGGAGATCTTCTCCATCTTGGCTTCTACTGCTAGCTTGCTGGGCTGCATCTTTCTCCCCAAGTGCTATATCATACTGTTGAAGCCTCATCTTAACACAAGACAGCATTTGACGAAGAAGATAATTTAATGGTTGAATCCAATTTGAATCCATTTCTATCTTTCAGCATTTTTCCGGTGACCCAGGGTGTTCATGGGGACAAACTGAATATTCAAGATGTTCAACCATAACAATGCAATCAAACCCTTTCCCTTCTTGTGATCTTGCCTGTGTAATGCATACAATGAAGGCCTAGGTCTTTGATTACTGAATCACAACTTCTACTGGAATTAGAGAGAACAAGTGTTGTTTTGGCCAAGGTAGACATGGCAGAACCACTTTGCTGCAACAGAGGTTTCACAAAGGTTTCAGCTATGTCATTGAAAATCAAACTTGTTTAACCCATACAGAGCTGTCTTTTTTATTGGTTGGAGGAACAAGACTGTCTCTTCCAGAGCCCCTTTGGGATTGTGTGATTTCAGTTCTTCTGATTATGGGTACCTCTGGAGAACTCTGTATTATGTGTTAGTTTTATATTTTATTATCTTGCTAACCTGATTGCTGTATATATATTGGAAGTTTCTCAGAGTTCCTTATGACTGCAGCAGCATAGAATCTGCAACAAATAAATACACACAGAAAGAGTTTTGCATGTGCAGATGGTTTATGTCTATGCACTGAGTTGAGTCTAACATTCTGTGACTGTGATTTCTCACTAGCTTAAGCTCCTAGATCCTTATTGCCTCACATCCTTCATGCTGTCCCAGAGATCTGGGAGTGAGACCCTTTCCACTTCTGAGACCCCTTTTGCTACCCTACAAATTTTGGCATGGCAATGTGAGAAAACCAAGCAAGGCACACACAGGCAGACACACTCATGGAAGCGAATCCTAATCTGAACATGAAAAATATCAAATTTCAGATTTGAGCTAGAAACATAGCTAAATGCTTCCTCCAAGCACATTAACCTCCAAGAACATACCTGAATTGTGGGTATTCCTGACTTCTGTCTAACATGGTAATTTGCTGTCCCATTAGGTTGATTCTGTGAGTCAACCTGATAAGCAATGACTGCAAACACGATGTAGTTAATGGCAGCTTCTCAATGCCTTTGGCATTTTGCCAAAGGTTGAGTAAGAAGACCTTCTACAAAGGCTTGCCAGACTATTGCTACTGCTGAACCATTTTTAAAGCTTGCATCAACTGATGTCCCTGGTTCTCCCCCTCTTCCAGAAGTTGAACTAGCTACAACTAGAGTTCCTTCCTGTCTGGAGGAATGAGTCAACTACTGGTGCAGAGAAGTGTCTTGTGATCTCTGAAGCATCCTTTCCAAAGAGATTGACTTCCATCCTTTCCAAGACCTCTTCTATTCTGTTGATTTTCCTAAAATAACTGGAAGGAAGGCAAATAGATGTCTGGGGAATTGTTTTTCATGGCCCAGAGCTGACCCAGGAGAAGATTGTCTCCTGCATGCCATGCTTATTGAGTTGGATAATGGTCTGTCCACACTTGCACTCAAACATGGCTTCACTTTTCCTACCATGTCCCGACGTGACTTTCATCTCATGTCCCATAAGCGTTTGAGAAGACACGCTGAATTCAGTCACCTCGGCTACCCTGACATGAAAGAAGCATTTCCCCTTATTTGGATATTCTCCATGGGCTGCATCAAGAGGGCTAAAATCTCTTTGGCTTTGGCACCCTTGGCAGGGAAGAATCAGAATCTGGAATGACTGGGTACAGAAGCAAGAGATGCAGGAGGAAGATCAGCAACAGGAGAGTCAATTTTATGCCAATGCAATGTTCTGCCTACCAAGGATATGGTGTTTTAGTCTGTGGTAGTGGCATGTAGTGGCTCATACACTGTACCAGGAGAAGGAAGCTGATGTTCTTGGGAAAAAATAGAAAAGAGAGCTCTGGATGTTTTCTTAAGCTTGTAAGGAGCAGCAGGACAGAAATCTAAGAACTAATGGAACAAAAGAAAAGCATTTGATATCAGGGAGGAAATGCCTTGTGACTGGGAATACCCAAATACAAATCCTTGTGGGATGATTTCTTATTTATTTCTGCAAACTGATTCCCAGCCTGGATAAACACATCCTTATGGCAGCCCACAAGCAGCCAGTGGATTCTTTCTACTACCCCTGCTTTCCTTCCTTTTTTCTTTTTCTCTTTATATGAAGATGATACCTGGTTCCATAGGTGTCGAGAGCTGCCAGCATGGACAGAGCATGGTCATCCGGGAGACAGAACAAATATCTTGCCAGAAGTATCTTCAGGGGCTCCAGGGAACATTTCAGTACAGTTGTGTAACTGAAAGAATAAGCTGCACTTATTTGCCATCCCTGATGATAAAGAAGGAAATCCCTTTTTATCATTAGGAGAAGACAAGTAATTTTAAGAGTACATTAAGATTTTTCACCTAGTATTTGCTGATGAAGCTAGAGACGTGTTAAACCCTCTGTTTGTCTGGTCTATATCTGGAACAGGATGAGCCATTTCCTGACCCAGAAAAATTATTTCCAGAAAACTACCAGAGCATCCCTAGAATGGCTGGCTAAGGGCATTCTAGAAGAAAGTGCAACATTCTAATCTGGAAATGAGGAGTTTTGTGTCGTAAAGTAACACAATTAATTAATGCTTTCCCCAGCTAGATTTTGCAAATATATGTTTCAAATTTGTAGATTCTAATTGCATCCCACTATATAAAGGGTGTGATTTGTGATTCCTGAGAAATATAAGCATCTTCTTCTAGCCCTGTTTGAAAGCTGGGTGCTAAATAATACCTCTGTTCCAAAATATTCATTGGAATAATGGATTTAACTCTTCCTTGTGATAAACCCAACTCAAGCATTACAGCATATTTGATGGAACCTAATGCCAGTTTTATTCTACTTTTCTTTATTTCACTTTAATTTATGTACTGTGGATCTGACAATCTATATGACAGCTCTGGCATTAAATACATTACTAGGATCAAGTGAGCCAACGAAAGGGTCTTTATTGCATACATAAATGAAACATCAACATATAGCAGTTTTCATGAAAACATTCACACGTGACCGTTTTATCACTGCACCCATAATATAAACTTGAATCTAAAGCTGCTTATCAGGTGAGTTTAATTTTCTCTTAGCACAAAAGTTAAGCCCACTGTTTTGAACTATAGAAGAGTTCCAGTGCAGGAATATTTGATGGATTGATTATTTGAAGAACCAGAAAGGAGAATTTTGACTTCTTTGGGAACACCACTGTCCTGCCACACGTTTCTCTGCAACTGCAACACTTGCATTGCCCAAATTACATCTTCCCTTCCCTCCCAGCTATTATTTTGCTTTCTGTCCTCTTCCTTTTAGTCTTATTAGCCTGGGCAGGTGACTTGCCTTCTTTGACAAACCATATTTTGCATCTTTGCGTCTTGTACATTGGCCAAAAGCATGAAAGACATTCTTTTCTTTCCAGCCAAAAGACCAGGAAACAAGAGGAGGAAAATATCAGGATTATCTCATCAAGGTCAGCCCAATTGCTCTACAAGCAGGTGGCGAGATAACAAAGTACCTTGTAATGTCATTATGAGTGTCTAATGAACGCCTACAGAAAGTGTGCGTGTGTGTATCCAGTGAGAGTTTTTTTAATCTGCAATATAAGAGAGGGCTGCAATGCCCAGGTTTGGGTGGCGGCGGATCTGTTCAGGGTGTGTGTGTTTAGTTTCATTTGCAGAAGTTTATTTTTCTCAATAAAGACCAGTTAGTTTCTATTTTTACTGACTGGAGTTTCTTTGGAGATCAAACTGCGGACATTTGCAAGCTCTCATGCTAATGGGTGTCTTTTCCTGAGGGCAAGGTTTATGGGATTCTTTTGTTGCACTCTGCACATCAGGTTATGGGCCCAGGATCCCAGAGAGACCACAGTGCCTAGAGCCCAGGACCCCAGAGAGACCACAGTGCCTAGAGCCCAGGACCCCAGAGAGACCACAGTGCCTAGAGCCCAGGATCCTAGAGAGGCCACAGTGCCTAGAGCCCAGGATCCCAGAGCACCCAGAGAGACCAGAGATCCCAGAGCCCAGAAGCCCAAAGCACCCAGAGAGACCACAAATCCTAGAGCCCAGAGTCTCAGGACTAAGTGTTAAAGTCCGGAGGGGACCCAGTATGCAGAACCAGGACCAAGTGCCCAGGACTGAGGACTGAGGTCGGTGGTTCCGAGGAACAGGATTCCTGGCGTGAGGTTCCAGAAATAACATCCAAGGCGTGAATCCAGGCGTTCTGAAAGTGAGGACCTGACTTCCTGAGTGGAGGGAGATTTATGGCTTTATTACCCTGCCTGTGACTGTTTCGTTTGTAGTTTGGATTTTTTCTCTGTGGTGAGTGCTTGTTTTAAGTGAAATATGGCAGCAGCTTCACCTGCAGCAGTGAGCCTTCCGTTTGAAAGGCTGAATGCACAGAATTACCAAACATGGAAGATAAAGATAAAATCTTTCTTCATGAGAGAGGGGCTTTGGCGTTATGTAAATAACGAACCCCCGGCGGCACCCACGGATGCAGAGCAAGTTTTGATGGATCGTGCATATGGTAATTTGATTTTGGGGCTTGAATCTTCAGAATTGGTGCATGTGCGTGATTTGGCAACTGCTCACGCATGTTGGGTTGCTTTGCGTCGGATCTATGCAAGGGAAACTGCATCTTCTATCGTGAGTTTGACAAAGCAGTTGTATAATCTTAAGTTGGAGCCAGGAGCCAATGTAATTGAGCACCTGAATAAAATGAAAACTTTGTTTGCTGAGTTGGCAGATCGTAATCTGGCCATTCCTGAACAGCAAAAGGCCTGTATAATTTTGGTAAGTTTGGATGAATCGTTTGACATGTTAGTAGAGGCCATGCAGACGCTTCGAATCGCAGACCTAACAGTGGAATACTTAACAAACAGATTGCAAGAGATTCAATGTAACCGTGACTTGCAGACTAATTCTAAGAAAAGACTTGATAACGTAAAGCAGAAACCTTCTCCAGCTGGCACGGAATGTGCATATTTGGTGAGAAAGTGTTTTCGTTGCAATTCTACCAAGCATCTTATAAAAGACTGTCCTATGAAAAATCAGCCTGCTGAGAGTTCCAGAAAGTTTGTCCGTCGTGGAAAAGCAACAGTTAAGAAACAAGGGAGTACTAGACTGGTGTCTGCCTTGATTTCTAACAGAGACAAACGTAATGTTGATAAATGGTTACTGGACTCAGGTTGTAGTGAAATCATTGTAAACAGTGAGCAGTTATTGTTAACTAAATGTAAACCTAAAATTCAACAGGTTAATTTGGCTGATGGTTCTGTAGCTAAAGTAACCATGCAAGGTGAGGTGTTCATACCTTGTTTGGGAAAGATGATTTCTAATGTTCTATGTGTTCCTACACTTGATTTTTCTCTTCTCAGTGTCCCTGTATTAACTAGCAGGGGTTATTCTGTTACGTTCCAAGGTTCTGAATGCTATGTTACAAAAGAGGGGACTGAATGTGCAAGAGGGAGAATGGTTAATCACTTGTATGAAATGCTTCCTAAACAAGATGTGTTAGTTGGAAGTTGTGCTGGTAATGTTCCTGTACATGATAAATGCATTCATTATTATCATAGAGTACTAGGTCATCCTGGATGGAAATGTTTGTCACAAATGGCCAAAGCGTATCCAGAACTGAAATTCAAGAAGTGTTCTAAATTTCTTGATTGTACTGTGTGTAAGCAATCTAAGATAAAATGTGCCCCTGTTGCCAGAAAAAGCAGCAGAATCTCTACAAGACCACTTGCTCTTGTGCATGCTGACTTAGCTGGTCTGTTTCCTCTGAGTGAGGGGGGAGCAAGATTCATGTTTGTTTTAGTGGATGATAACACACGTTTCACATTTTGTTATTTGTTAAAACAGAAGTCTGAAGCATTCTCTCGTTTCAAAGAATTTGTATATATGATTGAAAAAAGATATGGATATCAAGTAGGGAGTTTGCAGACTGACAGAGGGGGTGAATTTATGAGTTTTGAGTTTAAAACTTGGCTACATAGGAAAGGAATTTTCCACAGACTAACAAATGTGGGCATGTCTGCTGAGAATGGCATTGCTGAACGCAAGATTGGTGTTTTGAAAGTAATCAAAGACAGTTTGTTAATTGATAATGATTTACCAATTCGTTTCTGGGGCGAAGCCGTGCTGACAGCTGTATTTCTTACTAACAGACACTAGAATTCAGCTGTAAATGAAGTGCCTTATTTTCTATTATATGGTAAACATCCATCTTTAAAGCATCTGCGTGCATTTGGCATGTTTGCTTATGTACTAATTCCTAAGTCTCAAAGAAGGAGAAACCAATCAAAAACACAACGTTTAAGGTTTATTGGTTATTCTCAGGAATCAAAAGGTTACAGATTCTATCTGGGAAGAAATCAGATTGTAATCTCTAGAAATGCGAATTTTGAGGAGCCTTCTAATTGGCAAAGGCTTTATGCAAATTCAGAGGTTTTTCTAGAAGCACAGACAGACTTAGCTAGAGAGCAAACACTTGATGTACCCTCCTCTCCACAGATAAAGCAAGAAGCAGAAACTTTAACTGAAGAAGCAGGAGTTTCAGCAGAAGGAGAAAAAAAGGAGGAGAAAGAGGAAATACATGAGAGTTTTGAGATTCCTCATAGGTCAACAAGAATAACAAAAGGTGTTCCACCAGAAAGATTTGTTATTCAACAAGTTAGAGTATGTCAAATAACGTGTGAACCACAAAATTTTCAGGAAATGTTATCTTTGCCAAGTGATGAGCAAGATAAGTGGAATGAAGCTATGGATACTGAGTTCAATGCATTGATAAACAAAAATGTGTTTGAAATTTTTGATTTACCAGAATCTGAAAAAGCCATAGGTTCTAGATGGGTATTTAGAAAAAAGCTTTTACCTGATAACACCGTTCAGTATAAAGCTAGATTGGTAGCGCAAGGGTATTCACAAGAACAATATGTGAATTATAATCTTACACTTGCACCTACAGTTAGGCCTGAATCATTGCGTGTAATGTTAGCCTTAGCTGCACAGAGAAACATGGTTGTACATCATTTTGATGTAGATACAGCTTATTTAAATGCTGAGCTTCATGAAAATGTGTATATGAAGCAACCTCCAGGTTACACATGTGGGGATTCCCAGAAAGTATACAGATTACGTAAAGCATTATATGGATTAAAAAAAGCTGGAAGATGTTGGCATAACTGTTTAGATAAAGCTTTGTTAGAAATTGGTTTCAAGAAATCAATAGCTGATCAATGTGTATATACCAAAGGAACTGGAAAAGATTACACAATACTTCTCCCTTATGTTGATGATTTCTGTCTTGCTACTAATTCTTTAAACATGGTAAAAGAATTTGCCAAGCAAATAGAACAATATTTTAAATTGAAAGATCTAGGTATGTTAAAATACTACCTTGGAATTGAAGTGCAGAGAGCTGAAAATGGAGAAATCGATCTAAGTCAAAAGAAAAAGATAGAACAGTTGTTAACACACATGGGAATGTTAGATGCCAAACCTGTAAAAACTCCAATGACTAGTGATTTTCTGAAAGATGAAACATGTGAAAAAGTTGTGTGAAAAACCTGCACTGTATAATTCTGTGATTGGTTCTGTACTGTACCTAGCACAATGGACACATCCAGATATATCTTATGTTGTTGGGATTTTGAGCCGTAAGGTGGCTAATCCTACAGAACATGACTGGCTAGGATTAAAAAGACTAATAAGATATTTAAAAGGTACAATAGACCTATGTCTTAAAATGTCAACTAAAAGGATAGAAGAGCCTGTAATTTATGCTGATAGTTCATTTGCAGAAGAAAGTGACAGAAAGTCCATAACAGGGTTTGTTTGCAAATTTGGTGAATCCACAATTGCATGGAAAGCAAGAAAGCAAACCTCCATTGCCTTGTCCACAGCAGAAGCTGAATTTGCAGCTTTATCAGAAGCAATTTGTGAAATAAAATGGTTTAATCAGTTGTTCATTGATTTAAACATTAAAATAGCATTACCTTATACAGTGTATGAAGATTCCCAAGCCTGTATAGGGTTAGCTAAAACAGAAAACATTAAAGCACGCACAAAGTATATCGATGTAAAACATAAAAGTGTGAGACAAGCTGTGTTAGAAAACTTTATAGACCTTATATATTGTGAATCCAAAGAAAATCTTGCTGATATATTTACAAAATCATTGCCAATTGTACAACACGAAGCAATGTTAACAAACCTTGGGTTAGAAAAAATGTAAATTGTTATTATAGTACTGTAATGCTTTCTCAATGCTTCTAAAAATGCCAAAGCTTGAGAAAGAAGACCTTCTACAAAAGCTTGACAGACTTCCTTGGGGGTTCTGACATTCATTCTGCACCAGCAGACTTACACTGTCTAAACAAACAACAAAACGATCACATCTACATTGCCTGGAGCTCTGCTTCTCTCTTTCCTCTGCATTTTCCTTTTCATTGGTTAGACTCAGAGAATGATCTGTCTTCTCCATCAAATTGCCTTCTGGGCAGTGTGGCTGATCATCTCTCCTTCATATGCAGCAATGGATATAAATACCCAGATTAGTCAGATTATCATCCAATACAATGAAGTTGTAGACTTCCTGCTGTACCTTGTTCTGAGCTACATGGGGCCCCTGGCCATTGTCAGCTTCACCATGGCCTCCTTGGCATGAAAGCCCCTGTCCCTTTTAAATAGGCGAAGCTCAGTACCTTCAATATGTCGGTTTTCTGCAGGGTTTGGGGGTTGTTTGTCCCAACCTATCCAAGCACTAAGGGGAAATACCTGCTGGCCAATGTGTTTTTTCTCTCTCTTAGACTCTGTGTCCAGCTGGTTAGCCTGAATCTTCTTTCCCAGATGCTATATTCTTTTACTGAGGCCTTAGCTGAACATATGAGAACAGGTTGTAAGAAGAAAAGAGAAACAAAATGAATTAGATTTCAGTTCTATCTTGCAAGGTGGGCAGATATTTTATAGACTAGCCTTGGACATGATTTGAATGGTCACTGAGATGTGTGGCTGTCTTTCCAAAAGCCTGAACACCGATTCTCTGCTACTTTGCTTGGTTGTACTTTGATTGATGTAGTTCTGACAACCTATATTATAGTTCTGACAATAAATGTTTATTGGCATTTTTGTTTTGTCCTCTTTTTTTTAAGCTGACTATGAACTTTCTCCCTCCAAAATCGATCAAGTCGCATACATCATTTATAGCACTCTTAAAATGCCCTGGTCCCATTAGTGGATCATCAGAATCAGAACTTTGATACTTTTGAAAAAAGAACCCAGCTGGTAATTTTGTCACACAAAATGAGAATGAGTCATCTGGAAAATGCTGGCAAACCAATACCAGCAGAATTGTTAAATGCTTTGAAAATAACCCAAAATTTCCAGAATGAAGTGAGCCACCCACAGGGTCTTTATTGCAGAGATAATTTAGGATTTCTAAACTCTCCCTACCGCAATGTGCAAGATCAGCCTAGAGCAGTTTTCATGAAAACATTTGTATCTGACATTTTTACCAGTGCACCAAGAGTATAAATGTGAAGCTAAAGCTGCTGATCGTGTGGCTTCGATTTCTTCTTGGCTCAAACAATGAATCTGATTCTGGTGACATTTGTGAAATCCATAGAGTAGGAATAGTTGACAGGTAGGTAGGTAGGTAAGCAGGTAAATAGAGATATAGAGATAAAAAGATGGAGAGAGAGAGAGAGAGAGAGAGAGAGAGAGAGATGATGATCATGATGGTGATGATGATGGGTTATTTGAAGAACCAGAAGGGATTATATGGACTTCCTTTGATCTTTTCACTTTTGGGAACAACAATGTAGTAATGGAGGTTTTCTCTGTGTACTTGAACCCTCACATTGTCAAAATCATACCTTTCCTTCCCTTTCGTGCTGTAATTTTGCTTTCTGTCCTCTTCCTGTATCTTAATTGTCCTGGGCAGGCAACCTCTCACATTTTTCTTTTATATTTTTAAAATTGTTTTAAGGTGCTAGGCACAGTATATTAAAAATTCTGACCTCCCCCAACCTTTGCCTTTTCTAAGAATGCCTACAGTGTAAGGCAGGGTAATGGGCTATTCTTGTAGACAAAATATTATCTTCCAAAGATTACCATCCCTGCTTTCATACCAGTGTAAAAAGAGTTTGTGGGGAAGAGCATTGAGTCCCACTTGTCCTTGCACTGATATTCTGCAGCATCTGACATCAGTGAAGATGCAGAAGAAACAGGAATCCTGATAAAAATATGAGGATAACAAAAACCATGAGAGGTGAAAGGAAATTAAAAAGAAGAAGGAATGACATTCAAACTGCTCCTGCTACTGGGGTGACACCAACAAATGCCTAACTAGTTGGCAACACTGTACGGGGTTAGAGTAGAACAACATTGGTAATCTAACTCTCAAGAGCAAAAATTACTGAAACTTTTCTGTAGCAAGGGCAAGGCAAGAATAGGTAGGATTCCAAGGCAAGAGAAAGGCCATTACACTTGCTATAGGACGCTTAGTATCACTTTTACATTAGCCATGGACAGATTTCACACAAACATTATTTCTGTAGATCACCAGGGCTAGAGTTCTCGGAGGAAGGTTATCATTTACCCTCTAATTAGCAAAATGACTGTGTTCCAATCCTGTTTCTTTGGAGGGATCACAGCTGCCCAAGGACTGCTGGGGGAAAAATAGGTCAGAAGTGCTACCCTTTCAAAAGAGCCCTCACAATTCACCTTGTCCCTCCGAAATCTCAGAGGTTAGCTGTAACAGGCAACAAGTTGGCATTGGGAATTTTGATAATTCATCCCTTTCTCTCTACTATTTTGAAAACCACCTCCCTCCTTTTCAGTGCATGTTTCCTATTAGATCTAGTCAAGGCAAAAGTTCGTTGTTGTGTTGACAGATATATTTTGTTGACCATGTACTTGAACAGGTGGGGTGATGGCTCAAGACTGCTGCTGTTTAAAATTAGTCTGTTTTTCTTCTTCCTTCCTGAGAGTGTCCATGAGAGTTTGAAATCTGTGTGCAGTCATCCCTCCAACCTTCCAGAGAAATTTGCCACCTCTGGAGCAGAAATGATACTTGGGGGATTTGTTTCCCTTTTAAATATTGATGAAAGCATCCAGAGTTTCAAAAAAGAGCCGGACATTTCCAAATCTGGAATGTAAGTAGATCTTTCTTCTTTGAATAAACTGCAATACATCTTCAGAGAAAGGGGATAAAAGGTAGGGAAGAGCCAGATAATGCTGGTGCAAATGTGGCACTGCCTGCTTCACTGTCACATTTGGTGATGTTCTTCATTTTGAACGTGGCTTCTACTTAGAGGTGGCCCTTAGGAAAGCATAAAAGTCTGATCTGCTCATATTTTAATGGACTATCTTACAGATCTAGAAATCTGAAGATACATTTCAATATATACTCTGAGAAAAATGAATGTTGGGGAAAAAACAACAACACTCAGACTGCTCCTCCCTCAATTTCCAAAATGGAAGTACCATAGAATTCATGGCGAATGGGGTCATTTAACTCTCTTTTTCCATATAAAAAATTCTCAGGCTTTATAACATTTATCTGACTGGGATCAGAATTCACAAACTGAAATTCAGGCAATTATGATTCTTTCTAGTAACCCATTAGGAGCAGACTTTACAGGGAATCCAATTCCAAGAGGTTCTGTTGTGAGAAATTGCAGTTTGTATGATCCTCAGTGAATTGTTTATTAGCTGATACCAGTGGATGAAGAAAAGCATTGGAGAAGATTAAAAGATTTGAAAAAACAAGAAAATTTATGTCCATATTAAATGCTAACACACGTATATTGAGTTAACTGTTTAATTGCACATCAACTTTTACAGCAGTTCTAGAAGGAACTAGTTTCCACAAGAATGAAGGAAGGAAGCTGAAAACTGACAGCAAAAAAGTGAACTAAAAGCTTATTTTATATACCCAATCTTGTAATTTACTGCCAAAGACTAACATTTATCCACCCAATGTTGACTGGCAAAGTAAATATGCAGATGTTCTTAGACTTTCAAACACAAATACACCCTCTGTCAGAAGATGACTTTAGAAACAAGTGGAGCATCACTGTTAGGAAAAGGACTTCCAGGCAGCCTCTCCAAAACTCCTGCCAGGACACCTAAGCCTCGTTTAAACTCTTCTCCTAAAAGATTTGACTACATTACTAATGGGATTAAAAGTAATTAATTGGTTAAGAGAAATTCCATACATTTCACTACATCTGTTGTAACAAACAATAGATTTTATCCAACCTTCTGTTCCAGGTTGAAAAAGCAGATGGTTTATACAAGTGTCAAGAATGCAATAGGTTGAGCTTTATAACTGGTAGAGTTCAACTACAGCCTCGTAATGAGAAATGCACATGATTGAATGACTATTGATTTGGGTAGAAAGAATCCATGCTACATTCCAAGGATTGAGAAGCGTGGCTCCTATTCTGTTATTCAACTATCAGGGGCTGTTGAGGTTGTCAGAATAATGTGCAAAGCAGAAGTCTCTTTCACAGAAACACAAAATTAATCTCCTCTGCACAAATTCATGAAATTACCAACATAGTTTGCAACAGGTTTCAGTTCTTTTTATGGTATAAGAATGTTCACTTATTTGCTTTTATTTCAGGCTAATACCAAAAAACTTCCAGCACCTTCTTTCTATGTATTTTGCCATTCATGAGATCAACAAGAACATCAAGCTGTTCCCCAACAACACCTTAGAACTGGAGATTTATGAAACCAGTTTCAGTGTCAGGGTGGCCTGTAAGCGTGTTTTCGATCTGCTCTTTCTGAATCGAGGGAGTCCGATCAACTTTAATTGTGTCCAGAGGAGCAAGACGGAGTTCTTGCCGATCATTGGTGACCTCACCTCCCCCAGCTCCATCCAGATGGCCCACATTTTGAGCAGCTATAAGTTACCACAGGTACAACCATTTTTCACAGATCAGCTTCTTTAGAAAAGGGGATAAAGAAGGCCACTGCTTTTTGGCAAAGCTTAGCTTCCGTCAGTTTTAGCCAGCCTATCCAGTGATTAGGAAAAATGAAAAATGAAGTATAGAAACTTCCCAGTTCTGAGTTCTCACGGTCTCCTGTTGTGAAGCTTATGATCTCCTCCTCCCAGGTATATTTAGATGGCAACAGCTGGGTTTTTATAATTCAGTCATAATGTCACAGTAGCATCCAATAATCTAAGGAAAACAGAAAAGCTGTATGTTCTTCATGACAAAACGATTCTCAGTTTAATTTTCAATGCATCTTCCTAACACACAGCTCAGTTATGGCTCCTTTGACCCAGTGCTGAGTGACAAAAGGAGGTTCCCTTCCTTCTTCAGCATGGTTCCCAATGAGAATTTACAATACGAGGGGATTGTTCATTTACTGAAGCATTTTGGATGGAATTGGATTGGTCTTTTGGTATCTGAGGATGAGAGTGGGGAAACCTTTCTTCAAAATCTCCAACCAAGGCTCTCCCAGCATGATATTTGCATTGCTTGGATGCAGTTAATCCCACTTTTGATAAATTTGAGAGCAAATAAAGATGCCCTTCTTGCACGTATATCCAACATAAGAGACACTATGTTACTGAAGAAAATCAGTGTGTTCCTTACCTCTGGGTCTTCCCAATCTATGGAGGCTTTACAATGGGCTCTATCTTACTCTGAATTTTCCGATATGAATCCAGTAGATCACAGAGTGTGGATCGTGACCTCTCAGTGGGATTTCACTGTTACTTTATTCCAAATGGGAAGTTTCCCAGCCCAAACTTTCAATGGTTCCTTATACTTCTCACTCCACACAAACATGGTGCCAGGTTTTCAGCAGTTTCTTGAGAGCATAAACCCTTTGTCAAATTCCTTTCCTTACATTGGTTGGTTCTGGGAGTCTGTATTTCGCTGTTCACTCCCTCCATATCGCAAAGGAGCAAAACGCTGTACAGGGAAGGAAGATCTGGGGAGTCTCCCGGGCTCCGTGTTTGAAATGGCCATGTCTGGAGAGAGCTACAATATCTACAATGGGGTTTATTCTGCAGCACATGCTTTGAACGCAATGCGTTCAAGAAGAACCAAGACAGCTTCTCGGAAGAATCAGGATGGAGCAAAATTTTGGGATTTTCAGCTATGGCAGGTACGTCATTGTTCTTCTCAGATACGTCTGTGTAAGGGTTGAAGGGGATGGGAAGGGAAGGGAATCAGCAATAGAAAGGCTCTAGATTTGTTCCTCTGCAGCAACCAATTTACCTTTGAGCCAAACCTTGCCTGCAACCAAGTTCGTAATGCAGCTCAGTCATGTCACAGAGTCTTCTCCCAATTTGAACCATCTCCAGAAGGGGCTCTTTTCTGGAGATTTGTCATTTATTTATTTAATGCAATTTATATAGCTGTCCATGTCATCAGCAGGTGACTCTGGGTGGCATACAACAAGGCTAAATAAAATAAATACCTTAAAAGTTATAAAAACCAACTGAACAAAAACAAAGAAACAAAAAAAATAGTGCTGTTCCATGGTATAAAGCAATATTCATTTTATTAATTAATTTATTAAATTTTACCTGCCAACATTTGAGGAAGACTAGGATAATTTTGGTCTGATCTTACTTTCCTCTTCCCTGAATCCAGCTTCACCACTTCCTTAGAAACACTCGTTTTAATAACAGTGCAATTGATGAAATATATTGTGATGAGGCTTAGCAACAAGGCTTAAAACAATCAAGAAATATGTTAAAAGACATAAAAACCAACTGAACAAACACAAAAAACCAGACCAAGAGACGTTAAAAATATTGGAGCCACCTCATTAAACTCCCATTTAGTGCTGTTCCATGGTGTGAAACCCTATCAATTGTATCAGTTTCTGTGCAACCATTCTCCTCAATCTCTCTCTCCCAAAATTTGAATGCACAAAACTAATAATTTCAGTTTGTCTCCACAATCTTCACTGTGGGATCTCTCCCATTTTCCTTCTAGTAAACAACATGGATGTTCCTGCTACCCCAGCTGCTGTTGCTGTGGGACTCTTTCTACGTACATTTGTATGAAAACCTTTTACATATACAGCAATGCTTTCTGAAGGCAGAATGGACTTCAATTGTTGATTAGCTTCACTACAGAAACTCTCTTGCAATTCTAAAGGTAGCCAAAATTTGAGGAAGACTAGGATAATTCTGGTCTGATCTTACTTTCCTCTTCCTTGAATCCAGCTTCACCACTTCCTGAGAAACACTCGTTTTAATAACAGTGCAGGAGATGAAATATATTTTGATCAGAAGGGGGATTTTGACCCTGGATATGACATCTTCAGCATGATCACCTTTCTCAATCAGTCCTTCCAGAGGGTCCTGATCGGAAAGATAGTCCCAAAAGTTGCCAATGGAAAAAAGTTATCTCTCAATGAAAGTGCCATTGTGTGGAATCACAAGTTTCAAGAGGTGGGACATTTGGAGTTACTGCAGTTAAGTAGACAAGTGTTTTGGGGGAAAGAACTTCTTCTTTGATTTCTTGAAAATCCACAAGTGAAGTGAAGTGATGATATCCTGGAGTCTCATGGTGTTGTTAGATATTTGATTGGTCCTTATGGAAAGACTACATAGAAAGGTTTTTTTTACTATACTGAGCTGCGTTTTGGAACTTGTATGAAGTAACAATATTAATTTTTGTGTGTCTTTTACCTTAATTTGCTCGACAGGCTACTAACTTTAAAAAGACAATCTGTCTTTTTAAAGAGAAATGTGATGGATCTTTGACACAAATGGCAGGAATGTATAGAATAAATATGAGCAGGATGTTATTTCTCTATCCAGTTGAAAAAAAAGTAAGCAAGGGTGTGTAGAAACTAAGTCCCGTAAATATGCTGACATGGGACAAAACAGAATGGTAAGTGTTTGAAGTGAACGTTTCCATCTTTTCCACAACGTGGAAATCTTCTTTGTGAATTTTCTCTTATTCATTTAAATATACAATACTATTTCTTTTTGTGTTTTCCCCCCTTAAAACTTCATATTAAGCTTAGATGTGGATGTGATATTATGAATGGAGCAACAAAGAGAGCAAAATGGAGGTTCTTTTTGAAAAGAGAAAAGGTTTGCTGCTGCTGTGGGTGCCTCCATGAAGACATTTTTTGAGAAATCTGTACATACGTATCATGCAAAGTAACAACATTGATATGCCAAGGTTACAAAATTAAAGATGTTGAAATTTCATTTAAAATAAAATCCTTATGTTCTTGAGACATCATAGCTTCTCAAGATTTTGCACACCTCTAGATTTACTAATTTCTCCAAATAAAGTGGAGATTTTGCAGAACTTTTGGCTGGATCCTACACTTGATGTTTCTTTTCAGGTACCTCCCCGTGCCAGATGTGTCCAAAGCTGCCTTCACGGGTATAGCATAGTTGTGCATGAGGGGAAACATGCTTGTTGCTACAGTTGCACCAAATGTCCCGAAGGAAGAATTTCAGTCCAAGTGGGCAAGTAAAGAAATGGAATTAGATAGCTGAGAGTTGAGAGCTATCAAACTTTCCCTGTCTTCATTCTTTCCAACTTTGGTATGGTATATAGTGTAATGGGACTGTGGTAAGCTGCAGTAGCTTTTCTTTTCTTTTCTTTTCTTTTCTTTTCTTTTCTTTTCTTTTCTTTTCTTTTCTTTTCTTTTCTTTTCTTTTCTTTTCTTTTCCTTTCCTTTCCTTTCCTTTCCTTTCCTTTCCTTTCCTTTCCTTTCTTTTCTTTTTCTTTTCTTTTCTTTTGAAGGGGGATAATCTAAATAGTTGCATAAATCCATTCTATTATGACCTCCTTTGCTACGTTGAGAATAGCTGTTCTTTTAGAATAACAGCATGCGAATATGGAAATTCAATGGAATACATTTACATAGATGTTAGCCCGGTGTCTTTTACTAAGGATTAAGAAAGCACGATTGTGTACGTGTGATAGGGATTGTGAATGTCATCATCGGGAGTGATTTCTCTTAGTGCTGTACAGTGTGCTATATATTTGGAAATGACCAGGCTTTCTTCATGTATTTCAGATGCAGACCAATGTGAGAGGTGCCCAGGAGATCATTATTCCAATGCAGAAAAAGACCAGTGCCTTCCCAAAGGTTTTAGCTACTTATCCTATAGTGAATCCTTGGGAATCATTCTGACTTCCTTGACTCTTTTCTTTTTGGCAACCCTCCTTTTAGTGGCAGTGACTTTCCTTCTGCATTGGGACACCCCCATTGTCAAAGCCAACAACAGGAACATCACATGCATCCTTCTCTCCTCTCTCCTCCTCTGTTTTCTCTGCTCCCTGCTCTTTATTGGTCGGCCTGGGGAGGTGACTTGCTTTCTCAGGCAAACTCTGTTTGGCACCATTTTCTCCATCTTGGTTTCCTGTGTCTTGGCCAAAACCATCACGGTCATTCTGGCCTTCCTGGCCACTAAGCCAGAAAACCAGATGAGAAAGTGGCTGGGGAAAGGACTGGCAGGATCCATCATTGTCCTCTGCTCCTCTTTTCAAGCTGCTATCTGTGTAGTGTGGTTGCTCACGTCGCCTCCCTTCCCAGAGCTGGACATGCATTCCCAGACTGAAGAAATTATTGTGAAATGTAACGAGGGCTCAGATTCCATGTTCTATGTTGTCCTGGGCTACTTGGGGCTGCTGGCCACCATCAGTTTCACGGTGGCTTTCTTTGCTCGAAAATTGCCTGATACTTTTAATGAAGCCAAGCTGATCACCTTCAGCATGCTTGTGTTTTGCAGCATTTGGGTGACCTTCATCCCAGCCTATCTGAGCACCAAGGGGAAATACATGGTGGCTGTGGAGATCTTCTCCATTTTAGCCTCTACTGCAGGTCTCCTCGGCTGCATCTTTCTTCCTAAGTGCTACATCATACTCTTGAACCCACATCTAAACACAAAACAGCATCTCGCCAGGAGAATATTTTAAAGGTTATATCCAACATTCTAGTATTCAGCATTTATGTATTGATGTCCATGGGAACAGTCTCATGTTAAGGTGGCAACCCTAACCTTGCAATTGAACCCTCTCGTTTTTCTGTTCTTTGTGCCATGGACATCATAAAGGCCCAGGGTTTTGATTGCTCAGTCACAACTGCTATAATGACTTTTTTCAAAGCCCTCCCTCCCCTTCTGGGGAGTGGTTAAGCTTTTCTGAAAAGATTCCATTCAATTGCTTCTGTTGTCAATATTGAAGTACATGTTCTATTATATGCATTTCTCCCTGGTTTGAATGATAGATAAACCTAAGGGTTAACACTTAATAGTTGTTCTAAAACAATGCCCCTGATGTTCTGTTTGGTAACATCGACACATTTGTCTACCTTTATACAGTCATGTTTTGTAGAGTAGCTTTGTTGCCCTGAGCCTTTTAGCACTTTGCGGAACTAGGTGGAACAAATCTTGTTTGCACAAAACACTGTCCTTGTAGACAGGTCACAACCACTTTCCTGCAAAGTGTGCTTTTCATATATCAGCTGGGTCCATTCTGTATCAAATTTATTTAACCCATACATAGCCTGTCTTTTTTCTTGATTGGAGGAGGAAGACCTGGCTCTTCCAGAGCCCCTTCAGGTTTCCATGATTTTAGTTGTGGTTACGGTTTACCAAGGAGATCTCTGTATTGTTTGACAGTTTTATATTTCCTTATCTTGCTATCCTAATTCATGTATATATAATGGAAGTTGCTCAGAGTTCCTTATGACTTGAGTAGCACAG
This sequence comes from Liasis olivaceus, assembly GCA_030867105.1. Classification (NCBI taxonomy): domain Eukaryota; kingdom Metazoa; phylum Chordata; class Lepidosauria; order Squamata; family Pythonidae; genus Liasis; species Liasis olivaceus. The sequence continues at coordinate 102,310,778 of CM061351.1, forward strand.
AAGCCGCAGGACCTAAATAAATGGAAAAGGGGTTTTGCATCAGGAGATGGTTTATGTCTATGGACTCTAACCTTCTGTGACTGCAATTTCTCACTACCTTTCATGCCCTTAGATCCTTATCCCCTGACATTCCTTAGGCTGTCCCTGAGATCTGAGTCTTAGCCATTTCCTACTTTTGAGCCCCATTTGCCATCCTATAAATTTTAGCATGGCCAGGTGAGAAAACCAAGCAAGGCACATACAGACAGACACACACATGCAAGTGAATCCTAATCTGAACATGAACAACATTAAATTTCAGCTTTGAGCTAGAAATCTTGCTTAAATGCCTCCTCCAAGCCCATCATCCTCTAAGTACATACCTGGATTGTGGGCATTCCTGTCTCACATTTAACTTAGGCATTGGATGTCCCATTACATTGATTCTGGGAGTCAACCTGATATGCAATAAGCTCAAGAGTGATGTAGTCAAAGGCAGCCTTCTCAATGCTTCTAAAAATGCCAAAGCTTGAGAAAGAAGACCTTCTACAAAGGCTTGACAGACTACCTTGGGGATTCTGAAATTCATTCTGCACCAGCAGACTTACACTGTCTAAACAAACAACAAAACGATCACATCTACATTGCCTGGAGCTCTGCTTCTCTCTTTCCTCTGCGTTTTCCTTTTCAATGGTTAGACTGAGAGAATGATCTGTCTTCTCCATCAAATTGCCTTCCGGGCAGTGTGGCTGATCATCTCTCCTTCATACGAAGGAATGGATATAAATACCCAGATTAGTCAGATCATCATCCAATACAATGAAGTTGTAGACTTCCTGCTGTACCTTGTTCTGAGCTACATGGGGCCCCTGGCCATTGTCAGCTTCACCGTGGCCTCCTTGGCATGAAGGCGCCTGTCCCTTTTAAATAGGCGAAGTTCAGTACCTTCAATATGTCGGTTTTCTGCAGGGTTTGGGGGTTGTTTGTCCCAACCTATCTGAGCACTAAGGGGAAATACCTGCTGGCCATTGTGTTTTTTCTCTCTCTTAGACTCTGTGTCCAGCTGGTTAGCCTGAATCTTCTTTCCCAGATGCTATATTCTTTTACTGAGGCCTTAGCTGAACATATGAGAACAGGATGTAAGAAGAAAAGAGAAACAAAATGAATTAGATTTCAGTTCTATCTTGCAAGGTGGGCAGATATTTTATAGAGTAGCCTTAGACATCATTTGAATGGTCACTGACATGTGTGGCTCTCTTTCCAAAAGCCTGAACACTGATTCTCTGCTACTTTGCTTTGTTGTACTTTGATTGATGTAGTTCTGACAACCTATATTATAGTTCTGACAATAAATGTGTATTGGCATTTTTGGGTTGTCCCCTTTTTTTTAAGCTGACTATGAACTTTCTCCCTCCAAAATCGATCAAGTCGCATACATCATTTATAGCACTCTTAAAATGCCCTGGTCCCATTACTGGATCATCAGAATCAGAACTTTGATACTTTTGAAAAAGGAACCCAGCGGGTAATTTTGTCACACAAAATGAGAATGAGTCAGCTGGAAAATGCTGGCAAACCAATTCCAACAGAAGTGTCAAATATTTGGAAAGTAAGTCAAAATTTCCAGAATGAAGTGAGCCACCCACAGGGTCTTTATTGCAGAGATAATTTAGGATTTCTAAACTCTCCCTACTGCAATGTGCAAGATCAGCCTAGAGCAGTTTTCATGAAAACATTTGTATCTGACATTTTTACCAGTGCACCAAGAGTATAAATGTGAAGCTAAAGCTGCTGATCATGTGGCTTCTATTTCTTCTTGGCTAGAACAATGAATCTGATTCTGGTGACATTTGTGAAATCCATAGCATAGGAATAGTTGACAGGTAGGTAGGTAGGTAGGTAGGCAGGTAAATAGAGATAATGAGATAGAAAGATGGGAAGAGAGAGAGAGAGAGATGATGATCATCATGATGGTGATGATGATGAAGAACCAGAAAGGATTATATGGACTTCCTTTGATCTTTTCACTTTTGGGAGCATCAATGTAGTAATGGAGGTTTTCTCTGTGTACTTGAACCCTCACATTGTCAAAATCATACCTTTCCTTCCCTTCTGTGCTGTAATTTTGCTTTCTGTCCTCTTCCTGCATCTTAATTGTCCTGGGCAGACAACCTCTCACATTTTTCTTTTATATTTTTAAAATTGTTTTAAGGTGCTAGCCACATTATATTAAAAATTCTGACCTCCCCCAACCTTTGCCTTTTCTAAGAATGCCTACAGTGTAAGGCAGGGTAATGGGCTATTCTTGTAGACAAAATATTATCTTCCAAAGATTACCATCCCTGCTTTCATACCAGTGTAAAAAGAGTTTGTGGGGAAGAGCATTGAGTCACATTTGTCCTTGCACTGATATTCTGCAGCACCTGACATCAGTGAAGATGCAGAAGAAACAGGAATCCTGATAAAAATATGAGGATAACAAAAACCATGAGAGGTGAAAGGAAATTAAAAAGAAGAAGGAATGTCATTCAAACTGCTCCTGCTACTGGGGTGACACCAACAAATGCCTAAATTGTTGGCAACACTGTACGGGGTTAGAGTAGAACAACATTGGTAATCTAACTCTCAAGAGCAAAAATTACTGAAACTTTTCTGTAGCAAGGGCAAGGCAAGAATAGGTAGGATTCCAGCGCAAGAGAAAGGCCATTACACTTACTATAGGACGCTTAGTATCACTTTTACATTAGCCATGGACAGATTTCACACAAACATCATTTCTCTAGATCACCAGGGACTAGAGGACTCGGAGGAGGTTATCATTTACCCTCTAATTAGCAAAATGACTGTGTTCCAATCCTGTTTCTTTGGAGGGATCACAGCTGCCCAAGGACTGCTGGGGGAAAAATAGGTCAGAAGTGCTACCCTTTCAAAAGAGCCCTCACAATTCACCTTGTCCCTCCGAAATCTCAGAGGTTAGCTGTAACAGGCAACAAGTTGGCATTGGGAATTTTGATAATTCATCCCTTTCTCTCTACTATTTTGAAAACCACCTCCCTCCTTTTCAGTGCATGTTTCCTATTAGGTCTAGTCAAGGCAAAAGTTCGTTGTTCTGCTGACAGATATATTTTGTTGACCATGTACTTGAACAGGTGGGGTGGTGGCTCAACACTGCTGCTGTTTAAAATTAGTCTGTTTTTCTTCTTCCTTTCTGAGAGTGTCCATGAGAGTTTGAAATCTGTGTGCAGTCATCCCTCCAACCTTCCAGAGAAATATGCCACCTCTGGAGCAGAAATCATACTTGGGGGATTTGTTTCCTTTATAAATATTGATGAAAGCATCCAGAGTTTCAAAAAAGAGCCGGACTTTTCCAAATCTGGAATGTAAGTAGATCTTTCTTCTTTGAATAAACTGCAATACATCTTCAGAGAAAGGGGATGAAAGGTAGGGAAGAGCCAGATAATGCTGGTGCAAATGTGGCACTGCCTGCTTGACTGTCACATTTGGTGATGTTCTTCATTTTGAACGTGGCTTCTACTTAGAGGTGGCCCTTAGGAAAGCATAAAAGTGCGATCTGCTCATATTTTAATGAACTATCTTACAGATCTAGAAATCTGAAGATACATTTCAACATATACTCTGAGAAAAATGAATGTTGGGGAAAAAACAACAACACTCAAACTGTTCCTCCCTCAATGTCCAAAATGGAAGTACGATAGAATTCATGGCGAATGGGGTCATTTAATTCTCTTTTTCCATATAACAAATTCTGGGGCTTTATAACATTTACCTGACTGGGAACAGAATTCACAAACTGAAATTCAGGCAATTATGATTCTTTCTAGTAACCCATTAGGAGCAGACTTTACAGGGAATCCAATTCCAAGAGGTTCTGTTGTGAGAAATTGCAGTTTGTATGATCCTCAGTGAATTGTTTATTAGCTGATACCAGTGGATGAAGAAAAGCATTGGAGAAGGTTAAAAGATTTGAAAAAACAAGAAAATTTATGTCCATATTAAATGCTAACACACGTATATTGAGTTAACTGTTTAATTGCACATCAACTTTTACAGCAGTTCTAGAAGGAACTAATTTCCACAAGAATGAAATAAGGAAACTGAAAAATGACAGCAAAAAGTGAACTAAAAGCTTATTTTATATACCCGATCTTCTAATTTACTGCCAAAGACTAACATTTATCCACCCAATGTTGACTGGCAAAGTAAATATGCAGATGTTCTTACACTTTCAAACACAAATACACCCTCTGTCAGAAGATGACTTTAGAAACAAGTGGAGCATCACTGTTAGGAAAAGGACTTCCAGGCAGCCTCTCCAAAACTCCTGCCAGGACACCTAAGCCTCGTTGAAACTCTTCTCCTAAAAGATTTGAATGGTTGCTACATTACTAATGGGATTAAAAGGAATTAATTGGTTAAGAGAAATTCCATACATTTCACTACATCTGTTGTAACAAACAGCAAATTTTATCCAACCTTCTGTTCCAGGTTGAAAAAGCAGATGGTTTATACAAGTGTCAAGAATGCAATAGGTTGAGCTTTATAACTGGTAGAGTTCAACTACAGCCTCGTAATGAGAAATGGACATGATTGAATGACTATTGATTTGGGTAGAAAGAATCCATGCTACATTCCAAGGATTGAGAAGCATGGCTCCTATTCTGTTATTCAGCTATCAGGGGCTGTTGAGGTTGTCAGAATAATGTGCAAAGCAGAAGTCTCTTTCACAGAAACACAAAATTAATCTCCTCTGCACAAATTGATGAAATTACCAACATAGTTTGCAACAGGTTTCAGTTCTATTTATGGTATAAGAATGTGCACTTATTTGCTTTTATTTCAGGCTAATACCAAAAAACTTCCAGCACCTTCTTTCTATGTATTTTGCCATTCATGAGATCAACAAGAACATCAAGCTGTTTCCCAACAACACCTTAGAACTGGAGATTTATGAAACCAATTTCAATGTCAAGCTGGGCAGTAAGAATGTTTTCGATCTCCTGTTTCTGAATCGAGGGAGTCCGATCAACTTTAATTGTGTCCAGAGGAGCAAGACGGAGTTCTTGCCGATCATTGGTGACCTCACCTCCCCCAGCTCCATCCAGATGGCCCACATTTTGAGCAGCTATAAGTTACCACAGGTACGACCATTTTTCACAGATCAGCTTCTTTAGGAAAAGGGGATAAAGAAGGCCACTGCTTTTTGGCAAAGCTTAGCTTCCGTCAGTTTTAGCCAGCCTATCCAGTGATTAGGAAAAATGAAAAATGAAGTATAGAAACTTCCCAGTTCTGAGTTCTCACGGTCTCCTGTTGTGAAGCTTATGATCTCCTCCTCCCAGGTATATTTAGATGGCAACAGCTGGGTTTTTATAATTCAGTCATAATGTCACAGTAGCATCCAATAATCTAAGGAAAACAGAAAAGCTGTATGTTCTTCATGACAAAACGATTCTCAGTTTAATTTTCAATGCATCTTCCTAACACACAGCTCAGTTATGGCTCCTTTGACCCAGTGCTGAGTGACAAAAGGAGGTTCCCTTCCTTCTTCAGCATGGTTCCCAATGAGAATTTACAATACGAGGGGATTGTTCATTTACTGAAGCATTTTGGATGGAATTGGATTGGCCTTTTGGTATCTGAGGATGAGAGTGGGGAAACCTTTCTTCAAAATCTCCAACCAAAGCTCTCCCAGCATGATATTTGCATTGCTTGGATGCCGTTAATCCCACTTTTGATAAATTTGAGAGCAAATAAAGATGCCCTTCTTGCACGTATATCCAACATAAGAAACACTATGATACTGAAGAAAATCAGTGTGTTCCTTACCTCTGGGTCTTCCCAATCTATGGAGGCTTTACAATGGGCTCTATCTTACTCTGAATTTTCCGATATGAATCTAGTAGATCACAGAGTGTGGATCATGACCTCTCAGTGGGATTTCACTGTTACGTTAACCCCAGTGGTGAGTTTCCCAGCCCAAACTTTCAATGGTTCCTTATACTTCTCACTCCACACAAACATGGTACCAAGATTTCAGCAGTTTCTTGAGAGCATAAACCCTTTGTCAAATTCCTTTCCTTACATTGGTTGGTTCTGGGAGTCTGTATTTCACTGTTCACTCCCTCCATATCGCAAAGGAGCAAAACGCTGTACTGGGAAGGAAGAACTGGGGAGTCTCCCGGGCTCCGTGTTTGAAATGGCCATGTCTGGAGAGAGCTACAACATCTACAATGGGGTTTATTCTGCAGCATATGCTTTGCATGCAATGCATTCAAGAAGAACCAAGACAGCTTCTCGGAAGAATCAGGAAGGAGCAAAATTTTGGGATTTTCAGCCATGGCAGGTACGTCACTGTTCTTCTCAGATATGTCTGGGTAACAGTTGAAGGGGATGGGAAGGGAAAGGAATCAGCAATAGAAAGGCTCTAGATTTGTTCCTCTGCAGCAACCAATTTACCTTTGAGCCAAACCTTGTCTGCAACCAAGTTCCTAATGCAGCTCATTTATGTCACAGAGTCTTCTCCCAATTTAAACCATCTCCAGAAGGGGCTCTTTTCTGGAGATTTGTCAGTTATTTATTTAATGCAATTTATATAGCTGTCCATGTCATCAGCAGGTGACTCTGGGTGGCATACAACAAGGCTAAATAAAATAAATACCTTAAAAGTTATAAAAACCAACTGAACCAAAACAAAGAAACAAAAAAATTAGTGTTGTTCCATGGTATAAAGCAATATTCATTTTATTAATTAATTTATTAAATTTTACCTGCCAACATTTGAGGAAGACTAGGATAATTTTGGTCTGATCTTACTTTCCTCTTCCTTGAATCCAGCTTCACCACTTCCTGAGAAACACTCGTTTTAATAACAGTGCAGGTGATGAAATATATTGTGATGAGGCTTAGCAACAAGGCTTAAAACAATCAAGAAATATGTTAAAAGACATAAAAACCAACTGAACAAACACAAAAAACCAGACCAAGAGACGTTAAAAATATTGGAGCCACCTCATTAAACTCCCTTTTAGTGCTGTTCCATGGTGTGAAACCCTATCAATTGTATCAGTTTCTGTGCAACTATTCTCCTCAATCTCTCTCTCCCAAAATTTGAATGCACAAAACTAATAATTTCAGTTTGATTCCACAATCTTCACTGTGGGATCTCTCCCACTTTCCTTCTAGTAAACAACATGGATGTTCCTGCTACCCCAGCCACTGTTGCTGTGGGACTCTTTCTAGGTACATTTGTATGAAAACCTTTTACATATACAGCAATGCTTTCTGAAGGCAGAATGGACTTCAATTGCTGATTAGCTTCACTACAGAAACTCTCTTGCAATTCTAAAGGTAGTCAAACTTTGAGAAAGACTAGGATAATTCTGGTCTGATCTTACTTTCCTCTTCCTTGAATCCAGCTTCACCACTTCCTGAGAAACACTCGTTTTAATAACAGTGCAGGAGATGAAATATATTTTGATGAGAAGGGGGATTTTGACCCAGGATATGACATCTTCAACATGGTCACTTTTCTCAATCAGTCCTTCCAGAGGGTCCTGATCGGAAAGATAGTCCCAAAAGTTGCCAATGGAAAAAAGTTATCTCTCAATGAAAGTGCCATTGTGTGGAATCACAAGTTTCAAGAGGTGGGACATTTGGACTTACTGCAATTAAGTAGACAATTGTTTTGGGGGAAAGAACTTCTTCTTTGATTTCTTGAAAATCCACAAGTGAAGTGAAGTGATGATATCCTTGAGCCTCATGGTGTTGTTAGATATTTGATTGGTCCTTATGGAAAGTCTACATGGAAGGGGTTTTTTTACTTTACTGAGTTGCATTTTGGAACTTGTATGAAGTAAGAATATTAATTTCTGTATGTCTTTTACCTTAATTTGCTCGACATGGTACTAACTTTAAAAAGACAATCTGTCTTTTTAAAGAGAAATGTGATGAATCTTTGACACAAATGGCAGGAATGTATAGAATAAATATGAGCAGGATGTTATTTCTCTATCCAGTTGAAAAAAAAGTAAGCAAGGGTGTGTAGAAACTAAGTCACGTAAATCTGCTGACATGGGACAAAACAGAATGGTAAGTGTTTGAAGTGAACGTTTCCATCTTTTCCACAAGGTGGAAATCTTCTTTGTGAATTTTCTCTTATTCATTAAAATCTACAATACTATTTCCTTTTGTGTTTTCCCCCCTTAAAACTTCATCTTAAGCTTAGATGTGGATGTGATATTATGAATGGAGCAACAAAGAGAGCAAAATGGAGGTTCTTTTTGAAAAGAGAAAAGGTTTGCTGCTGCTGTGGGTGCCTGCATGGAGACATTTTTTGAGAAATCTGTACATACATATCATGCAAAGTAACAACATTGATATGCCAAGGTTACAAAATTAAAGATGTTGAAATTTCATTTAAAATAAAATCCTTATGCTCTTGAGACATCATAGCTTCTCAAGATTTTGCACACCTCTAGTTTTACTAATTTCTCCAAATAAAGTGGAGATTTTGCAGAACTCTTGGGTGGATCCTACATTTGATGTTTCTTTTCAGGTACCTCCCCGTGCCAGATGTGTCCAAAGCTGCCGTCATGGGTATAGCATAGTTGTGCATGAGGGGAAACATGCTTGTTGCTACAGTTGCACCAAATGTCCCGAAGGAAGAATTTCAGTCCAAGTGGGCAAGTAAAGAAATGGAATTAGATAGCTGAGAGTTGAGAGCTATCAAACTTTCCCTGTCTTCATTCTTTCCAACTTTGGTATGGTATATAGTGTAATGGGACTGTGGTAAGCTGCAGTAGCTTTTCTTTTCTTTTCTTTTCTTTTCTTTTCTTTTCTTTTCTTTTCTTTTCTTTTCTTTTCTTTTCTTTTCTTTTCTTTTCTTTTCTTTTCTTTTCTTTTCTTTTCTTTTCTTTTCTTTTCTTTTCTTTTCTTTTCTTTTCTTTTCTTTTGAAGGGGGATAATCTAAATAGTTGCATAAATCCATTCTATTATGACCTCCTTGGCTACGTTGAGAATAGCTGTTCTTTTAGAATAACAGCATGCGAATATGGAAATTCAATGGAATACATTTGCATAGATGTTAGCCCGGTGTCTTTTACTAAGGATTAAGAAAGCACGATTGTGTACGTGTGATAGGGATTGTGAATGTCATCATCGGGAGTGATTTCTCTTTGTGCTGTACAGTGTCCGATATATTTGGAAATGACCAGGCTTTCTTCATGTATTTCAGATGCAGACCAATGTGAGAGGTGCCCAGGAGATCATTATTCCAATGCAGAAAAAGACCAGTGCCTTCCCAAAGGTTTTAGCTACTTATCCTATAGTGAATCCTTGGGAATCATTCTGACTTCCTTGACTCTTTTCTTTTTGGCAACCCTCCTTTTAGTGGCAGTGACTTTCCTTCTGCATTGGGACACCCCCATTGTCAAAGCCAACAACAGGAACATCACATGCATCCTTCTCTCCTCTCTCCTCCTCTGTTTTCTTTGCTCCCTGCTCTTTATTGGTCGGCCTGGGGAGGTGACTTGCTTTCTCAGGCAAACTCTGTTTGGCACCATTTTCTCCATCTCGGTTTCCTGTGTCTTGGCCAAAACCATCACGGTCATTCTGGCCTTCCTGGCCACTAAGCCAGAAAACCAGATGAGAAAATGGCTGCGGAAAAGACTGGCAGGATCCATCATTGTCCTCTGCTCCTCTTTTCAAGCTGCTATCTGTGTAGTGTGGTTGCTCACGTCGCCTCCCTTCCCAGAGCTGGACATGCATTCCCAGACTGAAGAAATTATTGTGAAATGTAACGAGGGCTCAGATTCCATGTTCTATGTTGTCCTGGGCTACTTGGGGCTGCTGGCCACCATCAGTTTCACGGTGGCTTTCTTTGCTCGAAAATTGCCTGATACTTTTAATGAAGCCAAGCTGATCACCTTCAGCATGCTTGTGTTTTGCAGCATTTGGGTGACCTTCATCCCAGCCTATCTGAGCACCAAGGGGAAATACATGGTGGCTGTGGAGATCTTCTCCATTTTAGCCTCTACTGCAGGTCTCCTCGGCTGCATCTTTCTTCCTAAGTGCTACATCATACTCTTGAACCCGCATCTAAACACAAAACAGCATCTCTCCAGGAGAATATTTTAAAGGTTATATCCAACATTCTAGTATTCAGCATTTATGTATTGACGTCCATGGGAACATTCTCATGTTAAGGTGGCAACCCTAACCTTGCAATTGAACCCTCTCGTTTTTCTGTTCTTTGTGCCATGGACATCATAAAGGCCCAGGGTTTTGATTGCTCAGTCACAACTGCTATAATGACTTTTTTCAAAGCCCTCCCTCCCCTTCTGGGGAGTGGTTAAGCTTTTCTGAAAAGATTCCATTCAATTGCTTCTGTTGTCAATATTGAAGTACATGTTCTATTATATGCATTTCTCCCTGGTTTGAATGATAGATAAACCTAAGGGTTAACACTTAATAGTTGTTCTAAAACAATGCCCCTGATGTTCTGTTCAGTAACATCGATTCATTTGTCCACCTTTATGCAGTCATGTTTTGTAGAGTAGCTTTGTTGCCCTGAGCCTTTTAGCACTTTGCGGAACTAGGTAGAACAAATCTTGTTTGCACAAAACACTGTCCTTGTAGACAGGTCACAACCACTTTCCTGCAAAGTGTGCTTTTCATATATCAGCTGGGTCCATTCTGTATCAAATTTATTTAACCCATACATAGCCTGTCTTTTTTCTTGATTGGAGGAGGAAGACCTGGCTCTTCCAGAGCCCCTTCAGGTTTCCATGATTTTAGTTGTGGTTACGGTTTACCTAGGAGATCTCTGTATTGTTTGACAGTTTTATATTTCCTTATCTTGCTATCCTGATTCATGTATATATAATGGAAGTTGCTCAGAGTTCCTTATGACTGGAGTAGCACAGAAGCCGCAGGACCTAAATAAATGGAAAAGGGGTTTTGCATCAGGAGATGGTTTATGTCTATGGACTCTAACCTTCTGTGATTGCAATTTCTCACTACCTTTCATGCCCTTAGATCCTTATCCCCTGACATTCCTTAGGCTGTCCCTGAGATCTGAGTCTTAGCCATTTCCTACTTTTGAGCCCCATTTGCCATCCTATAAATTTTAGCATGGCCAGGTGAGAAAACCAAGCAAGGCGCATACAGACAGACACACTCATGCAAGTGAATCCTAATCTGAACATGAACAACATTAAATTTCAGCTTTGAGCTAGAAATCTAGCTTAAATGCCTCCTCCAAGCCCATCAGCCTCTAAGTACATACCTGGATTGTGGGCATTCCTGTGTCACATTTAACTTAGGCATTTGATGTCCCATTACATTGATTCTGGGAGTCAACCTGATATGCAATAAGCTCAAGAGTGATGTAGTCAAAGGCAGCCTTCTCAATGCTTCTAAAAATGCCAAAGCTTGAGAAAGAAGACCTTCTACAAAGGCTTGACAGACTACCTTGGGGATTCTGACATTCATTCTGCACCAGCAGACTTACACTGTCTAAGCAAACAACAAAGCGATCACATCTATATTGCTTGGAGCTCTGCTTCTCTCTTTCCTCTGCGTTTTCCTTTTCATTGGTTAGACTGAGAGAATGATCTGTCTTCTCCATCAAATTGCCTTCCGGGCAGTGTGGCTGATCATCTCTCCTTCATACGAAGGAATGGATATAAATACCCAGATTAGTCAGATTATCATCCAATACAATGAAGTTGTAGACTTCCTGCTGTACCTTATTCTGAGCTACATGGGGTCCCTGGCCATTGTCAGCTTCACCGTGGCCTCCTTGGCATGAAAGCACCTGTCCCTTTTAAATAGGCGAAGTTCATTACCTTCAATATGTCGGTTTTCTGCAGGGTTTGGGGGTTGTTTGTCCCAACCTATCTGAGCACTAAGGGGAAATACCTGCTGGCCATTGTGTTTTTTCTCTCTCTTAGACTCTGTGTCCAGCTGGTTAGCCTGAATCTTCTTTCCCAGATGCTATATTCTTTTACTGAGGCCTTAGCTGAACATATGAGAACAGGTTGTAAGAAGAAAAGAGAAACAAAATGAATTAGATTTCAGTTCTATCTTGCAAGGTGGGCAGATATTTTATAGAGTAGCCTTGGACATCATTTGAATGGTCACTGACATGTGTGGCTGTCTTTCCAAAAGCCTGAACACTGATTCTTTGCTACTTTGCTTTGTTGTACTTTGATTGATGTAGTTCTGACAACCTATATTATAGTTCTGACAATAAATGTGTATTGGCATTTTTGGGTTGTCCTCTTTTTTTTAAGCTGACTATGAACTTTCTCCCTCCAAAATCGATCAAGTCGCATACATCATTTATAGCACTCTTAAAATGCCCTGGTCCCATTAGTGGATCATCAGAATCAGAACTTTGATACTTTTGAAAAAGGAACCCAGTGGGTAATTTTGTCACACAAAATGAGAATGAGTCAGCTGGAAAATTCTGGCAAACCAATTCCAACAGAAGTGTCAAATATTTGGGAAGTAAGTCAAAATTTCCAGGATGAAGTGAGCCACCCACAGTGTCTTCATTACAGACATAATTTAGGATTCCTAAACACTGCCTTTTCCAATCTGCAAGATCAGCCTAGAGGAATTCTCAAGAAAACATTTGTATCTGACATTTTTACCAGTGCACCAAGAGTATAAATTTGAAGCTAAAGCTGCTGATCATGTGGCTTCTATTTCTTCTTGGCTCAAACACTGAATCTGATTCTGGTGAAATTTGTGAGATCCACAGTGTAGGAACCGTTGACAGGTAGGTAGGTAGGTAAATATATATATATATATATATATATATATATATATATAGAGAGAGAGAGAGAGAGAGAGAGAGAGAGAGAGAGAGAGAGAGAGAGAGAGAGAGAGAGAGAGAGAGATTATTTGAAGAACCAGAAAGAATTATACTGACATTTTTTGATCTTTTTATTTTTGGGAACACCAATGTACTGATGCAGGTTTTCTCTGTGTATTTGAACACTCACATTGTCAAAATCATATCTTTCCTTCGATTCCCTGCTGTAATTTTGCTTTCTGTCCTCTTTCTGTATCTTAATTGGCCTGGGCAGGTGATCTCTCACTTTTTCTTTTATGTTTTTAAACTTTATTTAGGTGCTAGGGACATTACTATTTAAAAAATGCCTTACATCCCCTATCCTTTTTGTTTTCTAAGAATGCCTGTAATGTAAATTCCGGGTAAAAAACCTATTCTTGGAGACAATGTATTATGTTTCAAAGATTACTGTCCCTGCTTTCATAACAGTGTAAAAAGAGTTTTGGGGGAAAAGTGTTGAGTCCCCCTGCCCTTGGACTGATATTCTCCAGCATCTGATATCAGTGAAGATGCAGAAAAAACAGGAATCCTGATAAAAATATGAGGATAACAAAAAATATGAAGAGTAAAAGAAATGAATCAGAAGAGACGAATAACATTCAAACTGCTCCTGATATAATGAAAAACTGGGGTGACACCAACAAATGGCTAACTAGTTAGCATCACAGTAAGGGGTTAGAGAAGATCAATGTTGGTAATCTAATTCTCAAGAGGAAAAACTCCTGAAACATTTCTGTATGCAAGGGCAAGGCAAGAATAGGTAGGATTCCAAGGCAAGAGAAAGGACATTACACTTGCTAGAGGACGCTTAGTATCACTTTTACATTAGCCATGGACAGATTTCACAGAAACATCATTTCTCTAGATCACCAGGGAGTAGAGAACTTGGGGAAGGTTATCATTTGCACTCTAATTAGCAAAATGACTGTTTTCCAGTCCTGTTTCTTTGGAGGGATCACAGCTGCCCAAGGACTGCTGGGGGAAAAATAGGTCAGAAGTGCTACCCTTTCAAAAGAGCCCCCACAATTCACCTTGTGCCACTGAAATCTCAGAGGTTAGCTGTAATAGGCAAAGAGTTGTCACTGTGAATTTTGATAATTCATACCTTTGTTTTTATTGTTTTAAAAACCATCTTCCTCCTTTTGCATGAAGATTTCCCCTTAAGAAAAGGTTACTTGGAATGATCACAGCTTCAAGCTGAAGCTATTTTTTTGTTGACCATGTACTTGAACAGATTGTCAGGATTTTCTCATGGGAAGAAATTTCATCTCGTTATCTGTACAACAAATTGTTACGTCTACTGTATGTAGTTTAATGTAAACAAAGCATCTTGTGACTGTGTTGTGCTATTTACTGCCACCTATTGGCATATGTATGCTAGTTATTCAGTGGGGTTTTGTTTTGTTTTTTTTGGTCTGCGCTCAGTCATTACTGACCCTGCAGTGCCTGCCTGGACGAGTCCTTGCCTGGACGAATCCTTGCCTGGACAAATCCTGTGCAGTTTTCAAGGCAATTGTTTCGGAAGTGGTTTGCCAGAGCCTCCTTCCTAGAGCGGAGCCCAGCTGGCGAGCGCAGGAGGCCGGGTTTCCGTTGCTGCGCGCCCTTTTCAGGCGAGCGCGGTTTCGCGCTTACCAGCAACTGGTCCCGTCTCTCTGTGCAAGGCGCTGCCAGCATTTTTCCTCCCACCGGAGTGAGAGTACCCATTTATCTACTCACGTGAGTTTTCGAGCTGTTGGGTTGACAGGAGCTGGGGAGGAAACAAGAGCTCGCCTTGTTAACGGCGAAGGCTGGACTCGAACCGCCGAAGCCGTCAGCCATTTCTGGCCGGCAACTTTCAGCGTCATTAAGCCGCTGCGCCACCGCGTCCCCCACAGTGGGGGGGTACATGCTGGCAATAGAATGGGAGGGCTAGATGCCTAGCCTGTCAGTTGTGTATAGCTTTATCCATCATGTAGTTTTATAGGTTATGTAGTTGTAACTAATAACCAAGTAGTGTACCTCTTCTCGGAGAGTTTTTAGCTACAGACTTTGTTGTGGATAAGTCTTGGATGCTAAGATGAGAAGAAGTTTTTGTTATTTCCTATATTTTGTATGCAACTTGTATTTTATGGAGTTTTGCATTTTTATCAATAAAAACCAGTTAGTATATATTTTCTGACTGGAATTTGTTTGGAGAGCAAAATATGGACATTGCATTTTGCAAGCTCTCATGCTTATGTGTGGTTTTCCTGAGAGCAGAGTTTTTGAGAGCTTTGCTGCACTCTGCACAACACAGATGGGATGCTGGCTCAAGACTGCCGGTGTTTAAAATTAGTCTGTTCTTCTTCTTCCTTCCTGAGAGTGTCCATCAGAGTTTGAAATTCGTGTGCCACCAGCCCTCGAAAGCTCCAGGGGAGTTTTCTAGCTACAGCAATGACGTTATACTTGGGGGATTTGTTTCCTTTTTAAATATTGATGAAACCTTACAGAGTTTCACCAAAGAGCCAGAGTTTTACTTATTTTCATAGTAAGTACTTCTTTCTTCTTTGAATTATGTTCATTGCATCTTCATAAAAATCTGATAAAATCTAGCCAAAAGGCAGGTAATGCTGGTTCAGGTGTCACATTTACTGATACTATACATTATGCACATAAAGAGAGATCTTGAGATTACCTATGTATACTCCAGACAGCTTTTTTTGTGAGTAGATGACAGAAACTAATGTTTTTACAGCTGCTTGTGATCAGCTGGGAATCACAGGTTCCATCATGCTCTGAGCCATTAATGCAGCCTTTTACAGGTTCAAGCTTTGACCAAACCTTATCTTTTTAATCACTTTGGAGCTTAATTTTTTAATTTTTTTTTAATTGAAAAACCTTCAGAATTGCAAGTTTAGTATTTGCTGGGTAAGTCTTCCTTCAATCCGTTTAAAAAGAAACACAAAGTGTTTCCAGCTTTGTAAATTCTTTATTTTTTGCAATATACAGCAAAAATGTGATTACAGTGTTGTTTTTGGAAAGTTTTCAAATGCTAAGGGTTTGAATGAAATTGATTTAAAGAAAGACTTTGGAGTTAATTAGAAAGATAGTCTTGAGTGGGAAAAAAATTTCTTGCTTACATTCCAAGCTGATAACAAGACTTTGAAGGTTCATCACTAGAGAGCACCAGATGGCTGCTTTAAAGGAAATGGCTTATAAGTTGGCTCATGAAGTGCTTGTACTATTTAACTCTATACTGGAACCAAAAGTTGTTATTGAAGAGGAACAAGTCCCTTTGAAGATAACCAAAATGGGCTTTAAGGTAGACTTAAAAATTATAACGTACAAGAAAGAGATGGAAACACTGGATTTACAAATGGAATTGGATGATCATTTAAAAATTTAAAAAGACATACAGATAATGTATGAAAAGAGCAATGTGGATTACCTTTTTAAATTGGAATAAAGGAGATCTACTGGAGTTACTACACAAAAATTACAAATGGACTTGGATAAAGATGACAAGAATTTCGAGAGAAGAGATAAATATAGTAGAAGAAAGCAGAAATTAGAACTTAAATTATGGGACAGGATTGCTGGAAGGAAGAAGGAAAAAAAAAAAACAAGATTGGTTTATTTGATTATGGTTAAATAATGAGTTGCTAACCCTGGTGATGCTTAATGGAATGAATTTAATGAATTCTAATGCATGGCTCCTATCGTGTTGTTAAAATATCTGCAGCTTTTGATCTGGTCAGCATAATGTGCAAAGCAGAAAGTCTCTTTAAGTAAAAGACCAAAATTAATCTCCTTTGCACAAATAGCTGAAATTACCCACAAAACTGGTTTACTTCTTTTTATAATCTAATGATTTGTGCTTGTTCACTCTTATTTCAACATGATACCAAAAAACTTCCAGCACATTCTTTCTATGTATTTTGCCATTCATGAGATCAACAAGAACATCAGGCTGTTACCCAACATAACACTAGAACTGGAGGTTTACGAAAACAGTTTCAAAGTCAGGCTGGCCAGCAAGCACCTTCTGGATCATCTCTTTTTGAGTCAAGAGAATCCCATCAACTACAACTGTGTCAGAAGGAACAAGAGAAAGATCTTGCCTATCATTGGGGGCCTCACCTCCTCAAATTCCATCCACATGGCCCACATTTTGAACACCTACAAGTTTCCTCAGGTATGAGCGTTTTTAACAGATCAACTTGCAGTTTTAGAAATGATCAGTCCACACAGAATGTGTAAGGTTAAAGCATACTAATCAGCAAACTGAACTGCATTTCTTTCTATTGGGAATATATTTATTTAAGGGTTTGAATGAATCATTTGTTCAAAAAAACAAAAGCAAACATAACTCATAATAAACACTGACAGTTTTCTAAAGCAGAAGATACGCAATCAGATGGCCTCCAATATTTTGGATTTTCAGCCCAGGAATCCTAACTAGGATTTCCAGGGTCACTAACATTTGCATTATATGTTCTACCAATATACATGGTGCCATCTGCAATCTTATGCCAGTATCTCAGACTTTACTCTTTTGCCCAAAGAAATGCCATTTTGATCTCCTCCTAAACTAACATGTAATCTTCTTTGATGCAATCTTGCAATCTTGAGTTGTAAGGATGCAAAAGATTATCCTGGCCTCAGACAGTTATGCATCACCTTTAAAGGAATAAATGCATTAGGGCATTTCTTACAAGAAAACCATGGACATCACTGAGGAAAATTGCATGTTTCCACTTCACAGATCCACATCTTAATGGTGCAAATAAGAGTGGGGTGAAAAGTACTAAGAACTCATTGATGACAGACCAAATGTTCATTAGGAAAAGGGGTCAAAAAGACCTCCACAGGTTGGTAATCATCAGTTCTCATCAGTTTTAATGAGCCTATCCAATGATGAGAAAAGATAGAAAATGAAATCTACAACATTTCCCAATTCTGAATGGGAACACAAGTTCTCAGACACGCTGGTGTGGAAGTTATGATCTTCCATGTAAATCTTGATGGCAACATTTGGGTCTTTGTAATTCAATTGTAATGTCACAGTAGCATCCAATATTGTAGGGAGAATGGAACAGCTCTATGTTCTTTGCTAGAAAAGGATTTTCAGTTTAATTGTCAATGCAACTTTCTTCCACACAGCTCAGTTATGGCTCCTTTGACCCAGTGCTGAGTGACAAAAGGAGGTTCCCTTCCTTCTTCAGCATGGTTCCCAATGAGAACTTACAATACGAGGGGATTGTTCATTTACTGAGGCATTTTGGATGGAACTGGATTGGCCTCTTAATGTCAAAGGATGAGAGCAGGGAAACCTTTCTCCAAAATCTCCCACTAAAGCTCTTTCAGAATGATATTTGCATTGCTTGGATGAAGTTGATACCACTTTTGATAAATTTGAGAGCAAATAAAGATGCCCTTCTTGCAAGCCTAGACGACATAAGAGATGCCCTGTTACAGGAGAAAATCAATGTGTTCCTTGTCTCTGGTACTGCCCAATCTATGGAGAGTTTACAATGGGCTCTACATTTCTGGGAGTTTTCCATGATGAGTCCAATAGCTCACAGAGTGTGGATCATGACCTCTCAGTGGGATTTCACTGTTACTTTAGTCCCAGTGGGGAGTTTCCCAGCCCAAACTTTCAATGGTTCCTTATACTTCTCACTCCACACAGACATGGTGCCAAGATTAAAGCAGTTTCTTGAGAGCATAAACCCTTTGTTAAATTCCTTTCCTTACATTGGTTGGTTCTGGGAGTCTGTATTTTGCTGTTCACTCCCTCCATATCGCAAAGGAGCAAAACGCTGTACTGGGAAGGAAGAACTGGGGAGTCTCCCAGCCTCCATGTTTGAAATGGCCATGTCTGGAGAGAGCTACAACATCTACAATGGGGTTTATTCTGCAGCACATGCTTTGCAAGCAGTGCGTTCAAGAAGAACCAAGACAGCTTCTCAGAGGAATTGGGATCGAGCAAATCTCTGGGATATTCAGCCATGGCAGGTATGGCATTGCTCTTCTCAGATACATCTGTGTAAGGCCTGAAGTGGATGAGGTGGGAAACACCAGTATAAATGGAAGCAATGGACTGTTATCAATTAACTGTCTGCAATTAAATTGCTAATCTAGTTCAGCCTCATAAACTTGATCAGTTTTTGTGTATGAAAACATGCACGCACACACAAAGACCCTGCCAAGAATCTCTCAGAAGAATTGAGATGCTGCAAGACTAACAGAGAAATATTTGTGACCTATAAAATATAGAACTATCCCAGCTGGTCTCTCAGTCTTCTGTATGCTATCTCTCCCATTTTCCTTCTGGGAATTGTACATTCCTGTTATATAGCCCAGCTGCTATACATGCATTTTCATGAAAAACTTTTGCATATATACAGAATTTTACTTCTGCAGCTGCTTTAATATTCAAAAGAAAGATCACGGGAATCTGCTGTGTTTGACTGATGGGATGTGCTGCTTGAATAGAAAGGAAATTGAGTGATTTCACCTTTGTTTCTATTTCTAAGGGTGAAAAAATGCCTCATTGTTAAGTTATATATTTACAACAGGTTCAGCACCTGGCCAGGCTTATCTGGGTTCAGAAATCAATCGGAGTTTGGCAACAGCAGCCATTCATTGTTGATTAGACAAGGAATTTGGAGGGGGGGGGGAACCTTGTGATTTTTAAAAAATAATTTTTATTCAAAGTTTTAACTGCCATAATAAAAGATAATACAAACTGAAAAGAAAAAAGAAAAGAGAAAGAGAGAGTAAAAGATGCATGAAAACAAAATAGAAAGAAAAAAATAGAAAGAAAAAGGAAAAGAAAAAACCTAAGAAAGCAAACCCCCACCCTCATCAGGACAAGTACAAACAATTTTACTATTTCTTCACCTTCTCTTAATTAACAGTTATAAAACTCTTCATCCCATGACTTGATTCTTAACTATAAGTAAGTCTAGTAATCAGCTCTTTTCCAAACCAGGTATCAACAAAAAGTCCAAACAGAGCCCTAAAATAATATTAGTTAACAAATATAAAACTCATCATTCCATATCTCACCTCTTAACTGTAAGCAAATCCAATGCACACTTTTCAGTCCTGTTGTCGGCAAGTCCAGAAAGAACCACCCAAAATAACAATATGTCCCATTTTAACCCTGATCAAATAAGCTAATTTTGTATTCCTTCCTTTTGCATAAAATAATCTTGTTTCTTAATCCATTCAAATGATTATTGACCCTTGTCTCAAATTTCTTCAAAACTTTAACAAGCTTCTTTTGTAAGTCCAGCAAAAAGAAATCATTCCAATTTCTATTTCCTTCTTAATTTTTAAAGCCTCATCTGATTTTATTTTTTATTTTTTGGTATGTCCAATAAGAAATTCTTATTCACATTGTTCTCCATGCTTAAGTCAGCTAAGTTTTGTTGCAAATCTTTTTCTGTAACAGCTTCTTCTGAGAACAGACTGTTAATGAAAACACACAACAGAGCTGATATTGTTGATTCAAGATCCCAGTGCAATTCCTCAAAATTATCTCTGAATGCCATTATAAGTTGCTTCTCTTGTTATGTCTCCAATATTGAAAATAATTTTTATTTCATTTGCGTTTATTACATATATTGCATTTATTGCATTTATTTGTTTAATGCATTTATTCTTTAAAATTAATTTTGAAGGCTTAATATTTAAAATCAAATATTCCAACATTTTCTGAGCCCATAATTGATTTAAAAATTTCTGTAGCCAAAACCTTGTCTTGCTTTTTGTTGTGCATTTTGAATTCTTAAATCTTATAAAGATACAGTTTCATTTTCTTATATTGAGGATTGAAGGCACTGATCCAGTGTTTCCAGCCTTGCCATTTTGAAGGAGTCTAACTTCTTTAAAGCAGCTAATAGGCCATTTCCAAAAATGGTTAGCAAGGGAAGTATGAATACAATGTCCTTTGAAGGCTCCGACTGTGGCTGGAGCAAGAATGATAAATTCCCTCATCTCCTGGTTCTTCTACCTTCTGAAGACTGCTGCCTTGCAGTCTCCTCATGAGGAGCAATCATATGGAGCACAACATGGATAATCTCATAACCTCTCTCCAGAGAAGTTAAAGGAGCCGATCTGCAACTTGGCTCCTTGTTCTTAGCTACAATCATCTACTATGTTCCTGAGAAAGCCCCCCCCCCAAAAAAAAAACCCTTGGGATGAGGCAATAAGAAACCATTTATTTACTCTTGGAAAGAAACTTTGCTGTGATTCTGAACATAGCCAAAATTTGGGGAAGATTAGGATAATTCTGGTCTGTTCTTCCTTTTCTCCTCCCTCGAATCCAGCTTCACCACTTCCTGAGAAACACCCGTTTTAATAACAGTGCAGGAGATGAAATCTTTTTTGATGAGAAGGGGGACTTTGATCCTGGATATGACATCTTCAACATGGTCACATTCCACAATAATTCCTTCCAGAGAGTCTGGATTGGAAGGATGGTCTCCAAAGCCCCTGATGGGAAAAAGTTCACCATCAATGAAAGTGCCATTGTGTGGAATCACAAGTTTCAGCAGGTGGGACCTTTGGGGGTACTGTAATTAGGTAGGCTATAATTTGGGTTGGGGGGGGAGAAGATATTGTTCTTTGATGACCTGAAAGTCCACAAGTGAAGGACAGTGATGATATCCTGGAGCCTCATGGTTTTGCTGGATATTTGGGTTGATATTTATGAAGATATCTATATAGAAAGTTTGGTTACTATCCCAAGCTGCATTTTGGAATTCATATGAGATAAAAATATGTATAAGTGGGTGTGGGATTTCTTTTCCTCAATATGCTATTCATTTTAAAAAATTGCTTTGAGAGTTTTTTTTTTTAATGAACAGAATAAATGTTAGAAGGAAATAGTTTCAAAATGTGATGAATCTTCATAGTAGATACATTATGTGCAGAATAAATATGAGCAGGATGCTATTTCTCTATCCAATTGAAAAAAATAAGCAAGTGTGTATAAAAACCAAGCCAAGTAAATATGCTGACACTGGACAAATGTTTTTCAAGTAAACTTTTCCTTGTTTTCCACAATGGGAAAAAAAAAAGAACCCTTTTGAGATTTTCCTCTCATTTTTAAAACTCTGTAATACTATTTCCATTTGTAGTATCCCCTATTTAAACTTTATCTTCGGAAATGTTCTAGATGCAAAATTATGAATGGAGAAACAAAGAGAGCAAAATGGAGGTACTTTTTGAAAAGAAAAATGGCTTATTATGGGTGGGTATCCTCCCATGAAGTCATTTTAAGAGAAATCTCTACATACATAGGATGCAAAGTCGTTCGTTGATTGGGTGGAAGATCTCACCCAGCAGAGAATACCGTGCTATCTAGCATTTACTTTTGTGGATGTACAACAATAAATAAGCATGGACATGTTTTGAAGAAAACTCAGAATCCATCTCCGAAGACTGGATGGTTTGCTGAAAACATGGAACACTCTTCATAACCATGACACTCTTCGGACATCTTGACCTCAGAAGATTTTGCACACCCCTTAAATTTATAATCAGTCCTCTTCCCATTTTCAATGTCTTGAAATCAAATGGTGTATCTGAAGAACTGGCTGGTGAATTCTACTCCTTATTTCTAGGTACCTCCCCATGCCACATGTGTGCAGAGTTGCCAACATGGATTCAGCAGGGTTGTTCAGGAGGGGAAGCATGCTGTTGCTACAATTGCACCAAATGCCCCGAAGGAAGAATTTCAATTCAAATGGGCAAGTAAAACAACTACAATGATACAGGAAGAAATTCCAAAGCTTTCAAGCTTATCCTTTTTTCATTCGTTCTAATTTTTTTAGAGTACACTGTGGAATAGATTAATTCCAAAATACTCCAGAATAGGGCCAGCGATATGCTAGAGTAGCTTATTTTTAAAGGAGGTAATTTAAATATTTGCTTGCATTTTCTATATTATATTCTCCTTCACTATGCTGAGAGATGCAGTGGTTTTCATAAAATGGAGAGGAAAATAGCATGCAAATGCTATGGAAATTAAATTTGATACTTTGGATAAGACAACAAAAAATGCTTAGAATTAAGAAAGCATTATTGTATAAGAGGAAAGGGGTATGTGAATGGATTCACCAAGTGTGATTTCTCTACATTACTTTGTAAAATGTTCTTTATATTTGGAAATGACAAGCCTTCTTCATGTATTTCAGATGCAGACCAATGCAAGAGATGCCCAGAAGATCACTATTCCAAAGCAGAAAAAGACCAGTGTCTTCCTTGATTCTTTTCTTTTCTGCAACCCTCCTTTTAGTGGTAGTGACCTTCATTCTGCACTGGCACACCCCAGTTGTCAAAGCCAACAACAGGAACATCACATGCATCCTTCTCTCCTCTCTCCTGCTTTGCTTTCTGTGCTCCCTCCTGTTTATTGGTTGGCCAGGGGTGGTGACTTGCTTTCTCAGGCAAACTCTGTTTGGCACCATTTTCTCCCTTTCCTGTGTCTTGGCCAAAACCATCACAGTAGTTCTAGCCTTTTTGGCCACCAAGCCAGGAAACAGAAAGAGGAAGTGGCTAGGGAAAAGACTGGCAGGATCAGCCATTGTCCTCGGCTCCTTCATTCAAGTTGTTATCTGTATAGTGTGGTTGGTCATATCTCCTCCCTTCCCAGAGCTGGACATGCACTCTGAGACTGATAAGATCATTGTACAATGTAATGAAGGCTCAAATATGATGTTCTACATTGTCCTGGGCTACTTGGGGCTGCTGGCCACCATGAGTTCCACTGTGGCTTTTTTTGCTAGGAAGCTGCCAGATACTTTTAATGAAGCCAAGCTGATCACCTTCAGCATGCTTGTGTTTTGCAGTGTTTGGGTGTCCTTCATCCCAACCTATCTGAGCACGAAGGGGAAATACATGGTGGCTGTGGAGATCTTCTCCATCTTGGCCTCTACTGCAGGTCTTTTGGGTTGCATCTTTCTCCCCAAGTGCTACATCATAATCTTGAAGCCACATCTTAACACAAGACAACATCTGACAAGGAAAATAATTTAATGGTCGAATCCAACTTGAATCCATTTCTATTTTTCAGCATTTTTCTGGTGACCCAGGGTGTTCATGGGGATAATCTGAATATTCAAGATGTTAACCATAAATATGCAATCAAACCCTTTCCCTTCTTGTGATCTTTGCCTGTGTAATGCATACAATGAAGGTCAAGTTTACTCTTGAGATTGGGTTTGCAGTAGAGAAATGGATCCCTACCAATCCCTTTCATTCTTTCATGAGTAACAAAAAGCTGAACTAAAATGGCCCTACATTTTCTACAGTCCAGTTTTCAACATCCAGTTCATATGGAAATGATGACTGTGTGCTGAAAAATGGCTTGATAAATGTTACCCAGAGAGACATTCCTTTCAACAGTGTGCAATATGCATCGTATTCAGTTTGGTTCATTGCCTTGCTTTTGCAATCTTATATTCACTTCATCCATTTCCGTTAAAGTGTGCACTTTCTTTTCTATCTATATTGTTGTCATAATATTTGCTGTGCAACAACTGTAACGTTTTGCTAGTGATTTGAGGTACTATAAGATTTTGGTGCATGTATTTCCTTAATTCAGATTTTTCTTAATGCTTTCCCCACCTCGATTTTGCAAATATATGTTTCAAACTTGTACGTTCTAATTCCATCTCACTACATAAAAGCTGTGATTTGTGATTCCTGAGAAATATAACGCTCTTCTTAGACCCCTGCTTCAAAGCTGGGTGTTGAATAATACCTCTGTTCCAAAATATTCATTGGAATAATGGATTTTGACTCTTCCTTGTGATAAACCCGACTCAAGCATTAGAGCATATTTGATGGAACCCAATGCCAGTCCTGTTCTCCCTTTCTTTATTTCACTTTAATTTATGTAGATCTGACAAACTATATTACACTACGGCATTAAATACCTTGCTAGGATGAAGTGAGCCAACCAAAGGATCTTTATTGCATAAATAAATGAAACATCAACATATAGCAGTTTTCATGAAAACATTCACATGTGACCTTTTTAATCACTGCACCCATAATATAAACCTGAATCTAAAGCTGCTTATCAGGTGACTTTAATTTTCTCTTAGCCAAAAGTTAAGCCCCACTGTTATGAACTATGGAAGAGTCCCAGTGCAGGACTATTTGTGTTGAGCAGAGCGCAGCAAACTCTCAAAAACTCTGCTCTTAGGAAAATTACACATCAGCATGAGAGCTTGTAAAATGCAATGTCCATATTTTGCTCTCCAAAGAAAATCCAGTCAGAAAATATATACTAACTGGTTTTTATTGATAAAAATGCAAAACTTCATAAAATACAAGTTACATACAAAATATAGGAAATAGCAAAGACTTCTTCTCATCTTAGCATCCAAGACTTATCTACAACAAAGTCTCTAGCTAAAAAACACTCTCAGAGAAGAGGTACACTACTTGGTTACTAGTTACAACTACATAACCCATAAAACTACATGATGGATAAAACTATACACGACTGACAGGCTAGGCATCTAGCCCTCCCATTATATTGCCAGCATGTACCCCCCCCCCACGCTGAATAACTAGCATACACATGCCAATAGGTGGCAGTAAATAGCATAACACAGTCACAAGATGCTTTGTTTACATTAACTTCCCACAGTAGACAAAACAAGTTGTTGTACAGAGAACAGGATGACCTTCTTCCCATGAAAATCCTGACAATTTGATGGGTTGATTCTTTGAAGAACCAGAAAGGAGAATTTTGACTTCTTTGGGAACACCACTGTGCTGCCACAAGTTTCTTTGCAACTGCAACTCTTGCATTATCCAAATTACATATTCCCTTCCCTGTTTGCTCAATAAACTGGCCTCTAGGCAGGATGGCTGGATATCTCTTACCTCCTCATAGAGTCTGACACTCATTTCCTTATAGGTCAGATAATAGTACAGTAAAATAAAGGCTCAAATATGCTTCATATTGTCCTGGCTTATATTGTGGTCATCAGCCTCAGTGTGGCTTTCTTTGCCAGTAAGCTGTCAATTCAATGAAGCCAAGTGGATTGCCTTTCATTATGTTTAACAGGTTGATCTTTGGCAAGGTCTCAGCATCCTTTATCCCCTTCTACCTAAGTACCAAGGGGAAAGGCTGTGATGGCTATGAAGATCTTCTCCAATTTAACCTCTACTACTGGCTTACTGGGTTCCTATTCCCTACTAAACTCTACAAGATAAATAAATATAAAAGTTCCTCTTATAAGGAAAGCAAATCTGTTAGCCGACTCTTAAGATCTTCATTTCCCAACCAGACACAGGAGTCCATCTTTATAATTCCACTGAAAACCAATGAGTCACATATTAGAGGGAAGGGATAGGAACCCAGGATTCTCATCTCATCTATTTTGGGTCCCAGGCCTATCTGCAGTGAATGACATCACCTAAACTCCTCTATTCTATTTTTTTCCCCTAAAAACGCCTGCTATGGCAGAGATTTTGTGATCTTTTACAATAATAATATTTTGTACTGATTATATTATAGTAATGTATGGTGTTTATTAGTAAACCAGGGACAATTAGTCACCCCCAAAATAGGCAATTATTACCCCCAAGAACTACACTTTCTGAATCTTTTGTCCATGAGGGCAAGGCAAGAAAACTTATGATTGCAGGGGAAAAAAAAGGAAGCTGGACAGACTAACCATCCATCCAGACTCATCTCATTAGACTCTCTATTAACCTTACACTAGCCATGGACAGATTTCACACAAGCATCATTTCTCTAGATCACCAAGGACTAGAGGACTTGGGAGAAGGTTATCATTTGCCCTCTAATTAGCAAAATGACTGTTTTCCAGTCCTGTTCCTTTGGAGGGATCACAACTGCCCAAGGACTGCTGGGGGAAAAAGAGGTCAGAAGTGCTACCCTTTCAAAAAAGCCCTCACAATGCAGTTTGTGCCACTCAAATCTCAGAGGTTAGCTGTAACTGGAAAAGAGTTGGCATTGGGAAATTTATTAATTCATCCCTTCCTTTTTACTATTTGAAAAACCATCTTCCTCCTTTTGCATGAAGGATTCCCCTTAACTCTGGTCAAGACAAAGTTTTCTTGAAGTGATCACAGCTATTTTTTTGTTGACCATGTACTTGAGCAGATGGGATGGTAGCTCCAGACTTCTGGCTTTCAAAACCCTTTTGCTCTTCTTCTTCCTTCCTGAGAGTGTCAACGACAGTTTGAAATTCATCTGCACTCAGCCCTCCATTACACCAGGGAAATTTCCTGCCTCCACAGCTGAAGTGATACTTGGGGGGTTTGTGTCTCTTGTAGTTAATGATGTAAAGTTAGATAATTTCAGAAAACGGCCAGACTTCTCCATATTGGGAGCGTAAGTACATCTTTCCTATTTGAATTATGTGCATTGCATCTTCAGCGATAACTGCAAGAATCTAGGCAAGGGGTCGATAACGCTGCTTCAGAGATGGCACTTGCCCTTGGCTGTTGTATTTAGTGATACTATGCATTTTAAACATGGTTTCTAGAGAGGTGGCCCCTAAATAATCACCCAGAGAAAAAGTGTTTTCTGCTCATAATTTAATGGACTTTCTTTCAGATCTGTCTCTCTGAGGATGCATTTTTAGCAAACACTCACAGAAAGCTGAATTTCCAAAGCACAAAGTTTCTTCCTTCACCCCATCCCAAGAACGAAAGTATCATAGAGTTCAATTAAAATAGGGCCACTGTACTCCTCATCTATTTTTCAACAGAGGAAATACTTGGGATTTTCGTAACATTTATCTGAGAGGGAAGCAGAATTCAGAAATTTAAATGCATGCAAGTATAATTCTTTCCAGTAATTTATTAGGAGTAGAAATCTGATGGAAAGAAAATTCCAAGAAATCCCATTTTGAGAATTTTCAACTCAGATCATCATGACCCACCTGTTTATCCATTGATGCCAGTGGATGAAGGAACTAATTGGAAAAAGAAAAGTATTGGAAAATTTTATCTCTATATGGAGTGTGAACATAGATTGATTTAGGTTTGTAGTTGCGTATGAACTTTTATATCAGTATTAAATGAAGCTAAAGAGTTGATATTTTTCAGGCTTTGTTCTTGGGATGGACTTTCCACAAGAATGAAGGTGTGATGGAATGTATCTATGAAGGAAGGGGTGATGTGGTGGATAACAATAGAGAGCAAGACTATTAGAAAGGAGGGGGTGCATTCCAGGAAGGGCAAGGAGACAAAACACAACACAGTCTGGGGATAGATTGATGTTAGGCTCCATCGAAGAACAGTGAGGGAACAGTTCATCCGAATTCAATTCTTTTATGGCTTACACCTTATAGACAGAAGGTTGCCAGACTAAATCTATACTACTGCA
Source organism: Liasis olivaceus (assembly GCA_030867105.1). Classification (NCBI taxonomy): domain Eukaryota; kingdom Metazoa; phylum Chordata; class Lepidosauria; order Squamata; family Pythonidae; genus Liasis; species Liasis olivaceus. Next base: position 102,338,986 of record CM061351.1, read on the forward strand.
ACTAGTGGAAATACTCTGGGAGCTTCTAGGCAGTGGCTATCCTGAACCTCTTATGCTTCCGATGCTCCATCTCCAGACTTTGTTGTCTTTTGTCTCCTTGCCATTTCTGGAATGCACCCCTGCCCCTTCCTGAGAGCCTTGCTCTCTACTGCAATCCACCACAGAAGGAAGCAACCTGCAACTTCTCAGTGTATAGGTCAAATGAAATTGTGAACCAACATTGTATTTTAGATATACCTGATTCTCTAATTTAGTGCCCAGACTTAACATATATCCACCCAGTTTTGACTGAAGAAGCTTCTATGCTGGTAGACATGGACTTTACAACATGGCTCTACTATTTGTCAAGTGATGATGTTAAGGAAAAGGTGGAACTTCATTGCATCTGTCAGAAAAAGACATCCAAAACCCTTCTTCAGAACTCTTGGCTGAATGGTTAAATCTTACTGAATGTCTCCCCCTGCATGATTTGAATAGTTGAAAAATTATTACTAAGTTTAATGCTATCAAGATTAATGCTACCTACATGGTTAAGATAATTTCCAGTTATTTTGTTTATTTATTTTATTACATCTGTAGTAACAAAGAGTAAATCTGATCCAACCTGCTGGTTCAAAGCTACTGCTTTTCCCATATGTCAAAAATCAAACAGTTGAAGTTTTACAACTGGTAGAGTTCAGCTACACCCTTGTAATTGGAAAAGCACATGAGTAAATGGCTTCCTATTTGAGCAGAAAGTATTTGTGCTAGGCTACAAAGGATTGAAAAGCAAAATTAATCCCCCCCCCCACATAAATTTTTGCAATTACCTACATTGCTTTTTTTTTTGGTAGAATGATGTCTGCTTGTACATTCTTATTTCAGGTTGATGCCGAAATACTACCAGCATGTTCTTTCTATGTTTTTTGCGATTCATGAGATTAACAAGAACCTGAGGCTGTTACCCAACACCACACTAGGATTGGAGGTTTATGAGAACAGTTTCAATGTAAGGTTGGCAAGTAAGAATATTCTAGATCTTCTGTTTCTGAAACAACAGAATCCCATCAACTACAACTGCATCAGAAGGATGAGGAGGAAGCTCTTACCTATCATTGGTGGCCTCATCTCCTCAAATTCCATGCACATGGCCCATATTTTGAACACCTACAAGATTCCACAGGTAGGAGGGTTTTTCACAGATCTTCTTGTAGCTTTTAGAAATGAGTGGTTACTCCCTGGAGCCTTCCTTCCTTAGAATTTGTAAGGCATTGGAAGCATATTGCTAACTGAACTGAATCCCTTCTCTTATCATATATATTTTATTTTGATCTTTTAATTAATTCATTTTAAAAAAAAAATTAAGCACACTTACAATAAAAACAGACAATAGCATAAAAGACAGAACATAAAATCAAAAGATCTACAAATATTTTAAATTTATAGCTCAGGAAAACCAACTTGGGCTGCCAAAGGCAAGAAATTGGGTGTCAGTCCAAACTCTCTCCAGGATACCCTGTTGCATAAGAAATTCTGAACAATAAGGAAGAGAATATATATTGTTGAAAAAATGGTAAAATAAATGTGATTATGAAAAATGGACAGGCTCCGTTAAGAACATTCAATTAAAAACATCTTGGAAAAGATATGGGTATTGGAGCAAATGAAGAATTTTTTATTTGGATTCCAGGTTCTCTCTGGGGTATATGACAGTCTCTCTGACTGGGGTCATCACTAAGGAAAGTTTCAACCTCCAGTTCATGGATGTATATTTTAATGGTACAAGAAAGGATGGGGTGAAGACTACTCAGAACTCATTGATTACAGAGCAAAATGTTCATGAGCAAAGCTTCTTGTTACAAAAGTTCAGTTCCCATCATTTTAGCCAGCAAATCTATTGATGAGAAATGATGGAAACTGAAGTTCGCAACATATCCTAATTCTGAATTGGAAGACAAATTCTCAGGTGTTCCTACTGTGAAGGTTCTTCTTCCTTGTAAATCTTGGTGCCTACATTTGTCTGTTTGTAATTCAATTATTATGTTAACGTAGAGTCCCATATTCAGAGAGAGAATGGAAAAGCTGTATGTTCTTCAGGACAAGAGGATCCCTTGTCAGTTTAATTTTCAATGCATCGTCCTTCCAAACAGCTCAGTTATGGCTCTTTTGACCCAGTCCTGAGTGACAAAAGGAGGTTCCCTTCCTTCTTCAGCATGGTTCCCAGTGAAAACCTAGAACATGAGGGAATTGTTCATTTACTGAAGCATTTTGGATGGAACTGGATTGGCCTTTTGGTATCACAGGATGAGAGAGGGGAAACCTTTCTTCGAAATCTCCAGCCAAAGCTCTTCCAGAATGATATTTGCATTGCTTTCATGCAGTTGATCCCAGTAATGAAAAATCTGAGATTAAGTGGAGACTCCTTTCTTGTGAGGTTGAACAACGTGATGACTGCTATCTTCCAGAGCAACACCAATGTGTTTCTTGTTTCTGGTGATGTCCAATCTATGGAGAGTTTACAGTGGATTCTATATGATTGTGAATTTTCTAATATGCAACCAATGGATCACAGAGTATGGATCATAACCTTTCACTGGGATTTCACTGCCACTTTATTCTCAGGTAGTGACTTCCCAGCACGTACCTTCAACGGTTCCTTATATTTCTCACTCCACACCAACATGGTGCCAAGATTTCAGGAGTTCCTTGAGAGCATAAACCCTTTGTTAAATTTCTTTCCTTTCATCCGTTCATTCTGGTGGTCTGCATTTGGCTGCTTGTTCCTTCGAGATCCCAAAGGAAAAAAACTCTGCACTGGGAAGGAAGAACTGGGGGGGCTCCCTGGCTCCATGTTTGAAATGGCCATGTCTGGAGAGAGCTACAACATCTACAACGGGGTTTATTCTGTGGCACATGCTTTGCACGCAATACATTCAACAAGAGCAAAGCCAGTTCCTCTTAGCAATCAGGATAGAGCAAAACCTGGGGATGTTCAGCCATGGCAGGTATTTCATCACTCTTCTCAGATCCATCAGTGTAAGGGCTGAATGGGATGATGTGGGAATCAGTAGTATTACAATTCTGGAGACTTTGCTCTTCAGCAAGGAATTAACTGTTAGCAATTCATTGTCTTCAACAAAGATCCTCACCTGGCTGAGTCTGTCATTTAGTGCTAAGCCCTGGTGTGAAGCCTTATATGTCTTCCCAGTTTCTGTGCCATAAATAAAATCATCATCTGCCAATGACAACTAAAAGAAGTAGGGTGCTGCAATGCATTGAGGGTGACTTCTGCAACCCGTAAAATACACAATAGCTTTATCTTGTTATTTCAATCCTCTGTATGGCATCTCCTATTCTCTTTCTGGGAACAGCTTGTATCTTCCTGCTGTATGGTGGAAAAGCTGCTGCAGTGGGTCTTTTTTATAATATCTTATATGAAATACTTTTTACATATATGCAGTATTATGCTTCAGCATCTGCATTGGGAGTCGTGAAGAAAGTTGGAGGGAGTTTTGGTGTGCATCTGAGATATGATTGAGGAGATTGTGCTACCTTAATAGAAAGGAAATCTGAATGGTTTCATTCATTTTCTCTTTTCTCTGTGTGAAAATTGTCCCCAGTGTAAATTCCATAGTTCTAGCAGGTTGCAGCACCAGACCCAGCTTTCTGGCTCAGAAATCAAGCAGGGTTGGGCCCAGCTTGTATGTGGATGAGAGGCCACCAGGAAATACCACCAGCTGTTGATCAGAGTGGGAATTTGAAAAATAGCTTGGAACAGGCTAATAAGAAGTCATGTCTGTACTGTTGCCAAGGTAAACACTTTGTTGCATTGCCAGAAGGAGATAATCGCCACTGGACAGTCAATAGCCCTTAATTCACCAAATGTCCCATTCAGAAAGGGGGAACCTTTGCATTATAACTATCTGTAAATATGGGGCAGGCAAGATTGGAACGAGTAAGGCCAGCTTCCAAGAAATCCAAGAATTCAAATAATATTCAGTGAAAATTGTTAGAAAGCGACCTTCAAAAGAAGTTGTACAATGCTGGGATTCAAGAGCAAGGGCTGTAAACAGAAGCGACCTTCAGAGTCTCCTGTCTTTCTTTTTCTTTCTTCCCACTGTATTTAATGGACTGCCTTGTCCCCTCCCCTTTTCTTTGGGATACCCTATTTCCTCCCCTTCTGTCTTTTTTCAACAGTTGCTTTTCACTGATCACTTTTTCTCCAGCAACAAGTCCAGGAAAGGACTCTGGAACCTGTAGAATGAAGGAAACTGCAGCACTGGGAGCTTTCTTAGAATAGACTGGATGGACAAATCCTTTTCTCTCTTCTGCAGTAGATTTCGGTTCATCCATCATCTCCCCAGTTGATTGCTCCTTCTTGACCATTGCTGCCAATGGATCCAGACAGTTTTAGTCTGCTCTGATGTTGTCATAATTCTTTAAACTTACACCAGTTTTACTGCAATTTTGCAGCTTTCTTGCCTAGAGAGATGTAGATGATGCAAGCAATATTAATAGGCTAGAAAATGGAGGGAAAGTGTAAAGACTTATTTATTGATTCATTTATATTTTAAATTTAGTCACCACCCATCTCACTCAAAGAGCAAATCTGGGCAGTTTACAATGAAAACCAGAATAAACATTAATTAAAATACTATAAAGCAATGTTCTTAAATAAATAAAGTATTCCAAGGAATAGATGGTAAATGAAATGTTATTAGTTTATGTGCACCTCTTCAGGGTGCTCACCACCCCAGGGTGGGTTACCTCTCTCTTCACCCTGTCTTTACATATCTAAATATCTATTTATCTTGTGTGTGTGTATGTGTATATACACACACACACACACACACACACACACACACACACACACACCACTGTACATGTGATGATGTCAGGTTCAGCCCAAGGAACTCCAGGAGACCATGCAGATTCAATCAAGCAGGGTTTATTAGCTGTAACCTCTATACAGAAAATCTTCCCAGACTGGAAACAGTTCCCAGGGCCAACCAGTAAATACCGCTTGCATTCCTCAGGGAGGTGCCAGCCTCATCCTCTTATCTCTCCCCCGCTGTTCAGGAGACGAAAGAATATTTTTTACTCCTCGACCCTGGCCTCTATCTTCCCATATCCCCATGGATAAATCTTCTTAATAAATACTGGGGTTCTGAATTTATCAGGTTTTTTTAAGTCTTGGCCTGTGTTTGATTTGATGCTTATTAGAAAGATCTTGAAGAAAAGCTAGAAAGAAAACAAGATTCTAAGGATTTTCTCTTTTTAAATACTGTCTAAATGTTAGTTCAATCCCAAAATTATGTCAAAGTACCAATCTTACCTGTGTCAGAATTTGCGGGTCCAAAAATGATCTCCACTTTTCACTGAGATAATATTATCTCTCGCTTTCTTTGCCTGATCTTACTTTTTCCCTCCCACATATCCAGCTTCACTTCTTTCTGAGAAACGTCCGCTTTAATAACAGTGCGGGAGATGAAATCTTTTTTGATGAGAAGGGGGACTTTGACCCTGGGTACGACATCTTCAACATGGTCACTTTCCGCAATCTGTCCTTCCGGAGAGTTTGGATTGGAAGGATGGTCTCCAAAGCTCCCGACGCGAACAAGTTCACCATCAATGAAAGTACTATTGTGTGGAATCACAAGTTTCGGAAGGTGGGACATTCAGGAGTACTTCTATTAATGAGCCTACAATTCTACCAGGAAGTTGTTGTCTGATGACCTGAAAATCCTGTATATTGATGAAATCCTGGAACCTTGTGGTTTTGCTGGATGTTTGGCTTTCTCTTTATGAAAATATTTAAATTAGTTTCCAGCCTATTCCCTTAACCACTACACCAAACTACCTTTCTCGGTATATGCTAGATTTACACATGCACTTAACTAATATTCAGGGGTTTAAATCATTCCACATGCTACTAATTTTAAACAATCAGTATGAGATATGAACAGAAGAAATGTAAGGAGCAAACAGGTTTAATAATCTGATCAGTCTTCATCATAAATGCCTATTATGTAGGCAACATATGCGAGTAGGATGGTATTTCTCTATTCTTATGCAAATAATAAGTAAGCATGTTGAGAAATCCTGTTTTGCTCAGTATAAGCAAAACAGGATTTCTCAAGATGTTTACTTCTTTTCCATAAAAACATTTTTCTGTTTTCCAAGAGGCAAACATATTTTTGTGCAGTTTTTCCCCCTTCCCCCCTTTCTCTCTTTTTAATCAATAATACTATTTTCTCCTGCAATGTCCCCAGTTTAAATGTGATTTTAGGTATTGTAGTGAAATTCTGATATGAGACCTTCTTTGAATCCTTTGTAAAATACTCCTGTCTGTCCATCTGAGCCTGGTGATTTCCCATTTTTGACATTCTTAAAGGCCTCTATAGTCTCAAAATTAGAGAAGGGAGCATTCATACATTGCATATCCCTCTGAGACATTTCTGAAAAAAAATAACCTATTGAAATATAGATTAATTTTAGCCAGTGGTGGATTTGCCAGCCTATATCACTCTTTGTTCCTTTGCATTTTTAATTATTTACTGATATCAATAGTCTTACTGGAAGCCTGGCATCTAGAATCCTTAATTGCTTTGATAAATCTCTTTTCTTTATTTCTCTTTAACTGATTTGCCAGAATTCTTGAGTTGGCTATCAAAGTCATAATACTGCTTTAAAAATGTGACTTGAGTAGAGATTTATTTGTCATTAAGGGATCAAGTCCTTTCCTTTTGCTCTCTATCGATAAATACGTGATTATCCAGTTCCATTATCTTCCACTAGTAAATTCTTAAAATCAAATATAGTGAATTAATAATGTTTGATTATCTCCTTTTTTACCTTACTCATCTCGCTTGTGCAGCCCTCTGTAATAACTGTATTCAAGGCATCCCACCTTGTTCAGAAAGATGCTGATCTTGTATCATTTTCCTGAAAAAAAAGGTCTTTAAAGTTTGAGTTATTTGTTACTTAGCTGATACATTACATAGCCGTAAAGAATTAGAGTGCCACTTATACGTGAATGTGGATTTCTCCGTTTTAAATGCAAAGATCACATCCTGCAATGTGGGATCGTTTGCTGCAGAACTGGGACACTCCTAACAACAATTTTGATCTTGGGACATCTTGAGCTCAACAGATTTTGCACATTCTTTGAATTTAGTAAATCAGCACAGTTTTTAATTTGTCTCCAAATAAACTGAAGAATTTAAAGAAAAAATTGGCGAATCTCACTAAAAAATGTTTTAAATGCTTATTTCTAGGTACCTCCCCGTGCCACATGTGTTGACAGCTGCCGCCGTGGGTACAACAAGGTTGTTCAGGAGGGGAAACATTTTTGTTGCTACAATTGCACCAAATGCCCTGAAGGAAGAATTTCAGTCCAAATTGGCAAGTGAAGAATCATCATCATCATCATCATCATCATCATCATCATCATCATCATTGTTGTGGTTGTTGTTGATGATGTTGTTGTTATTATTATTATTAAGTGGGAACTTCCAGGACTTTGAAGGTTATATTTTTTCATTTGTTTCAGATTTGGTAAAGTACCTAGGGGAAAATAGTTACTCCAATCCACTCTGGAATGGAACTGGTAGTAAGCTGCAGTACTGTAGGCTTTTTAAATTTTTTTAAAGGGAGGTATCTACAGTCAGTCCCCTTCATGGATCACTGCCTTGTCGTGGCGAAGGGGCTTGTGTAACTCAGTGAAGCCATGAGCTATACCGTGCAGGGCCACCCAAGACGGACAGGTCATGACAGAGAGTTCTGACAAAATGTGGTCACTGGAGAAGGAAATGGCAACCCACTCCAGTATCCTTGCCAAGAAAACCCCATGGACAATGTTAAAAGGCTAAAAGAGATGACGCCGGAAGATGAGCCCCTCAGGTCGGAAGGTGTCCAATATGCTACTGGGGAAGAGCGGAGGGCAATTCCAAGTAGCTCCAGAAAGAGTGAAGCGGCTGGGCCAAAGCCGAAAGGACGTTCAGCTGTGGATGTATCTGGAAGCAAAAAGAAGGTTCGATGCTGTAAAGAACAATATTGTATAGGTACGTGGAATGTAAGATCCATGAACCAAGGCAAGCTGGATGTGGTCAAACATGAGATGACAAGATTGAACGTCGACATCTTGGGAATCAGCGAATTGAAATGGACGGGAATGGGTGAATTTAATTCAGGTGACCACTATATCTACTACTGTGGGCAAGAAACCCTTAGAAGAAATGGAGTTGCACTCATAGTCAATAAGAGAGTGGGAAAGGCAGTAATGGGGTACAACCTCCAAAACGACAGAATGATCTCAGTGCGTATCCAAGGAAAACCATTCAACATCACGGTAATCCAAGTCTATGCCCCAACCACCGATGCCGAAGAAGCTGAAGTTGACCGGTTCTATGAAGACCTACAAGACCTTCTAGAACTAGCACCAAAAAAAGATGTCCTTTTCATCATAGGGGATTGGAATGCTAAAGTAGGAAGTCAAGGAGTAATCGGAATAACAGGCAAGTTTGGCCTTGGAGTACAAAATGAAGCAGGGCAAAGGCTAATAGAGTTCTGTCAAGAGAACAAGCTAGTCATAGCAAACACTCTTTTCCAACAACACAAGAGACGACTCTACACATGGACATCACCAGATGGTCAATACCGAAACCAGATTGATTACATACTTTGCAGCCAAAGATGGAGAAGCTCTATACAGATGGCAAAAACAAGACCAGGAGCTGACTGTGGCTCAGATCATGAGCTTCTTACTGCAAAATTTAGGCTTAAATTGAAGAATGTAGGGAAAACCACTAGACCACTCAGGTATGACTTAGATCATATTCCATGTGAGTACACAGTGAAGGTGATGAATAGATTTAGAGGATTAGATTTGGTAGACAGAGTGCCTGAAGAACTATGGACGGAGGTCTGTAACATTGTACAAGAGGCAGCAACTAAAACCATCCCAAAGAAAAAGAAATGCAAGAAAGCAAAATGGCTGTCTGATGAGGCTTTACAAATAGCTGTGGAAAGAAGGAATGCGAAAAGCAAGGGTGAAAGGGAAAGATATAAGCAACTGAATGCAGATTTCCAGAGAATAGCAAGGAGAGATAAGAAGGCCTTCTTAAATGAACAATGCAAAGAAATTGAAGAAAACAATAGAATGGGGAAGACTAGAGATCTCTTCCAGAAAATTGGAGATATCAAAGGAACGTTTAGTGCAAAGATGGGCATGATAAAGGACAAAAAAGGCAGGGACCTAACAGAAGCAGAAGAGATTAAGAAGAGGTGGCAAGAATACACAGAAGAACTATATAAGAAAGATCTCAATGTCCCTGATGTCCATGCTGGTGTGGTCACTGACCCTGAGCCAGACATCCTAGAGAGTGAAGTCAAGTGGGCCTTAGGAAGCATTGCTAACAACAAAGCTAGTGGAGATGACAGTATTCCAGCTGAGTTATTTAAAATACTAAAAGACGATGCTGTTAAAGTGCTGCACTCAATATGCCAGCAAGTTTGGAAAACGCAACTGTGGCCACGGGATTGGAAAAGGTCAGTTTACGTTCCAATTCCAAAGAAGGGCAATGCCAAAGAATGCTCAAACTATCGCACAATTGCACTCATTTCACATGCTAGCAAGGTTATGCTCAAAATCCTACAAGCTAGGCTTCAGCAGTACGTGAACCGAGAACTACCGGATGTACAAGCTGGGTTTCGAAGAGGCAGAGGAACTAGAGATCAAATTGCCGACATTCGCTGGATCATGGAGAAAGCACGAGAGTTCCAGAAAAGCATCTACTTCTGCTTCATTGACTATGCAAAAGCCTTTGATTGTGTGGATCACAACAAACTGTGGCAAATTCTTAAAGAGATGGGGATACCAGACCACCTTACCTGTCTCTTGAGAAATCTGTATGCAGGCCAAGAAGCAACAGTTAGAACCGGTCATGGAACAACCGATTGGTTCAAAATGGGGAAAGGAGTACGACAAGGCTGTACAATGTCACCCTGCTTATTTAACCTATATGCAGAGTACATCATGAGAAATGCCAGGCTGGAAGAATCACAAGCCGGAATTAAGATTGCAGGGAGAAACATCAATAACCTCAGATATGCAGACGATACCACCCTAATGGCAGAAAGTGAAGAAGAACTAAAGAGCCTCTTGATGAGGGTGAAAGAGGAGAGTGCGAAAGCTGGCTTGAAACTCAACATTAAAAAAACTAAGATCATGGCATCTGGACCCATCAATCCCTGGCAAATAGAAGGGGTAGAAATGGAAGCAGTAACAGACTTCATTTATTTGGGCTCCAAGATCACCGCAGACGGAGACTGCAGCCATGAAATTAAAAGACGCTTGCTCCTTGGGAGGAAAGCTATGGCAAACCTAGATAGCATATTAAAAAGCAGAGACGTCACCTTGCCGACAAAGATCCGCATAGTCAAAGCTATGGTTTTTCCAGTAGTAATGTATGGCTGTGAGAGCTGGACCATAAAGAAGGCTGAACGCCGAAGAATTGATGCCTTTGAACTGTGGTGCTGGAGAAGACTCTTAAGAGTCCCCTGGACTGCTAGGAGGTCAAACCAGTCAATCTTAAAGGAAATCAACTCTGATTGCTCATTGGAAGGATTGATAACAAAGCTCAAGCTCAGATACTTTGGTCACCTAATGCGAAGAGAGGAGTCTTTGGAAAAGACCCTGATGCTGGGAAAGATGGAAGGCAAAAGGAGAAGAGGATGGCAGAGGATGAGATGGCTAGATAGTATCACTGAAGCAATGAGCATGAAATTGAGCAAACTCAGGGAGGCAGTGAAAGATAGGAAGGCCTGGCGCAATATGGTTCATTGGGTCACGAAGTGTCGGACACGACTTAACGACTAAACAACAAACAATCTACAGTCAGTACTTACACACATATATCGATTTTATTATGTTCTCCTTCACTATGGGGAGAGATACAGTTCATTTCAAGAAAGGAGCAGTGGAAAATACCTGCTAATTTTATGGAAATTCAGTGGAATACTTTTGCAGAACGTAATCTAAAAGATTAAGAAAGCATTATTGTGTAAGTGGAATGGGGAATGTGAATGGTGGCATCAATAGCAATTCCTCTGTTAGCTCTGCAAAATGTTCTTTATATTTGGAAATGACAAGGCCTTATTCCTTTATTTCAGATGCAGACCAGTGTGAGAGGTGCCCAGAAGATCACTATTCAAATGCAGAAAAAGACCAGTGTCTTCCCAAAAGTTTCAGCTACTTATCCTTTGGAGAACTCTTGGGAGTCACTCTGACTTTCTTGGTTCTTTTCTTTTCAGCAGCTCTCCTTTTAGTGGCAGTGACCTTCATTCTGCACAGGGACACCCCCATTGTCAAAGCCAACAACAGGAACATCACATGGGTCCTTCTCTCGTCTCTCCTCCTTTGCTTTCTCTGCTCCCTGCTGTTTATTGGGTGGCCTGGGGAGGTGACCTGCTTTCTCAGGCAAACTCTGTTTGGCATGATTTTCTCCATCTCAGTTTCCTGTGTCTTGGCCAAAACTCTCCTGGTTGTTCTGGCCTTCCTGGCCACTAAGCCAGAAAACCAAATGAGGAAATGGCTGGGGAAAAGACTGGCGGGATCTATCATTGTCCTCTGCTCCTGTTTTCAAGCTGTTATCTGTGTATTGTGGTTGGTCATGTCGCCTCCTTTCCCAGAGTTGGACATGCACTCCCAGACTGATAAGATCATAGTGCAATGTAACGAAGGCTCAGATCTCATGTTCTATATGGTCCTGGGCTACTTGGGGCTGCTGGCCAGCATCAGTTTCACGGTGGCTTTCTTTGCTCGAAAATTGCCTGATACTTTTAATGAAGCCAAGCTGATCACCTTCAGCATGCTTGTGTTTTGTAGCATTTGGGTGTCCTTCATCCCAGCCTATCTGAGCACCAAGGGGAAAGACATGGTGGCTGTGGAGATCTTCTCCATCTTGGCTTCTACTGCTAGCTTGCTGGGCTGCATCTTTCTCCCCAAGTGCTATATCATACTGTTGAAGCCTCATCTTAACACAAGACAGCATTTGACGAAGAAGATACTTTAATGGTTGAATCCAATTTGAATCCATTTCTATCTTTCAGCATTTTTCCGGTGACCCAGGGTGTTCATGGGGACAAACTGAATATTCAAGATGTTCAACCATAACAATGCAATCAAACCCTTTCCCTTCTTGTGATCTTTGCCCGTGTAATGCATACAATGAAGGCCTAGGTCTTTGATTACTGAATCACAACTTCTACTGGAATTAGAGAGAACAAGTGTTGTTTTGGCCAAGGTAGACATGGCAGAACCACTTTGCTGAAACAGAGGTTTCACAAAGGTTTCAGCTATGTCCATTGAAAATCAAACTTGTTTAACCCATACAGAGCTGTTTTTTTATTGGTTGGAGGAACAAGACTGTCTCTTCCAGAGCCCCTTTGGGATTGTGTGATTTTAGTTCTTCTGGTTATTGGGTACCTCTGGAGAACTCTGTATTATGTGTTAGTTTTATATTTTATTATCTTGCTAACCTGATTGCTGTATATATATTGGAAGTTTCTCAGAGTTCCTTATGACTGCAGCAGCATAGAATCTGCAACAAATAAATACACACAGAAAGAGTTTTGCATGTGCAGATGGTTTATGTCTATGCACTGAGTTGAGTCTAACATTCTGTGACTGTGATTTCTCACTAGCTTAAGCTCCTAGATCCTTATTGCCTCACATCCTTCATGCTGTCCCAGAGATCTGGGAGTGAGACCCTTTCCACTTCTGAGACCCCTTTTGCTACCCTACAAATTTTGGCATGGCAATGTGAGAAAACCAAGCAAGGCACACACAGGCAGACACACTCATGGAAGCGAATCCTAATCTGAACATGAAAAATATCAAATTTCAGATTTGAGCTAGAAACATAGCTAAATGCTTCCTCCAAGCACATTAACCTCCAAGAACATACCTGAATTGTGGGTATTCCTGACTTCTGTCTAACATGGTAATTTGCTGTCCCATTAGGTTGATTCTGTGAGTCAACCTGATAAGCAATGACTGCAAACACGATGTAGTTAATGGCAGCTTCTCAATGCCTTTGGCATTTTGCCAAAGGTTGAGTAAGAAGACCTTCTACAAAGGCTTGCCAGACTATTGCTACTGCTGAACCATTTTTAAAGCTTGCATCAACTGATGTCCCTGGTTCTCCCCCTCTTCCAAAAGTTGAACTAGCTACAACTAGAGTTCCTTCCTGTCTGGAGGAATGAGTCAACTACTGGTGCAGAGAAGTGTCTTGTGATCTCTGAAGCATCCTTTCCAAAGAGATTGACTTCCATCCTTTCCAAGACCTCTTCTATTCTGTTGATTTTCCTAAAATAACTGGAAGGAAGGCAAATAGATGTCTGGGGAATTGTTTTTCATGGCCCAGAGCTGACCCAGGAGAAGGTTGTCTCCTGCATGCCCTGCTTATTGAGTTGGATAATGGTCTGTCCACACTTGCACTCAAACATGGCTTCACTTTTCCTACCATGTCCCGACATGACTTTCATCTCATGTCCCATAAGCGTTTGAGAAGACACGCTGAATTCAGTCATCTTTGGCTACCCTGACATGAAAGAAGCATTTCCCCTTATTTGGATATTCTCCATGGGCTGCATCAAGAGGGCTAAAATCTGTTTGGCTTTGGCACCCTTGGCAGGGAAGAATCAGAATCTGGAATGACTGGGTACAGAAGCAAGAGATGCAGGAGAAAGATCAGCAACAGAAGAGTCAATTTTATGCCAATGCAATGTTCTGCCTACCAAGGATATGGTGTTTTAGTCTGTGGTAGTGGCATGTAGTGGCTCATACACTGTACCAGGAGAAGGAGAAGCCAGCTCCAAGTCTACTCTCAACCATGAGAGCTGTTTGGGCCAGTCCATCTGTCTTGATCCAACCTACCTCACATAGCTGATGTTCTTGGGAAAAAATAGAAAAGAGAGCTCTGGATGTTTTCTTAAGCTTGTAAGGAGCAGCAGGACAGAAATCTAAGAACTAATGGAACAAAAGAAAAGCATTTGATATCAGGGAGGAAATGCCTTGTGACTGGGAATACCCAAATACAAATCCTTGTTGGGATGATTTCTTATTTCTTTCTGCAAACTGATTCCCAGCCTGGATAAACACATCCTTATGGCAGCCCACAAGCAGCCACTGGATTCTTTCTACTACCCCTGCTTTCCTTCCTTTTTCCTTTTTCTCCTTATATCAAGATTATACCTCGTTCCATAGGTGTTGAGAGCTGCCACCATGGACACAGCATGGTCATCCAGGAGACAGAACAAATATCTTGCCAGAAGTATCTTCAGGGGGCTCCAGGGAACATTTCAGTACAGTTGTGTAACTGAAAGAATAAGCTGCACTTATTTGCCATCCCTGATGATAAAGAAGGAAATCCCTATTTATCATTAGGAGAAGACAAGTAATTTTAAGAGTACATTAAGATTTTTCACCTAGTATTTGCTGATGAAGCTAGAGATGTGTTAAACCCTCTGTTTGTCTGGTCGATATCTGGAACAGGATGAGCCATTTCCTGACCCAGAAAAATTATTTCCAGAAAACTACAGAGCATCCCTAGAATGGATGGCTAAGGGCATTCTAGAAGAAAGTGCAACATTCTAATCTGGAAATGAGGAGTTTTGTGTAGTAAAGTAACACAATTAATTAATGCTTTCCCCAGCTGGATTTTGCAAATATATGTTTCAAATTTGTAGATTCTAATTGCATCCCACTATATAAAGGGTGTGATTTGTGATTCCTGAGAAATATAAGCATCTTCTTTTAGCCCTGTTTGAAAGCTGGGTGCTAAATAATACCTCTGTTCCAAAATATTCATTGGAATAATGGATTTAACTCTTCCTTGTGATAAACCCAACTCAAGCATTACAGCATATTTGATGGAACCTAATGCCAGTTTTATTCTACTTTTCTTTATTTCACTTTAATTTATGTACTGTGGATCTGACAATCTATATGACAGCTCTGGCATTAAATACATTACTAGGATCAAGTGAGCCAACGAAAGGGTCTTTATTGCATAAATAAATGAAACATCAACATATAGCAGTTTTCATGAAAACATTCACACGTGACCGTTTTATCACTGCACCCATAATATAAACTTGAATCTAAAGCTGCTTATCAGGTGAGTTTAATTTTCTCTTAGCACAAAAGTTAAGCCCACTGTTATGAACTAAAGAAGAGTTCCAGTGCAGGAATATTTGATGGATTGATTATTTGGAGAACCAGAAAGGAGAATTTTGACTTCTTTGGGAACACCACTGTCCTGCCACACGTTTCTCTGCAACTGCAACACTTGCACTGCCCAAATTACAACTTCCCTTCCCTCCCAGCTATTATTTTGCTTTCCGTCCTCTTCCTTTTAGTCTTATTAACCTGGGCAGGTGACTTGCCTTCTTTGACAAACCATATTTTGCATCTTTGCGTCTTGTACATTGGCCAAAAGCATGAAAGACATTCTTTTCTTTCCAGCCAAAAGACCAGGAAACAAGAGGAGGAAAAGTGTACAGAAGAGAAAAGCACTATCCATCTACGTTCCCTCTTTGCTCAACAAACTGGCCTCTAGGCAGTGTGGTTGGATATCTCTCATCTCCTCATAGAGTTTGACACTCATTCCTTACAGGCTAGATAGTACAGTAAAGTAAAGGCTCAAATATGCTTTATATTGTCCTGGCTTATATTGTGGTCATCAGCCGCAGTGTGGCTTTCTTTGCCAGTAAATTGTCAATTCAATGAAGCCAAGTGGATCACCTTTCATTATGTTTAACAGGTTGATATTTGGCTAGGTCTCAGCATCCTTTATCCCCTTCTACCTAAGTATCAAGGGGAAAGGCTGTGATGGCTCTGAAGATCTTCTCCAATTTAACCTCTACTACTGGCTTATTGGGTTCCAATTCCCTACTAAACTCTACAAGACAAATAAATATAAAAATTCCTCTTATAAGGAAAGCAAATCTGTTAGCCGACTCTTGAGATCTTCATTTCCCAACCAGATACGGGAGTCCCTCTTTATAATTCCACTAGAAACCAGCGTGTCACATATAAGAGGGAAGGGATAGGAACCCAGGATTCTCATCTCATCTATTTTGGATGTTTTACTTTGGGTCCTAGGCCTATTTGCAGTGAAAGACTTCACCTAAAACCCTCTATTTGGTTTTTTTCCC
The DNA here is from genome assembly GCA_030867105.1 of Liasis olivaceus. Taxonomy (NCBI): domain Eukaryota; kingdom Metazoa; phylum Chordata; class Lepidosauria; order Squamata; family Pythonidae; genus Liasis; species Liasis olivaceus. The sequence goes on from CM061351.1 coordinate 102,355,186, forward strand.
CAAAAAATGTCTGCTATGGCAGAGATTTTGTGATCTTTTACAATAATAATATTTTGTACTGATTATATTATAGAAATTTATGGTGGTTATTAGTAAACCAGGGACTATTTTTGACACCCAAAATGGCCAATTATTACTCCCAAGAACTACACTTTCTGAATCTTTTGTGCATGAGGACAAGGGAAGAAAACTTATGATTACAGGGCAAGAAAAAGGCAGCTGGACAGACTAACCATCCATCTAGGCTCATCTCATTAGACTCTATAAACCTTACACTAGCCATGTACAGATTGCACACAGACATCATCTCTCTAGATCACCAAGGACTAGAGGACTTGGGAGAAGGTTATCATTTGCCCTCTAATTAGCAAAATGACTGTTTTCCAGTCCTGTTTCTTTCGAGGGATCACAGCTCCCAAGGACTGCTGGGGGAAAAAGAGGTCAGAAGTGCTACGCTTTCAAAAAAGCCCTCACAATGATGTTTGTGCCACTCAAATCTCAGAGGTTAGCTGTAACTGGCAAAGAGTTGGCATTGGGAAGTTTACTAATTCATCCCTTTCTTTTTACTATTTGAAAAATCATCTTCCTCTTATTGCATAAATATTGCCCCTTAACTCTGGTCAAGACAAAGATTCCTTGAAGTAATCACAGCTATTTTTTTGTCGACCATGTACTTGAGCAGATGGGACAGTAGCTCCAGACTTCTGGCTTTCAAAACCCTTTTGCTCTTCTTCTTCCTTCCTGAGAGTGTCAACGACAGTTTGAAATTCATCTGCACTCAGCCCTCCATTACACCAGGAAAATTTCCTGCCTCCACAGCTGAAGTGATACTTGGGGGGTTTGTGTCTCTTGTAGTTAATGATGTAAAGTTAGATAATTTCAGAAAACGGCCAGACTTCTCCATATTGGGAGTGTAAGTACATCTTTCCTCTTTGAATTATGTGCATTGCATCTTCAGCGATAACTGCAAGAATCTAGGCAAGGGGTCGATAACGCTGACTTCAGAGATGGCACTTGCCCTTGGCTGTTGTATTTAGTGATACTATGCATTTTAAACATGGTTTCTAGAGAGGTGGCCCCTAAATAATCACCCAGAGAAAAGGTGTTTTCTGCTCATAATTTAATGGACTTTCTTTCAGATCTGTCTCTCTGAGGATGCATTTTTAGCAAACACTCACAGAGAGCTGAATTTCTAAAGCACAAAGTTTCTTCCTTCACTCCATCCCAAAAATGAAAGTATCATAGAGTTCAATTAAAATAGAGCCATTGTACTCCTCATCTTTTTTTCAACAGAGGAAATACTTGGGATTTTCGTAACATTTATCTGAGAGGGAAGCAGAATTCAGAAATTTAAATGCATGCAAGTACAATTCTTTCCAGTAATTTATTAGGAGTAGAAAACTGATGGAAAGAAAATTCCAAGAAATCCCATTTTCAGAATTTTCAACTCAGATCATCATGACCCACCTGTTTACCCATTGATGCCAGTGGATGAAGGAACTAATTGGAAAAAGAGAAGTATTGGAAAATTTTATCTCTATATGGAGTGTTAACATAGATTGATTTAGGTTTGTAGTTGCACATGAACTTTTATATCAGTATTAAATGAAGCTAAAGAGTTGATATTTTTCAGGCTTTGTTCTTGGGATGGACTTTCCACAAGAATGAAGGTGTGATGGAATGTATCTATGAAGGAAGGGGTGATGTGGTGGATAACAATAGAGAGCAAGACTATTAGAAAGGAGGGGGTGCATTCCAGGAAGGGCAAGGAGACAAAACACAACACAGTCTGGGGATAGATTGATGTTAGGCTCCATCGAAGAACAGTGAGGGAACAGTTCATCCGAATTCAATTCTTTTATGGCTTACACCTTATAGACAGAAGCTTGCCAGACTAAATCTACACTACTGAAACTAGTGGAAATACTCTGGGAGCTTCTAGGCAGTGGCTATCCTGAACCTCTTATGCTTCCCATGCTCCATCTCCAGACTGTGTTGTCTTTTGTCTCCTTGCCCTTCCTGGAATGCACCCCTGCCCCTTCCTGAGAGGCTTGCTCTCTACTGCAATCCACCACAGAAGGAAGCAACCTGCAACTTCTCAGTGTATAGGTTAAATGAAATTGTGAATCAGCATTTTATTTTAGATATACCTGATTCTCTAATTTATTGCCCAGACTTAACATATATCCACCCAGTGTTGACTGAAGAAGCTTCTATGCTGGTAGACATGGACTTTACAACATGGCTCTACTATTTGTCAAGTGATCATGTTAAGGAAAAGGTGGAACTTCATTGCATGTGTCAGAAAAAGACAACCAAAACCCTTCTCCAGAACTCTTGGCTGAATGGTTAAATCTTGCTGAATGTCTCCCCCTGCGTGATTTGAATAGTTGAAAAATTATTACTAAGTTTAATGCTATCAGGATTAATGCTACCTACACGGTTAAGATAATTTCCAGTTATTTTATTACATCTGTAGTAACAAAGAGTAAATCTGATCCAACCTGCTGGTTCAAAGCTACTGCTTTTCCCATATGTCAAAAATCAAACAGTTGAAGTTTTACAACTGGTAGAGTTCAGCTACACCCTTGTAATTGGAAAAGCACATGATTAAATGGCTTCCTATTTGCGCAGAAAGTATTTGTGCTAGGCTACAAAGGATTGAAAAGCAAAATTAATCCCCCCCCCACATAAATTTTTGCAATTACCTACATTGCTTTTTTTTTTTGGTAGAATGATGTGTGCTTGTACATTCTTATTTCAGGTTGATGCCTAAATACTACCAGCATGTTCTTTCTATGTTTTTTGCCATTCATGAGATTAACAAGAACCTGAGGCTGTTACCCAACACCACACTCGGATTGGAGGTTTATGAGAACAGTTTCAATGTAAGGTTGGCAAGTAAGAATATTCTAGATCTTCTGTTTCTGAAACAACGGAATCCCATTAACTACAACTGTGTCAGAAGGATGAGGAGGAAGCTCTTGCCTATCATTGGTGGCCTCATCTCCTCAAATTCCATGCACATGGCCCATATTTTGAACACCTACAAGATTCCACAGGTAGGAGGGTTTTTCACAGATCTTCTTGTAGCTTTTAGAAATGAGTGGTTACTCCCTGGAGCCTTCCTTCCTTAGAATTTGTAAGGCATTGGAAGCATATTGCTAAACTGAACTGAATCTCTTCTCCTATCATATATATTTTATTTTGATCTTTTAATTAATTCATTTTTTAAAAAAATCAAGCACACTTACAATAAAAATAGACAATAGCATAAAAGACAGACCATAAAATCAAAAGATCTACAAATATTTTAAATTTATAGCTCAGGAAAACCAACTTGGGCTACCAAAAGCAAGAAATTGGGTGTCAGTCCAAACTCTCTCCAGGATACCCTGTTGCATAAGAAATTCTGAACAATAAGGAAGAGAATATATATTGTTGAAAAAATGGTAAAATAAATGTGATTATGAAAAATGGACAGGCTCCGTTAAGAACATTCAATTAAAAACATCTTGGAAAAGATATGGGTATTGGAGCAAATGAAGAATTTTTTATTTGGATTCCAGGTTCTCTCTGGGGTATATGACAGTCTCTCTGACTGGGGTCATCACTAAGGAAAGTTTCAACCTCCAGTTCATGGATGTATATTTTAATGGTACAAGAAAGGATGGGGTGAAGACTACTCAGAACTCATTGATTACAGAGCAAAATGTTCATGAGCAAAGCTTCTTGTTACAAAAGTTCAGTTCCCATCATTTTAGCCAGCAAATCTATTGATGAGAAATGATGGAAACTGAAGTTCGCAACATATCCTAATTCTGAATTGGAAGACAAATTCTCAGGTGTTCCTACTGTGAAGGTTCTTCTTCCTTGTAAATCTTGGTGCCTACCTTTGTCTGTTTGTAATTCAATTATTATGTTAATGTAGAGTCCCATATTCAGAGAGAGAATGGAAAAGCTGTATGTTCTTCATGACAAGAGGATCCCTTGTCAGTTTAATTTTCAATGCATCGTCCTTCCAAACAGCTCAGTTATGGCTCTTTTGACCCAGTCCTGAGTGACAAAAGGAGGTTCCCTTCCTTCTTCAGCATGGTTCCCAGTGAAAACCTAGAACATGAGGGAATTCTTCATTTACTGAAGCATTTTGGATGGAACTGGATTGGCCTTTTGGTATCAGAGGATGAGAGTGGGGAAACCTTTCTTCGAAATCTCCAGCCAAAGCTCTTCCAGAATGATATTTGCATTGCTTTCATGCAGTTGATCCCAGTAATGAAAAATCTGAGATTAAGTGGAGACTCCTTTCTTGTGAGGTTGACGAACGTGATGACTGCTATCTTCCAGAGCAACACCAATGTGTTTCTTGTTTCTGGTGATGTCCAATCTATGGAGAGTTTACAGTGGATTCTATATGATTGTGAATTTTCTAATATGCAACCAATGGATCACAGAGTATGGATCATAACCTTTCACTGGGATTTCACTGCCGCTTTATTGTCAGGTAGTGACTTTCCAGCACGTACCTTCAACGGTTCCTTATATTTCTCACTCCACACCAACATGGTGCCAAGATTTCAGGAGTTCCGTGACAGCAGAAACCCTTTGTTAAATTTCTTTCCTTTCATCCGTTCATTCTGGGTGTCTGCATTTGGCTGCTCGTTCCTTCGAGATCCCAAAGGAAAAAAACGCTGCACTGGGAAGGAGGAACTGGGGGGGCTCCCTGGCTCCGTGTTTGAAATGGCCATGTCTGGAGAGAGCTACAATATCTACAACGGGGTTTATTCTGTGGCACATGCTTTGCACGCAATACATTCAACAAGAGCAAAGCCAGTTCCTCTTAGCAATCAGGATAGAGGAAAACTTGGGGATGTTCAGCCATGGCAGGTATGTCATCACTCTTCTCAGATCCATCAGTGTAAGGGCTGAATGGGATGATGTGGGAATCAGTAGTATTACAATTCTGGAGACTTTGCTCTTCAGCAAGGAATTAACTGTTAGCAATTCACTGTCTTCAACAAAGATCCTCACCTGGCTGAGTCTGTCATTTAGCGCTAAGCCCTGGCGTGAAGCCTTATATGTCTTCCCAGTTATTGTGCCATAAATAAAATAATCGTCTGCCAAGTACAACTAAAAGAAGTAGGGTGCTGCAATGCATTGAGGGTGACATCTGGAACCCGTAAAGTACACAGCAGCTTTATGTTGTTACTTCAATCCTCTGTAAGGCATCTCCTATTCTCTTTCTGGGAACAGCTTGTATCTTCCTGCTGTATGGTGGAAAGGCTGCTGCAGTGGGTCTTTTTTATAATATCTTATATGAAATACTTTTTACATATATGCAGTATTATGCTTCAGCATCTGCATTGGGAGTTGTGAAGAAAGTTGGAGGGACTTTTGGTGTGCATCTGAGATATGATTGAGGAGATTGTGCTACCTTAATAGAAAGGAAATCTGAATGGTTTCATTCATTTTCTCTTTTCTCTGTGTGAAAATTGCCCCCAGTGTAAATTCCATAGTTCTAGCAGGTTGCAGCACCAGACCCAGCTTTCTGGCTCAGAAATCAAGCAGGGTTGGGCCCAGCTTGTATGTGGATGAGAGGCCACCAGGAAATACCACCAGCTGTTGATCAGAGTGGGAATTTGAAAAATAGCTTGGAACAGGCTAATAAGAAGTCATGTCTGTACTGTTGCCAAGGTAAACACTTTGTTGCATTGCCAGAAGGAGATAATCGTCACTGGAAAGTCAATAGCCCTTAATTCACCAAATGTCCCATTCAGAAAGGGGGAACCTTTGCATTATAACTGTCTTTAAATATGGGGCAGGCAAGATTGGAACGAGTAAGGCCAGCTTCCAAGAAATCCAAGAATTCAAATAATATTCAGTGAAAATTGTTAGAAAGCGACCTTCAAAAGAAGTTGTACAATGCTGGGATTCAAGAGCAAGGGCTGTAAACAGAAGCGACCTTCAGAGTCTCCTGTCTTTCTTTTTCTCTCTTCCCACTGTATTTAATGGACTGCCTTGTCCCCTCCCCTTTTCTTTGGGATACCCTATTTCCTCCCCTTCTGTCTTTTTTCAACAGTTGCTTTTCACTGATCACTTTTTCTCCAGCAACAAGTCCAGGAAAGGACTCTGGAACCTGTAGAATGAAGGAAACTGCAGCACTGGGAGCTTTCTTAGAATAGACTGGATGGACAAATCCTTTTCTCTCTTCTGCAGTAGATTTCGGTTCATCCATCATCTCCCCAGTTGATTGCTCCTTCTTGACCATTGCTGCCAATGGATCCAGACAGTTTTAGTCTGCTCTGATGTTGTCATAATTCTTTAAACTTACACCAGTTTTACTGCAATTTTGCAGCTTTCTTGCCTAGAGAGATGTAGATGATGCAAGCAATATTAATAGGCTAGAAAATGGAGGGAAAGTGTAAAGACTTATTTATTGATTCATCTATATTTTAAATTTAGTCACCACCCATCTCACTCAAAGAGCAAATCTGGGCAGTTTACAATGAAAACCAGAATAAACATTAATTAAAATACTATAAAGCAATGTTCTTAAATAAATAAAGTATTCCAAGGAATAGATGGTAAATGAAATGTTACTAGTTTATGGGCGCCTCTTCAGGGTGCTCACCACCCCAGGGTGGGTTACCTCTCTCTTCACCCTGCCTTTACTTATCTAAATATCTATTTATCTTGTTTGTGTGTGTGTGTATACACACACACACACACACACACACACACACACCACTGTACATGTGATGATGTCAGGTTCAGCCCAAGGAACTCCAGGAGACCATGCAGATTCAATCAAGCAGGGTTTATTAGCTGTAACCTCTATACAGAAAATCTTCCAAGACTGGAAACAGTTCCCAGGGCCAACCAGTAAGTACCGCTTGCATTCCTCAGGGAGGTGCCAGCCTCATCCTCTTATCTCTCGCCCGCTGTTCAGGAGACGAAAGAATATTTTTTACTCCTCGACCCTGGCCTCTATCTTCCCATATCCCCACAGATAAATCCTCTTAATAAATACTGGGGTTCTGAATTTATCAGGTTTTTTAAGTCTTGGCCTGTGTTTGATTTGATGCTTATTAGACAGATCTTGAAGAAAAGCTAGAAAGAAAACAAGATTCTAAGGATTTTCTCTTTTTAAATACTGTCTAAATGTTAGTTCAATCCCAAAATTATGTCAAAGTACCAATCTTACCTGTGTCAGAATTTGCGGGTCCAAAAATGATCTCCACTTTTCACTGAGATAATATTATCTCTCGCTTTCTTTGCCTGATCTTACTTTTTCCCTCCCACATATCCAGCTGCACTACTTTCTGAGAAACGTCCGCTTTAATAACAGTGCGGGAGATGAAATCTTTTTTGATGAGAAGGGGGACTTTGACCCTGGGTACGACATCTTCAACATGGTCACTTTCCGCAATCTGTCCTTCCGGAGAGTTTGGATTGGAAGGATGGTCTCCAAAGCTCCCGACGCGAACAAGTTCACCATCAATGAAAGTACTATTGTGTGGAATCACAAGTTTCGGAAGGTGGGACATTCAGGAGTACTTCTATTAATGAGCCCACAATTCTACCAGGAAGTTGTTGTCTGATGACCTGAAAATCCTGTACATTGATGAAATCTTGGAACCTTGTCGTTTTGCTGGATGTTTGGCTTTCTCTTTATGAAAATATTTAAATTAGTTTCCAGCCTATTCCCTTAACCACTACACCAAACTACCTTTCTCGGTATATGCTAGATTTACACATGCACTTAACTAATATTCAGGGGTTTAAATCATTCCACATGCTACTAATTTTAAACAATCAGTATGAGATATGAACAGAAGAAATGTAAGGAGCAAATAGGTTTAATAATCTGATCAGTCTTCATCATAAATGCCTATTATGTAGGGAACATATGCAAGCAGGATGGCATTTCTCTATTCTTATGCAAATAATAAGTAAGCATGTTGAGAAATCCTGTTTTGCTCAGTATAAGCAAAACAGGATTTCTCAAGATGTTTACTTCTTTTCCATAAAAACATTTTTCTGTTTTCCAAGAGGCAAACATATTTTTGTGCAGTTTTTCCCCCTTCCCCCCTTTCTCTCTTTTTAATCAATAATACTATTTTCTCCTGCAATGTCCCCAGTTTAAATGTGATTTTAGGTATTGTAGTGAAATTCTGATATGAGACCTTCTTTGAATCCTTTCTAAAATACTCCTGTCTGTCCATCTGAGCCTGGTGATTTCCCATTTTTGACATTCTTAAAGGCCTCTATAGTCTCAAAATTAGAGAAGGGAGCATTCCTACATTGCATATCCCTCTGAGACATTTCTGAAAAAAATAACCTATTGAAATATAGATTAATTTTAGCCAGTGGTGGATTTGCCAGCCTATATCACTCTTTGTTCCTTTGCATTTTTAATTATTTACTGATATCAATAGTCTTACTGGAAGCCTGGCATCTAGAATCCTTAATTGCTTTGATAAATCTCTTTTCTTTATTTCTCTTTAACTGATTTGCCAGAATTCTTGAGTTGGCTATCAAAGTCATAATACTGCTTTAAAAATGTGACTTGAGTAGAGATTTATTTGTCACTTAGGGATCAAGTCCTTTCCTTTTGCTCTCTATCGATAAATACGTGATTATCCAGTTCCATTATCTTCCACTAGTAAATTCTTAAAATCAAATATAGTGAATTAATAATGTTTGATTATCTCCTTTTTTACCTTACTCATCTCATTTGTGCAGCCCTCTGTAATAACTGTATTCAAGGCATCCCACCTTGTTCAGAAAGATGCTGATCTTGTATCATTTTCCTGAAAAAAAAGGTCTTTAAAGTTTGAGTTATTTGTTACTTAGCTGATACATTACATAGCCGTAAAGAATTAGAGTGCCACTTATAAGTGAATGTGGATTTCTCCTTTTTAAATGCAAAGATCACATCCTGCAATGTGGGATGGTTTGCTGCAGACCTGGGACACTCCTAAGAACAATTTTGATCTTGGGACATCTTGAGCTCAACAGATTTTGCACATTCTTTGAATTTAGTAAATCAGCACAGTTTCTAATTTGTCTCCAAATAAACTGAAGAATTTAAAGAAAAAATTGGCGAATCCCACTAAAAAATGTTTTAAATGCTTATTTCTAGGTACCTCCCCATGCCAGATGTGTTGACAGCTGCCGCCGTGGGTACAACAAGGTTGTTCAGGAGGGGAAACATATTTGTTGCTACAATTGCACCAAATGCCCTGAAGGAAGAATTTCAGTCCAAATTGGCAAGTGAAGAATCATCATCATCACCATCATCATCATCATCATCATCATCGTCATCGTCATCGTCATTGTTGTTGTTGTTGTTGATGATGTTGTTGTTATTATTATTATTAAGTGGGAACTTCCAGGACTTTGAAGGTTATATTTTTTCATTTGTTTCAGATTTGGTAAAGTACCTAGGGGAAAACAGTTACTCCAATCCACTCTGGAATGGAACTGGTAGTAAGCTTCAGTACTGTAGGCTTTTTAAATTTTTTTAAAGGGAGGTATCTACAGTCAGTACTTACACACATAGATCTATTTTATTATGGTCTCCTTCACTATGGTGAGAGATGCAGTTCATTTCAAGAAAGGAGCAGTGGAAAATACCTGCTAATATTATGGAAATTCAGTGGAATACTTTTGCAGAACACCAAATCTTTTCTAAAAGATTAAGAAAGCATTATTGTGTAAGTGGAATGGGGAATGTGAATGGTGGCATCAATAGCGATTCCTTTGTTAGTTCTGCAAAATGTTCTTTATATTTGGAAATGACAAGGCCTTATTCCTTTATTTCAGATGCAGACCAGTGTGAGAGGTGCCCAGAAGATCACTATTCAAATGCAGAAAAAGACCAGTGTCTTCCCAAAAGTTTCAGCTACTTATCCTTTGGAGAACTCTTGGGAGTCACTCTGACTTCCTTGGTTCTTTTCTTTTCAGCAGCTCTCCTTTTAGTGGTAGTGACCTTCATTCTGCACAGGGACACCCCCATTGTCAAAGCCAACAACAGGAACATCACATGGGTCCTTCTCTCGTCTCTCCTCCTTTGCTTTCTCTGCTCCCTGCTGTTTATTGGGTGGCCTGGGGAGGTGACCTGCTTTCTCAGGCAAACTCTGTTTGGCATGATTTTCTCCATCTCAGTTTCCTGTGTCTTGGCCAAAACTATCCTGGTTGTTCTGGCCTTCCTGGCCACTAAGCCAGAAAACCAAATGAGGAAATGGCTGGGGAAAAGACTGGCGGGATCTATCATTGTCCTCTGCTCCTGTTTTCAAGCTGTTATCTGTGTAGTGTGGTTGGTCATGTCGCCTCCTTTCCCAGAGTTGGACATGCACTCCCAGACTGATAAGATCATAGTGCAATGTAACGAAGGCTCAGATCTCATGTTCTATATGGTCCTGGGCTACTTGGGGCTGCTGGCCAGCATCAGTTTCACGGTGGCTTTCTTTGCTCGAAAATTGCCTGATACTTTTAATGAAGCCAAGCTGATCACCTTCAGCATGCTTGTGTTTTGTAGCATTTGGGTGTCCTTCATCCCAGCCTATCTGAGCACCAAGGGGAAAGACATGGTGGCTGTGGAGATCTTCTCCATCTTGGCTTCTACTGCTAGCTTGCTGGGCTGCATCTTTCTCCCCAAGTGCTATATCATACTGTTGAAGCCACATCTGAACACAAAAGAACATCTGTCCAGGAGGACAGTTTAATGATCAAATCCTTCATTCTATTTTTTAGCATTTTCCTGGTGATCAGAAGCAACCATCGGGGAAAGCCCAAAAATTGCAGATGCAACTGAAGCCTTCCCTCTTTTTATATCCTTTTTTGTGCAATGAACATAATAAAAGTCAGAGCTTTGTTCTCTCAGTTACAATTGCTCTCCTTATTTTTTTGAAAACTATTTCCACATGACTGTGCTGATGATTAAACTTCATTGAAAGAACTCTATTCAACTGTTTCTCTTATTAATGTTAAAGTAGATATTCCATCATATCCAAGTTTCAATGGTTTGATTGAAAGATACATCTAATGTTAACAATCCATTGTTCTTCTAAAAGCAGCCCAATGGTGCTTTATTTTGTAATATCTTAACATTTGCAAACATTTATAGAGTCATGGTTTTAATTGTTTTTAATAATTTTATTAAAAGTTTTAAAAACAATAATAAAAAAGAATACAAAGTAATATAAAGTAAAGAAATAAGAGAAAGAAATCAAAGAGAAAGCTCAAAGTGCAAGAAAGGAAAAAAAGAAAAATAGAAAAGAAAGAAAAAAGATACAAAGAAGTAGCATTTGATCTTCTTTACGCTAGTTATAAGTACAATTATAACTTTATCTCTTTCTTTAAAGTTACAGCATGACTCTCTTCTTTCTATAATCAATCCTGTCTAATCATCGAAATCATAAATCATAAGTTCATTATTTCCCCTCTTTTGCACAAGAAGTCCATAAGGAGTTTCCAGTCAGCAATAAATGTAGATTTTTTTTAACTGATCAAAGAAGTCAGTTTGGCAATCTCAGCAAGTTCCATCATCTTCACCAACCATTCCTCTATTGTAGATATTGCTGAATTTTCCATCTTTGTGCATACAATAAGCTTGTTGCATTATCATATACAAAAACAAAGTTCCATGACTTTTTTCCCAACTGTTTGCCCATTAGTCCCAAAAGAAAGACCTCTGATCTCAGTTGTATATCTATATACTGCTAAAACTCTCATGTCTGTAACGTTCAACTGGGCAACATGGTGCATCATAGGGTAACAATTTTTCAATCAAGGTACCTCAAATGGGCTAATTTACAGAATGTGTCCAAAATCCATGACTCATGACTCCCGTGGGATTGAAATTTGGGAAATTTGTGGCTGCTTCAACACTGCTATGCTGCTGTGCAGCTGCAATCAACCCAGCTCATTGATCATCATGGGTATATCCTTGACCTCTTTCTCACATCCCTCTTCCCCTGCACCCAATCAGCTGGCGGCAAGACCCAATGGGCAAATAGTGATTGGCTGCTTTGGAAAGTGAGGCTTTTGTGAGTCAAGTGTCCATAAAGACTGCAGAGCAGTTTTGAGCATGATGGTAATCCTTCAGCTCCTAAGCCGCTCAACCCATGATCAACCACAAGAAACTCAGTTCCTGCAGTCTCCTCATGAAAAGCACCTATCCAGAGCACAGATGGGCAATCTCTCAATCTCTCCTTCTCCAGAGAGAATTCTGTCAGCCAGAACTCACTGCCTGACCACCAATCTTCACTGTGGTGCTGTCCCTGCTCTCAGGGATGTCTAATCTGAATGTCTCTTCCTAAATTATTTGCATATTTGTCACATTATTGCAAGGATTAATACAAACTACATAATTAGAAGAAATTCCATTCATTTCAAAAGATCTGTTCTAAAAAAAAAATACATTTCACTCACCCTGGTGTTTCAGAGTGAGAAAGAAATTGCTTTTCATGTGTGTCAAGAATCCAACAGGCAGAGCTTTACAACTGGTAGAGTTAAACTACACTCTTGTAATGGGAAAGGGACATGAGTAAATGACTGCCTATTTCAGCAGAAAGAACCCTTACTATCTTACCAAAGATGGAAATACTCTTCTTACTCTGTTCCAAAAAATGTGGGAGCTTTTGAGTAAAGTGTTTGAGGAATATCCAAAATGAATACCTTCTCCACAAATTGATGGAATGAAATTTTCTACAACTTCTTTGCTACTTTTTCTGGAATAATGATGTATCTTTGTGTGATCTTACTTCAGCTTCATGTCAAAGAACTTGCAGCACATTCTTTCTATCCTTTTTGCCAATCATGAGATCAACATGGACATCAAGCTGTTACCCAACAACACACTAGGATTGGAGGTTTCTGAGAACAATTTCAGTGTATGGTTTGCCACTAAGAACATCATAAGGTTTCTCTTCCTGAAAGAAAAGAATCCCATCAACTACAAGTATATCAGAAGAAGAAAGAGGAAGTCCTTGGCTGTCATTGGTGGTGAAACCTGACCCAACTCCATGCAGATGGGCATCTTTTGAACACCTACAAGGTTCCACAGGTATGAGAATTTTTCCGAGATCTTCTTGTAGTTTTTATTTAAAAAAAAAAAAAGTTTTATTGAAAGGCTTTATGGGTATAATAGATTCAAAAAAAGATATAGTAAATGTGAAAAAAAAAAAAGAAAAGGAGAAAAAAGAGACAAAGAGAAAGGGTATGGAAAAAAGAAAAGGAAAATAAAAGAACAGGAAGCATGAGAAAAAATATAAAGAAGTGGCTTCTGATCTTCCTCTTGGCAGTTATACAGGCAATTATATTTAAACCCCTCTCTCTAAGATTACATCGTAAGTCCCTTCTTTCTATAACCTATTCTTTCTAATCATCAAGACCAAAAATCACAAATTCATTTCCTTTTTTATGCAAAAAGTCCATAAAGGGTTTCCAGTCATTAATAAATGTCAGTAATGACCTTTGTCTAATCAAACAAGTCAGTTTAGCCATCTCAGCAAGTTCTGCAATTTCACCAACCGTTCTTCCATGTTGGGTAGTGCCAAATCTTTCCATCTTTGTGCACATAATAGCCTTGCTGCAGTAATCATAGATTGAAATAATCTTCCATAACTCTTTTCTAACTGTGTATCCATCAGTCCTAAAAGGACAAGTTCTGCCTTCAACTGAATATTAATGTTTAAAATCTTCTGTACCAATGTACAGTACTGTGCAAAAGTTTTAGCAGGTGTGAAAAAATGCTGTAAAGTAAGATTGCTTTCAAAAATATATATTGTAACTGTTTCTGTTTATCAATTTACAAAATGCGAAGTAAGTGAACAGAAGAGAAATCTAAATCAAATCAATATTTGGCATGACCACCCTTTGCTTTCAAAACAGCATCAATTCTTACACTTGCACACTTTGTAGACTTGCACAAAGTCAGGGATCTTGTAGGATTAGAGTCAGATGCATGATTAACCAATTATACCGAGCAGGTGCTAATGATCATCAATTTCATACGTAGGTTGAAACACAGTCATTTGTTGCAGTCATTAACTGAAACAGAAACAGCTGTGTAGGAGGCTTAAAGCTGGGTGAGGAACAGCCCAACTCTGCTAATAAGGTGAGGTTGTGGAAGACAGTTTCATGTCACAGGTCATACACCATGGCAGGACTGAGCACAGGAACAGAACACAAGGTAGTTAGACTGCATAAGCAAGGTCGCTCCCAGGCAAAAATTTCAAAGCAGACTAAGGTTTCAAGATGTGCTGTTCAAGTTCTTTTGCAGAAGCACAAAGAAATGGGCAACATTGAGAACCATAGATGCAGTGGTTGACAAGGAAACTTAATGCAGCAGATGAAAGACACATCATGCTTACTTCCCTTTGACACTGGAAGATATCCAGTAGTGCCATCAGCACAGAACTGGTGGAAACCAGTGGGACCCAGGTACACCCATCTACTGTCTGGAGAAGTCTGGCCAGAAGTGGTCTTCATGGAAGAATTGCGGCCAAAAAGCAATACCTCCAGTGTGGATACAACGTTAAGTGACTCAACTATGCACAAAAACATAGGAACTGGGGTGCAGAAAAGTGGCAGCAAGTGCTCTGGACTGATGAGTCAAAATTTGAAATATTTGGCTGTAGCAGGCAGCAGTTTGTTCACCGAAGGGCTGGAGAGTGGTACAATAATGAGTGTCTGCAGGCAACAGTGAAGCATGGTGGAGGTTCCTTGCAAGTTTGGGGCTGCATTTCTGCAAATGGAGTTGGAGATTTGGTCAGGATCAATGCTCAGAAATACAGGCAGATACTTATCCATCATGCCATACCATCAGGGAGGCATGTGATTTGCCCCAAATTTATTCTGCAGCAGGACAACAACCCCAAACATACAGCCAATGTCATTAAGAACTCTCTTCAGTGTAAAGAAGAACAAGGAGTCCTGGAAGTGATGGTTTGGCCCCCACCGAGCCCTGATCTCAACATCATCAAGTCTGTCTGGGATTACATGAAGAGACAGAAAGATTCGAGGCAGCCTACATCCACAGGAGATCTGTGGTTAGTTCTCCAAGATGTTTGGAACAACCTACCTGCCGGGTTCCTTCAAAAACTTCAAATACCTCACAGCTTGGTGGTTTTCTTGCAGACATTCCATTACCCAACTAGTTGGGTAATGAGACTGCTGCAAGCAAGCCAGCAAGCCCAGAAACTTCCCAGAACTACACAGTTCATCCTGGAGTGACACATATTCTCTATTATAATACTATCCCATCTCTTGCTCTCTGATGTCCCTTTTTCCGTCCCTCAAATCCAGCTTCATCACGTTCTAAGAAACACCCATTTTAACAGCAGTGTGGGAGATAAAATATGTTTTGATGAGAATTGGGACTTTGACTCTGGGTTTGACATCTTCAACATGATCCCATTCCACAATAATTCCTTCCAGACAGTCCAGCCCCTGAGAAAGAAAAAGTCACCATCAATGAAAGTGCCATTGTGCGGCACTTTATCTGGGAACAGTTTGATCCTGTTGAACCTGAGGAAGTGGACAGGGTCTTCTGAACGGTCAGTGCCACCACTTGCCGGTGCTGGATCCATGTCTCTCCTGGCTGGTTAAGCTGCTTGGGAGGTGACATGTGGGTGGGTCCAGGCAATGGTGAATTCATCCTTGAGGGAGGGGGTGTTCCCAGCTGCCTTTCAAGAGGCACTGGTGCATCCCCTCCTTAAGAAGCCATCACTGGATCACATCATACTGAACAATTTTCATCCGGTCTCCCACCTCCCCTTTTTAGGGAAGGTGGTTGCGAAGGTGGTGGCATTGCAGCTGCAGAGGATCCTGGAGGAAATCTATTATCTGGACCCCTTCCAGTCAGGTTTCAAGACAGAAACAGCATTGGTTGCACTCACAGATGATCTCTGGCAGGAGCAGGATGGGGGTAGTGCATCCATCCTTGCTCTTCTTGACCTCTCAGCAGCTTTCAATACTATCAACCATGGTATCCTTTTGGGTTGACTTGGGGAGTTGGGAGTGGGTGGTGCAGTTTTGTGCTGGTTCTCTTCCTTCTTCCCAGGTCGATCCCAATTGACGTTGATTTGGAGGTGAGAGATCCAGCCCACAGCCCCTCCATTGTGGGGTGCCACAGTGTTTGGTACTCTCTCCACTCCTTTTTAACATCTATATGAAACCACTGGGTGAGATCATCTGCCACCATGGGATGAGGTATTATCAATATGCCGATGATACCCAGTTATGCACCTCCATCCTGGGTGACTTGAGTGACGCCTAACCACCCTTTCATGGTGCCTGGAGGCTGTGGGAGTCTGGTTGGGGAACAACAGGCTTCAGCTGAACCCTGGTAAGATGGAGTGGCTATGGTTTGGAGGCCCCTCTGTATCCAAGAATTTACTAACTTTATTTTTGGATGGGGTGGCACTGCTCCAGGTCCTCCTGGACTCACGACTCTTGCTTGAGGAGGAGGTGGCAGCCATGGCCAGGAAGGCCTTTGCCCACCTTTGTGTGGTATGCCAGTTATGCCCCTTCTTGGATCAGGAGGCTCTCCAGTCAGTCACTCACACCTTGGTCATCTCCCGGTTAGACTACTGCAATGAGCTCTACATGAGGCTACCTTTGAAGCTACAGCTGGCTCAAAATGCAGCCGCATGGATGATATTAACTGCCCCTAGGATGGCACATGTAACACCTTTGCTGCCGGAGCTGCACTGGGTGCCAGTTTGCTTCCAGGTGAAATTCAAAGTGTTTAAAGCCCTACATGGCATGGGTCCAAGGTATTTGAAGGACCGCCTTTTCCCAAGTTCATCTGTCCAACCCACCAGATCGGGGAGGCAGAGTATGTTACAGGTTCCCCCCCCCCCCGCATTAAGAAGGTCCATCTGATGGGACCAAGAAGAAGGACCTTCTCCATGGTGGCTCCCTCCCTGTGGAACATCAACCCCACAGAGATAAGACCAGCCCCCACCTTGATAGTCTTCTGCAAGGCCCTGAAGACAGGGTTTTGTAGAGGCCCTGGGGATCCCAGGTTGATATGAAGCCCATCAGATGGCTAGTGTAAATGTGTTGCTGTCACCGGGGCAGGGGGTATAGTGGGTTTTGTATCTAGGGTTTTTATTTCTGTAAGCTGCCTGGAGTCACTGTGAGTGAGTTGGGTGGCCATCTAAATTGCTTAAATAAATAAATTCCTGCCCCTAACATTTGGGAGTGATCTGTTGCCAATGAAGCATGCAATTCCTCTGCAGATAATCCACTAACGCCACTTAGTGACTGGTCTTATATAATGCTTGATGTTTTAAAATGGCTAAAGTTTTAACTCTCTTGCTTCTTCCTGGCCCCATTCTTTTTTTCCCTCCAATGTCAGGCTTGCTGTAGTTTCCGCACCTATTTGTTTTTGGTTGGTTGGTTGGTTTTTAATCACTTATCTCCAGCTATGGACTTTGGATGTTTTCCCCTCATAGAGGAACATGTTTATGATTTCTCTTTTGGAAACATCCCATATCTGTAAAGGGGAGTAGTTGACCCTAAAACAATCATTATACACAGATGTAAATAGCTGCATCAAGATGTATATGTTTTGGAAATTGACTCTCAACCTTATAGTTAACAAGGTTGAGAATCAATTTGGTAGTTGAACTAGCTTCACGTAGAAGCCCCAGAGAGATTTCATGGTTCATTTTGAAAACTCATCACAGCCACAGCCAACCTACATGCTTCCCTGTCTATAAGGACATCAGTTATAAGCATGATGTCTCTTGGAACCTGGTCTGAAATGTTTGGCTGTGTCATCTTAACCTCAGTCCTTACACAATAACACTCCCAATTAGAATGTGTTCATGCAGAAACCTGATGGGGTTGGAGAATGATGACTCCCTGTGGTATATCTCTGGATTAATGCAAATGGGAATGAAACTGATGGTTGTGTTGATGGCAATGCAGCTTTGCAGATGGAGTTGGAATCGCAATTTGCAAGCATTCAGACCCGTTTTGCTGCTCTTTTTGCTTCTGGGACTGCCTCAGACTTTCAGGAATACTAGTTCAGAGTGCACCGTCTGCAGCTGGCAGAACAGCCATGAGACGAGGTTACAGAACTCTGCTGGCAATACTAACTTAGCTCACATTGTATCGATGACACACGTAGAGCAGCCTTCATTCAAGTTGTGGGAACATCCATCCATTGTGTACACCAGCCCCAAGTTGTAAGTAGATCCTAATCTCTTTGAAAAATGTCCATGTTTCTGGTAAACTCCTATATAAGACAAACTTGGAAAATGTCCTACTAATATTCCAGAAAAGATTTTCACCACTCTTCAGCCGGGTAGACAACTGAAGCATAGAAAGCTAGATGATATCAGCAGCATGAAGCGAACAAGTTCTCTCATTCCTATTCCTGCCATTTGCCTTCTGTTGAAAAACATTTGAAACATTTCCTCACATGCATGGACTTTCTTTCCCTTCAAGGAAGCAAAATTCATTATTACTTGATCTTTAATATTTGTAACTGTGCATTTGACATAGCTTTTCAGTTTACCCTTTCCTTAAAACACACTCTTTGAAAACCTGCAGCACTGGAGAGTCTTAGGTTTTGCCATTCAGAAGATCAGCAAGAATGAAGGTCTTTTACTACGGACCCTTCTTCTTGGTTTCTCTGGCTGTGTCCCCACATGTCCCCAACCATGGCACAAACATATCCTGGCAACCCTCATTCCTTCCCTTGTTCCCATGTGGCCTGGTTCCCTAACCTGTCTTTCTACTCTACTCTTTCTATTGATTTCCTGTCTTTTTTCCATCGGGCTTTGTCATTCTAGCCAATAAGTGAGACAACCCATGAATGAGACAGTCTTAAACTGTCATTAGATGTACCAGTATTAAACCCCAACATCACCCAATGAAAGCCTCAAGATGTATGAAGCCTTCTAGACTTGCCTGTTAGCTTTATTTATTTATTTATTATTTAACAGTTCCATGCTGTGACTTTCCAAATTGAGCTCAGCCTGATTTTTATGAACAGCCAGACTTTTGAGTTAATAGTGTTTTCTATGTTCCAAATGCAAAATTCTACCTTACAAGAATACTTCTTCTTCTTCTTCCTCCTCCTCCTCCTCTTCTTCTACTACTACTACTACTGCTATTATTGTTGTTGTTGTTGTTGTTGTTGTTATTAAACATTTTCACCAAGCAAAGTTTGGACTTCATGAGAGATTAAAAACTTCTCCTGAAGCATTCAGATGGCCAAAAAATGAGCTTTCCCACAATTGCAGAGCAAAACGGCCAAGACATGCAATGGAGGTCACATCATATTCATTGGAATTCTGTCCCAGAAAACATGACCAAAAAGTTCCATTGTGGCCTCAGCAGATTAAATCAGTTTTTCTCCAGGGATGGGACAGAAAATGCTTACACTGAGACATATCTTAGAGTAAGACAAGTATTGCCATCCAATTACTCACCATGGAGAAATACGTTAGAGAGAGCCACTTTAGAACATACCCTACACTTATAATTCTTCCACTCAAGAGGAGCAGCACAATGAAGAGCTTGGTGATGTTACTCCTTGTGCGCCTACTTGAAATTAAATCATGTTTAGTTCAATCAGACACTTCCAGATAAATTGGATGGGATTGGAATAAAAAATCTATAGTTATTGATGTTTGTATAAAATGAAATCAATATGTTGTTATAGCTACATGCCCATTGAAAGGCACCCGAACTAATCTGCCAAGGTTGGACTTTCAGCAAATTCCACTTCTCTCCAGTGTCCACTCTCTTCTGCCTGGCTCTGGATGAATCCATGGCATGGAGAGCATGTGCCACAGCATGCACAGCGTTGTAAATAGCATAGCTCTGGCCAGACATCTGCATTTCAAAGATGGTTCCATGGAGACTCCTCAAATCCTCTTTCCCAGTGCAGTTTCTTATGTCTGGCATATTTATATTACACATTGGAAGTGAACAGATAAATGCAGAACACCAGAACTGATGTATGAAATACTCTTGAGAGTGATGTGGATTTAGGTTCTCAAGGAACTCCTGAAATCCTGGTACCTCATTTGTGTGTAGAGCAAAGGACAAGCTGCCATTGAAGGAACGTCCTGTGAACCTATGGGCTTCAGAGACAGAAGTGACATCCCACAAAGCTGATATGATCCAAACCCTCTCTAATGGAAACTTACTACGAATTTCATAACTTTCAAGAATCATTTGCAAAACATCCATAGACTGAATGTCTCCATAAATCAGTATTACATTGGTTGTACTTAACCATAAGGCAGCTCCAATGCTGTCTAGTTGCTTCTGCAGGAAAGTATTGGAGAAATAGCTATTCACTCCTGGAATAAATAGAATTAATGAAATGCATATATCGTTCAGGAGGAGCTGTGGTCTCAAAATTCGGAAAAATTTCTCTCCAGGGACATCATCCGGCATGAGGAGGCCAATCCAATTCCATCCAAAATATTTCAAGAGCTGAATAATCCCAACATACTGGAGGTTTTCATTTGGAGTCATCCAGAAGAAAGAGGGAAACTGAATTGGATCACTCAAGGCAAGGTCAAAAGAGCAATAACTGAGCTGCAGATTGGGAATAATAATCATGTACTTTAGACTAGGCCTGTGTTTCAGCAGGCATCTGAAACGAAGGGGTAAGCAAATTTCTTTTGGCCCTTGCTTCCATAACTAGTCTTGGTGGGGAGAGATAAATACTAACTTTGGGGAGCAACAAGTCCATCCCCACAACTTTTGCAACTGGACCCCCATTAGCATTCCATTCACCACTTTTGGGACAACGCCATCTCAGGCTTTGATTGTGCTAACGAAAAATAGAGAGCAGAATGAACTGAATAAGAAGAGAGGATTCTTATTCAGTAAGAATTTGAGAGTATTGATTACCCATTGTGACAGTCCAATAACATTCATCTGGCTTTTTATATGATAAGTATAAGATTCCTAGTGCTTTAATGATAAACGTCTTTAAATTGTGGTGGCAACATGGAAACAATGACAGTTACAGTGTTTGTTACATACTGAAGATAAGGTTTGTGCTCATGAAGAATTGTTGTTCTTGTCATGTTAATTGTTACTTTGCATTTCGCTGGTAAAAAAAACAACTATTCCACTGAATCCCCCAAGTCTTCATCTGGCTTTTGAGGATGGCTTTTGAGGATCTCCCATTGTGGGGAGATGGGTGGGGACAAATCAAATAAATAATAAAAAATAATAATAATAATGTTCCCCCCCTTTTCTCCTCCCATATTTTTCTATTTACCACCCTTTCCTTTCCTGTGCATTTATGCTAGCCCAGGTACCTGTGGGATCTTGTAGGCATTTAAGATGTTGGCCATCTGGATGGTGTTCAGGGTGGGAAGGTCCCCAGTGACAGCCATGACTTTCTGGGCCTTTCCCCCCCTGTAATTGGCGGGACAGTGGAGCTCCAAAGAGAGGAGGCCAAAAAGATACCCACTGGCTTTCAATGCATTAAAAGCAGTGCCATAGTTTCTGGAGCCGAAAGTAATGTTTGGTAACAAGTTCTCATTCATGTTGATCTCATGAATGGCAAAGGTGAAGGCTAGCAAATGCTGGAAATTTTTAGGCAATGACCTACAAGAAAAGTTTCTTTTAGTTCCACAATTTAAGAATAAGACAAGTATTTTCATTATACAGGTTTCTTTTGTGATTTTTTTGTGATCCTGAATGTTTTAATAAATATCAGAGAAGCAGAGTGTGTGCTCAAGTTCTGAAGCACTTCATGAAACAGAGAAAGCCCTAATTGTTTAAAACAGAGTACATGAGATGTTCAAGAGGAGGGAATGGCACAAACCTGTCAGCCAAAACCATTTGAATATATATATATATATATACACATACATACATACATACATACATACATACATACATACATACATATATATATATATATATATATATATATATATATATATATATCATGGTTGTCTACATTTAAAACAGGTCCATCAACAGAAATAACTAATTCATGTATCTTGGACACTTGTGCTATTTGTTAAGCAGAAAATGATAGGTTGTGCTAACGGCTGGGAATGCAGGTCCTCAAAATTTAACACAGTTTTCCATTTAGTTCCTTGACTATATCCCACCTTCCTATGCATCCAATAATCATGGAAAAGTGTGAACGTTACTCTGAAAGAGTATCAAGGTAATAAAAATTGAATAAGTCTAAAAATTCATGTTACAAGAATTCATTAAGATGAAGAGAGATTGTGCTACGGAGGATCATTTCTTGATAAACCCAATTTGAAATGGAAGTAATTTAGAAATGTTAATTATGTTCTAGTGGATTAATTGTATTTTAGTAGATGTCTCTTATCTTTTAAATACGATAGCAACTTTTTATGAATTAATAAGACGGCAGCAGGAACAGATATTGAAACAACATCCTGAGGAGGAAATGAATTTTTTTCTCATCAAGAACACAAAGATTTTAAGAAAAAATATCTTTATTTATCTGAAAAAAATTGATGACGGTTAGTGTTTCAGCTTGATATTCTACCATATCAATCTTTTTCTTTCTTCCCTTTGAGAAAGAAAGTGATATAAACGTTAAGAATGTAGTTATATAGCAGGATATAGATAGATATATGACTAGATTAGATTAATAGTTACATATTGTAATTTCTGTTGGAGTTCCTTTCTTTTCTTTTTGCATACAAAATAAAAGTAGAAGTAAGTGTTATTAAAATTAGAGTTGGGATTTTCCCCCATGAGCAGGTAATTCATAAATTGCAACAGCCACATGAAAAACTAGGAGTTTACAAGCTGGTTCCAGTCGCTGAGTTATGATTAAGCAGGAGAGAAATTTAATTAAGAGTCTTGTCCAAACCAGTTTTAATTCTCATCTAAAGTGGAAGAATTTCAACTAGATTCACTGGAATTCAATCACAGTAAAGAAAAGTTGAAATACAGATCATCGTTTTCTTAAAAGTAGTACTTGACATCCCAAGAAATATCCTGCTGGGTGTCCTATAAAGTTGATTGAAGACAATTCAGGAACCTTAATAGACACAAATTCTGCAATGAGAAAATCACTTGCGGGGGCAGGGGAATAAGACGGAAACCTTGGCTTGCTACCACACCTGGAGTTAAGGATCTTACTGAAAGAAGTCTGAGGCAGGATGAGGAGGGAGAGCAGAAATACCCAGCCTTTGAATGTGAAAGTCATTTGGCCCCAACCACAGTTGTACAGCCACATCTTCGTCACTACACTTTCTGTGGAGCAATTGAACAGAAGCTCTATTGGCCCTCTGTGATTTCTATGGGCCCTCTAATACTGATGGCCAGACTGATATATAAATATAAATTCATAAAATAACATACTGAGCACCCTGTGATTGCTGTTATTATTAACGTTTGCTAAGTCTCACTAGCCTCTGGGCTTCCACAGAAAACAAGTTCAATCATTCTGGTTTTGGTAATTAAGATGTAGATCATGAAAGCTGTTTTCCCAAGTAGGGGAATTATACGGTCCAAACTTTTCTTTTGTCTCTCTTCATCAGATGAAGAGAGAAATGCACTGATTCCCTTGGGATTGTAGCAGGTGCTGGGAACTGAGTCTTTCTTTCCAAATACAACAAAACAATGTTGGTTAAATCAAGAAGTGATAGATTTGTAGCCAGTATGACTGATAGGTTCTCCCTTCTTATTTCACAGAGAAATATCTATTCATAGCGCCAAGTTGCTTTGACTTACGATTTAAGCTAAGCTCATTTCTGTCACCACGTGGAGGTGGGTAGTTCAGGAAACAGATAACACAAGAAATGCTAGAACTCTGCTATATGGATGTAGGATGCAGCATGAGAGTCTTGAAAGCCCGAAAGCATTTTTCTTTCCGTCCTCTTTATACCAAGAGTCAAGGTGGAGTCACTTCCTTTGTCACGCCTTTCTCCACTCCTTTGCTTAATTCATGTTTTGCTAACTGCCATGGTCCTTTCTCATAGTCCCCTAAGAGGTTCTCTAGCCTTACAAAAAATATTTCTTTATAGGAAAAAAAGAACACTATCATGTTTATTATGATTGGAAAAATTGTTTACAGACTCTAGACCATGTGTATTTTCATCTTTCATGGTTGGACTTCAAGAAGGTTTCATTTTCTTCCATTTCCCATCTTCACAACATCAAATACTTTGATGAAGATTGGGAGGAGGGGGTAGCCAAAGGCTCCAAGCCATTCTCAGTGACGGAGGCTTTCCACAATCCAAGGTTCACGTCTTAACCAGTACACCACCTTGAAAACTCTTGGCCTTATTGCAAGAAATCAATCCAGGCAAAATGTGTATTCTCTGATAGCCTCAAGTTGCTGCCTTCATGTCACATCCAGGCCATTAGTAAAAGTACCTTTAATTGTCCTTCTCCCCCGTTCCAAGAGTTTGACATGCACTCCCAATTGGGTGAGTTCTTCCTGCAATGCAATGAAGGCTCAGAAATCATGTTCTATGTTGAGCTGGGCTATATGTGGCTACTGGCCATCGTCAGCTTTAAGCTGCCTTCTTTACTTGGAACTTGTTTGACAGTTTCAATGAAGCCAAGCTCATCACCTTCAGCATGCTGATCTTCTGCAGTGCCTGGGTGTCCTTTGTGCCCACGTACTTGAGCACCAAGGGGAAATTCATGGTGACTGTGGAGGTCTCCTCAATGTTGGCCTCATGTGGTGCCTTATTAGGTTGCATTTTCCTGCCCAAGTGCTATATTATGAATCTGAGACCAGATCTGAACACCAGAGAGCAGCTAGTTAGAAGAAAGAATGATCCAAACTCAAGGACAGCATGAACAGTGGCCTAATTCGTACAAATTATCCTCTAACAGTGAACGGGTGAAGGGGTTTTTGTTCAGGAATACTGTAGATGTCTTTATTCTCTACGTCTGTGGTGTAAGAAGTTTCACATACAGACAATATCAAGGAAGAAATTGTGCACAACCTTTCCCTGCTTGAGTACTTGTTTGTCTTTGACTAATAAGCTGGAGACTACCCTCAGAAATGTAGTGGGTGGCATCACCAAAGCTAATCTGAATTATTCAGTAAGATTTTAACTTCTTTATATTGAGTTACAATAGAATGTTAATATGATGGCTTTAGAGTGATGTATTTATGAATTTCCCCTTTCCAACTCATTTCCTATTAAATGCCACCTTCAAAAGGTCAGTGGGGCAAGGAGCAAAGTTTGTGGGAGCTGCAAGAGCTTCAGATGGGCCCTCTCTTGCCCCCTGAATTCCATTCACCAAGCCTGGTCCCTTCATGCCTCCATCTGTTACCCACAAGTAGTCTTTCTCTTAGTACAGTTGGGAGGTCCCTACCCTTCCATTCCAAACCCCTTGCATTTCTTCTTTGCTATTCATTCTCTCCGTCCATCAACCCGGAAAGTTGGGGTTTGATCTATATCACTCAGTTAGATTTCTCCCTTCTCCTCAAAATGTCTTTTCAGTCATCCAGCCTTTCCTGCATTGCACTTCAAACCCTCCTGGGGCTGAGGCTACTTCAATTTTCACTGTAGCCTGCAGGATCTTTCCACCTCAGTAAGGAAGGTATATAAACATTGATTAGTGTCAGCCCATATTGGATAATGAGTCTGCAAAAGGGTTTTAAACCATCAGTATGGCCCCTGGATCCTCATGTGGATGATGGGTGTTTTGGTGCTGGAGAACAAGATCTGCATAGAAAAGGGGACATGGGAATATTGAAGTTGAACTCCCACACTGCCTGGTCTGGGAATGGGATGGGCAAAGAATGGATTCTGTAGCTGAAGTATTTGTGAATGGAGAGGGCATGGAGACCAAGAATCTGAAGTGGAGGGCAAACGAGGTGGGAGAAAAGTAGAAAGAAGGAGTTCAGGAGGAGGTTGCTGGAGTACAGAATAGACGGAAGGATGCCAGAAGTCCTCCTCAGGGGACACAGAAGGAAACTAAATAGGGCACAGACAATAATTCTGTTCCTGTTGCTGGCCATCAGCACTTTCCCTGATATACCAGTAATCCCTTTTACTGGGCAAAGTTTCCTCAAGGAACCTCATTGTATCTTATTTTGATTTGGATTCATGAAAAGTTCCCAGCTAGGTCTGCTGGTGTCATCTTTCTTTCTTTCTTTCTTTCTTTCTTTCTTTCTTTCTTTCTTTCTTTCTTTCTTTCTTTCTTTCTTTCTTTCCTTCCTTCCTTCCTTCCTTCCTTCCTTCCTTCCTTCCTTCCTTCCTTCCTTCCTTCCTTCCTTCCTTCCTTCCTTCCTTCTTTCCTATATGGCTGCTCTTCTCACTTGAATGAGACTCTTGGTCGTGTGTATAGTTAAAACACAAGTAAAATCAAAATCTTCTACCATTAAAAGAATTAAAATTGAAACCTACCTTTAAAATACAGTAATAAAAAGACAGAGAAAAGTTCACTCTAACTACATACAGTAGAAGCATTTAATGAGCTCCATGCTTCCTTGGGATCCCCCAGTCCTACTGCACATCCAAGTTTTGAGGGCCTTCTCAAAGGTCGGGAGCGTTGGGGCCAAACTCACAAAGTGCTTTTAAACTGGTGGCTAAAAGTTCCGTCACCCAGGTATGGGGCCATGTTAGCCCAAGAAAGTCAACCAGACTAAGAAACCAATGCTATTTAAGTCAGGATTACTTTTATTGGAACAGCTATAATAACAGAATCTTGAATGTCTGAATGTGCTTCCTCCTCCCTAACTTGGACTAGGAAGGGGCTGGTCTGAGATGTTTTCTGAAGTCATTTTATTGGCCCAGGCTTAAGCCCCACTCCTCTGATCTTTATCTTGGTGGTGGCTCTTCCTCCATCTTGCCTGCTGTCAGGATCCTGGATATGTGGAGAGTCAATAACCAGAGAAGAATTGGTATAGTAAAAACTTCATTTTCTTAGCAGAACAACATGCTGCCCTCTCCCTTAGGAAAAGACCAGCTGAGCTTTTATCATGGCCAAGTTATAGTCATTTCTTCAAGCAATAAATTTTAATCAGGTGACACACCTCCTTTAAATAATCAGATAATTTATCAGAAATCTGACTTCAATTTCCCCTTCTTTTCCCCTGTATGTATCAGGATTTTCTCATGGGAAGAAGGTCATCCTGTTCCCTATACAAAAAACAGGTGTTGAGATTATTCTGAGTAATGTATCTTGTGAGTCTGTTATGATTTGTACTGCCACCTACTGTAATGTGTATGTTAGTTATTGGGGGGGTGACATGCTGGCAATATAACCGGAGGGTAAATGCCCAGTTGTTCAGTGTTTTTGTCTTGTAAAAAAGTTAATCATGTAGTTTATGGGTTATGTAGTCTTAAGTAGTAACCAAGTCATGTACCTTTTCTCTGAGAGTGTTTTTTAGCTAGAGACTTTGTTGTGGTTAAGTCTTGGAAGCTAAGGTGAGAAGAAGTCTTTGTTATGTCCTATGTTTTGTATGCAACTTGTATTTTATAAAGTTTTGCATTTTTATCAATAAAGACCAGTTAGTTTATATTTTCTGACTGGATTTTCTTTGGAAAGCTAACTATGGATATTGCTTTTTGCAAGCTCTCATGCTGATGTGTAATTTTCCCTGAGAGCAGGATTTCTGGGACCTTTTTGCTGCACTCTGCGCAACAGGTTGTGGGCCCAGGGCTCAGAGCTCAGAGCTCAGAGTTCAGACCTCAGGACTAAGTTTCAGAGTCCAGAGAGGACCCAGTATGCAGAACCAGGACCAAGTGCCCAAGACTGAGGACTGAGGTCAGTGGTTCCGGGAACAGGATTCCAAGCGTGAGGTTCCAGAAATGATGTCCAAGGCGTGAATCCAGGCGTGCTGGAAGCAAGTAGTTAAATCCCTAAGTGACAGGTGATTTATGGATTTATTACCCTGCCTGTGAGTGCTTCATTTGAAGTTTGGATTTTTTTTCTGTGGTTGAGTGCTTGTTTTAAGTGAAATATGGCAGCAGCTCCACCTGCAGCAGTAAGCCTTCCGTCTGAAAGGTTGAATTCAAAGAATTACCAAACATGGAATATAAAGATAAAATCTTTTTTCATGAGAGAGGGGCTTTGGCATTATGTAGACAACGTACCCCCGGTGGCACCCACGAATGAAGAGCAAGCTTTGATGGACCTTGCATATGGTAATTTGATTTTGGGACTTGAGTCTTCAGAATTGGTGCATGTTCGTGGTTTGGAAACTGCTAATGCATGTTGGGTGGCATTGCGTGGGATCTATGCGAGGCAAACTGCATCTGCTATCATAAGTTTGACAAAGCAGTTGTACAACCTTAAGTTGGAGCCAGGAGCTAATGTAATTGAGCACCTGAATAAGATGAAAACTTTGTTTGCTGAGTTGGCAGATCGTAATCTGATCATTCCCGAGCAACAAAAAGCATGTATAATTCTTTCAAGTCTGAATGAGTTGTTTGACATATTAGTAGAAGCCGTACAGTCGCTCCCAACTGCCAACCTAACTGTGGAGTATTTAACAAATAGGTTGCAAGAAATTCAATGCACACGTGACATGCAGACGAATCCTAAGAAAAGACTTGATAACGTAAAGCAGCAATCTTCTCCAGCTGGCAGAGAATGTGCATATTTGGTTAGAAAATGTTTTCGTTGTAATTCTACCAAGCATCTTATAAAAGACTGTCCTATGAAAAATCAGCCTGCTGAGAGTTCCAGAAGGTTTGTCCGTCGTGGAAAAGCAAAAGTTAAGAAACAAGGGAGTACTAGACTGGTGTCTGCTTTTACTGCTAACAGAGACAAACATTATGCTGATAAATGGTTACTGGACTCTGGTTGTAGTGAAATCATTGTAAACAATGAGCAGTTATTGTTAACTAAATGTAAACCTAAAATTCAACAGGTTAATTTGGCTGATGATTCTGTAGCTAAAGTAACCATGCAAGGTGAAGTGTTCATACCTTGTTTGGGAGAAGTGGTTTCTGATGTACTCTGTGTTCCTACCCTTGATTTTTTCTATTCTCAGTGTCCCTGTATTAACTAGCATTGGTTATTCTGTTATGTTCCAAGGTTCTGAATGCTATGTTACAAAAGAGGGGGCTGAATGTGCAATAGGGAGAATAGTTAATCAATTGTATGAAATGCTTCCTAAACAAGATGTGTTAATTGGAAGTTGTAGTAATGTTCCTTTACATGATAAATGCATTCATTATTATCATAGAGTATTAGGTCATCCTGGATGGAAGTGTTTGTCACAAATGGCCAAAGTGTATCCAGAACTGAGATTCAAGAAGTGTTCTAAGTTTCTTGATTGTACTGTGTGTAAACAATCTAAGATAAAATCTGCCCCTGTCGCCAGAAAAAGCAGCAGGATTTCTCCAAGTCCACTTGCTCTTGTGCATGCTGACATAGCTGGTCCGTTTCCTCCGAGTGAAGGGGGAGTAAGATTCATGTTTATTTTAGTGGATGATAAAACACATTTCACATTTTATTATTTGTTGAAACAGAAGTCTGAAGCATTCTCTCGTTTCAAAGAATTTGTGTCTATGGTTGAAAAAAGACATGGATATCAAGTAGGGAGTTTGCAGACTGACGGGGGGGGGGAGTGAATTTATGAGTCTTGAGTTTAAAAATTGGCTCTGTATGAAAGGCTTTTTCCACAGATTAACAAATGTGGGCATGTCTCCTGAGAATGGGATTGCTGAGCGCAAAATCGGTGTTTTGAAAGTAATTAAGGATATTTACTTATTGATGTTCAATTGCCAGCCAGATTGTGGGGAGAAGCAATTTTAACAGCGGTATTTCTTACTAATAGACACTGGAATTCAGTGGTGAATGAAGTTCCTTATTTTTTGCTGTATGGTAAACATCCGTGCTTAAAGCATCTGCATACATTTGGAACTTTTGCTTATGTACAAATTCCTAAGTCTCAAAAAAGGAGAAACCAACCAAAAACACAGCGTTTGAGATTTATTGGTTATTCTCATGAGTCAAAGGGTTATTGGTTTTATCTGGGCCGAAACCAGTAGTTATCTCTAGAAATGCGAATTTTGAAGAGCCTTCTGATTGGCAAAGGCTGCATGCAAATTCAGAGGTCTTTATTGGAGTCACAGACAGATTTAGCTAGAGAGCAAACACCACTTGTTGCATCCTCCTCTCCACAGATAAAGCAAGAAGCAGAGGCTTTAGCTGAAGTAGAAAAGAAAGAGGAGAAAGTAGAGGAAATACAAGAGACTTTTGAGATTCCTCGTAGATCAACACGAATAACAAAAGGTGTTCCGCCAGAAAGATTTGTTATTCAACAAGTCAGGGTGTGTCAAATAACATGTGAACCACAAAATTTTCAGGAAATGTTATCCTTGCCAATTGATGAACAAGATAAATGGAATGAGGCTATGGATACTGAGTTCAATGCATTAGTAAATAAGAATGTTTTTGAGATTGTTGATTTACCTGAATCAGAAAAAGCCATAGGTTCCAGATGGGTGTTTAGAAAAAAGCTTTTACCTGATAATACTATTCAGTATAAAGCTAGATTGGTTGCACAAGGTTATTCACAAGAACAGTTTGTGAATTATAATCTTACATTTGCACCTACAGTTAGGCCTGAATCATTGCGTGTAATGTTGGCCTTAGCTGTACAAAGAAATATGGTTGTACATCATTTTAATGTAGATACAGCTTATTTAAATGCTGAGCTTCATGAAACTGTGTATATGAAGCAACCTCCAGGTTACACATGTGAGGATTCCCAGAAAGTATACAGATTGCGTAACGCACTGTATGGATTGAAACAAGCTGGGAGATGTTGGCATCAATGTTTAGATAAAGCTTTGTTGGAAACTGGTTTCAAGAAATCGATAGCTGATCAATGCATATATACCAAAGGAACTGGAAAAGATTATACACTACTTCTCCCTTATGTTGGTGATTTCTGTCTTGCTACTAGTTCTTTAAACTTGGTAAAAGAGTTTGCCAAGCAAATAGAGCTATATTTTAAATTGAAAGATCTAGGTATGTTAAGATACTACCTTGGGATTGAAGTGCATAGAGCTGAAAATGGAGAAATCGATCTAAGTCAAAAGAAAAAGAACAGTTGTTAACACACATGGGAATGTTAGATGCAAAACCTGTAAAAACTCCAATGACTTGTGATTTTTTGAAAAATGAAACATGTGAAAAGTTGTGTGGAAAACCTGCAATGTATCATTCTGTGATTGGTTCTGTACTACACCTAGCACAATGGACACGTTCAGATATGTTGTTGGGATTTTGAGCCGTAAGGTGGCTAATCCTACAGAACATGACTGGCTAGGATTGAAAAGATTAATGAGATATTTAAAAGCTACAATAGATATTTGTCTTAAAATGTCAGCTAATGGGTTAGAAAAGCCTGTAATTTTCGTTGATAGTTCATTTGTAGAAAAAAGTGACAGAAAGTCCATAACTGGTTTGTTTATAAATTTGGTGACTCTTCAGTTGCATGGAAAGCAAGGAAGCAAACCTCCATTGCCTTGTCTACTGCAGAAGCTGAATTCGCAGCTTTATCAGAAGCAATCTGTGAATTAAGATGGTTTCGTCAATTATTCACTGATTTAAACATTCAAGTGTCATTGCCTTACACAGTGTATGAAGATTCCCAAGCCTGTATAGGGTTAGTTAAAACAGAAAACATTAGAGCTCGTACAAAGTATGTTGATGTAAAGTATAAAAATGTGAGACAAGCTATGTTAGAAAATTTCATTGATCTTGTGTATTGTGCATCTGAAGCAAATCTTGCAGATGTATTTACAAAATCATTGCCTATTGTACAACGTGAAGCAATGTTAGCAAACCTTGGAGTAGAACAAATGTAAATTCTTGTTGTATTACTGTAATCAGTTGTTTATACTATCTTGTAACACATGTTGTTGTGTCGTGAATGGGCTGAGAGGAGTATCAAGATTTTCTTATGGGAAGAAGGTCATCCCGTTCCCTATAAAAAAAACAGGTCTCGAGATTATTCTATGGGTAACGTATCTTGTGATTCTGTTATGATTTTTACTGCCACCTACTGTAATGTGTATGTTAGTTATTCAGTGGGGGGGGGGGGGGGGGTTAACATGCTGGCAAAATAACCAGAGGGTAAATGCCCAGTTGTTCAGTGTGTTTCTCTTGTAAAGAAGTTAATCTTGTAGTTTATGGGTTATGAAGTCTTAATTAGTACCCAAGTAGTGTACCACTTCTCTGAGAGTGTTTTTAGCTAGAGACTTTGTTGTGGTTAAGTCTTGGAAGCTAAGGTGAGAAGAAGTCTTTGTTATATCCTATATTTTGTATGCAACTTGTATTTTATAAAGTTTTGCATTTTTTCAATAAAGACCAGTTAGTTTATATTTTCTGACTGGATTTTCTTTGGAAAGATAACTATGGATATTGCATTTTGCAAGCTCTCATGCTGATGTGTAAATTTCCTTGAGAGCAGGATTTTTGAGACCTTTTTGCTGCACTCTGTGCAACAGTATGTGTACATTGTCCATTTACTCATGCCCAGGACCTTTGAAACACGCTTATCGGATTCTGCTCACACTTCTTACTCAGAGGTTAAATACCAACTGAACCTAATTTCCAGAGCCAGTTGGTCATAATCAATTTTCCTCTGAGGTTAAACAATAACCTGTCCTGACGGCAAGGAATTTCTGTTTATAATCTGTTTTCCTCTTGTCAATTTCCTCTTGTCCTCTAAATCAGTTCAGTGAGAGTTCAAAACATAGCATTCTTCTCCAGCAGAAAACAGAGAAAAGACGTTCTACACTTAAGTATTTCTAAATGATAGAAAAGGATAGTCTGTGTTTCATTTAATAAGTAATATTTGTAGTAATCTAAGTGCTATTTAGATATGGTAGCCTTCCTTTCCCAACACCTGACATTAGGAGAACTGGAGCCAGTAAATGTTTCCACAGGTACAAGAGTGACTTCTCTGGCCACCAAGAAGTATAGGTGGTGATGAGGGAGAAATGTCAGGAAGGAAGGGAGTAAGGCCAAAAAAATAGATGAATGCATATCTAACATCACTCTATATTATTTTCTTTTTTATGTGGAGTTCCATTTACAGTAGTTGTTAAAAAAATACCCCTCATTTTTACCCTCCTTTCATTTGTCATATATTATTTTCTTAAGGAACTTTTATGTCCCCTGAATGCTCAGCCCCAGTGCCCATCTCGGAATGCACCACCAGTTTCAGGAGTGAATAGAAATCACAGCAAGAACAATAATTTGTAACTGAGATTCCCAGCAAACTAAGCAAAGGTCAATTAGGTTCACTGCCTATAAACATGGTGCATGCCTGCTTGCGTCATAGCGTGTATAAAGAAATACTCACATAGAACAATAATTAGAGAAAAGGGCATCTATTCATGAATGAAATCCTTTGATCTACTACATTTTCTAGAATCAAAACATAAGAATTAAGCCATCCATTATCCTGTTCTTCAAATTGCACCACTCTTCTTCCTGACTAGCTGCTCTCTGGTGTTGAGCTCTGGTCTCAGCACAATAATGTAGCACTTGGGTAGGAAAATGCAACCCAGTAAGCCACCACCTGAGGCCAAGATGGAGAAGACCTCCACGGCCACCATGGATTTCCCCTTGGTGCTCAAGTAGGTGGGCACAAAAGACACCCAAACGCTGCAGAAGACCAGCATGCTGAAGGTGATGAGCTTGGCTTTATTGAAAGTGTCGGGCAACTTCCGAGCAAAGAAGGCCACCGTGAAGCTGACGATGGCCAGAAGCCACATGTAGCCCAACACAACATAGAACATGATTTCTGAGCCTTCGTTGCATTGCACCAAGATCTCATCCTTCTGGGAGTGCATGTTCAACTCTGGGAAAGGGGGAGAAGTTGTCAGCCACACAGCACAAGTGGCCGTTTGAAGAAAGGAGCAGAGAACAATGACGGAGATGGCCAGCCTTTTCCCTACCCACTTCCTGATCTGATTGCCTGGTTTTGTGGCCATGAAAGCCAGAACCACAGTGATGGTTTTGGCCAACACACAAGACACTGCAATGGAGAAGACCACTCCGAAAACAGCCTGCCGAAGAAGGCAAGTGACTGTCTCTGGGCAACCGAGGAAAAGGAAGGAGCAGAGAAAACACAGCAGGAGGGAGAACAGCAAGGTGCAGGTGATGCCCCGGTTGTTGGCTTTGACAATGGGAGTGTTGTGGTAGTGAAGGAAAATGGCCATCACCGCCAATGTGATTACAGAAAAAGAAACTGCACAGGTTGCTAGAACTGCTCCCAGGACTTCTCCGTAGGAAAGGTAGGTGATCATTTTGGGAATACATTCATGCTGTTTCTCATCTGGATATTGTTCTTCTGGGCACTTCTCACATTGCTTGGAATCTATAAGCCATAAATAAGATGGTAAATATTCTACGTACTGAACTGTAATTCATGCTTTAATGAGGATTCCTTGCTGCAGCTCTTTTTGGAATTTTCTCACATAAAGGACTGGATGTATTCTGAGCAGAATTCCCTGCTAGCTCTTTGAAAGGTGACTCTGGTAAGTGGTGTTGGCTTAATATTAAAAGAATAACTCTCTTTTGAAAATTCTGCTTTAGGAAAAGATTTCTAAAATTTATTTGAGAAACATAAATTTGAGAAATGTTTTCGTAAAGAAGAATTTTCAATAGGCCACATTTCCTGACAACACACTATGCACCAGGATAAAGAAAAGTTCCTACTTTAAAAAAGAACTGAGACAAGAAGCTGGTGAGACATCCCAATCAAACTAGTCTTTTCTGTAAAAGTGTATTAAAAAACCCAAACTTTAGAGCAGGGTACCATTTCTTTTTAAAGAAATATAGATCATTTTTTCTTACCAATCATGATGGAAATGCTTCCTTCTGAACACTCGACACAGTCATAGCAGCAAACCTGGTTCCCTTCCTTACGTAATTTCCGGTATCCAGGATGACAGCTTTCCACACAGGTAGCAGAAGGTGGTGTCTAATGGGAATGGTAAAATAAAAACTAAAGGATTTACTCAATTAGTTAGCAGTCTTCTCGGTATCAGTGCTAAAACAACCAGCTCCTTATAATTTCTAATAATAGTAAATTCCTAGGACTGCTTGATGGATTGAGTCAAAGGAGAAGTGAGTCCCTGAGTTCTTCTGTAACACCGTTGAAAATGGGAACAGGATTGGATTTTTCTAAATTTTTGAACAAATTATGGATTTCAAATATTTAACAGGGAATATAAATGGAGCAAATGTTCCCCAAAGGAGAAAAAATCATTTCAATATTTGAAAAAAATTAAAGCAAGACATTATTTGCCAACAAGAGACTGATCTCAGGAAAGTGTCCTTTGCAGAACTCCAGGAAAGTAGGAAGCTGAAATGAGCCTGAAGTGGAAAATAGGTGCTCGGATTTTTTCCAGGCTCTGTGGGTAAGCAGATTCAACCATTGACTAAACAGTCAGATAAACCCATTCGTGGTTTAGAACGGCAGTGGTCTCGGCCAGTTGAAGAGGAGACAACCCCTATTTTCACATGAACCACAAAGATGACTTTCACTCATGGGCTGGGGACCAGACAAAGGCAGTGTCCTGGGGAGGCTGTAGAAGAAAGATGTTTCCAGACTTTGTGGTTACCACAGTTAGAAAGCCCATGTTCCAGGATGCCCACCAGATAGGCAGAGGCAGAGTGCTGAAGGAGAGGCTTGAGGAGAACTCAAATTCTGAAGTAGGGTTCCTTGTTTCAACATTGCCATTTCAGATTTCAGTTCTGTGCTCACTGATTCATCAGAGAAGTGGCTGGTTTCTCTAATGTAGAGCACAACAGGGAACCGTGACATAGCGTCACGTATACCAAAGTGGCAAATGAGCAAGTGACAATATCAGTGACATCCTTAAGTGTGGCAACAGCTCTAGCTGTGGGACACAAGGGAATAGCCATCTTGCTCAAACCACTGTGGCACCTTCAAAAGGACATTGGGTTTGCATACTTCCTTTTCTAATCACTTTCAGAAATTGTTTGTTAATTGCTTTATAGCTATTAGGAACCTTTGGATCAAAATGGTTTACAGCATCAGCTGAGGTTCCTTCAATCCCTAGTGAAAAAAGTTTTAGGTACAAGGTTAAGGACTTAATTTTTTTTTTTTTTTTGTAGAATACACACCAAAAAGGTGATTAGAACTTTTATTTTGGAAAGTTACAAATGGATTAAGGGTCCAGATTGATTTGAAATAAGATTTCGGAATTAATTATAAGAATCCTTCCTGTGGGAAAAAGCTTTTTTTTTTAATTCGCTTAAGAAAGAATGATAGGATGAGACTTTGAAGTCTCTTAGAGGTATCCAGAAGGAACTAAAAATTACAATGAAAGGAGAACAAGACTTCAATTTGACTTACTAATACAGAATGAAGCAAAATGTTTTTACAATGGACATATGAAAAGATATTTTTGAACAATGGACCCAGAAGTTAATTTTAAGAGTGTCTGCCTCTATTGATAGACTGTGTTTAAAATTCGTTATGAAAGAGGAACAAGATTTAGGCGACAAGATTGAGGCTGATGTGAAGTGGATTTAAAAATGACCAGCCTCAAGAATGATATGGAAAAAGATGCTATTTGGAACAAAGAAACTGGCTGATGTCTTCACAATTAAAAGGGATATGTAGAAATAACAAAACAAAAGAGTGACTCAGATAATTTTCCTATACTGGATTTACAAAAGAAACTTATCAAAGCTTTGAAGAATTTTGCAAGAAGGGAGAAAGAAAAAAGGAAAAGAAACCAAGTTCTAGGACATTATTTGAAGGGACTAAAGCTGAAGATTGTTAAAAGTATAAGGAAGGAATATAAAGTTGGTTTATTTCATGAAGGCTAAAATAGATATCTTGTTATTTCTGGAAACCCTGAATGGACTTTTGCTGATGAAATGATGAGGCCTTAAGGATTTGTTTACAGATAAGAATTGAGATACGGGAAGAGGAGACAATTTGTTGTATTTTAAGAGAAGGTGACAAGTTACAAAAATTGTTTATACTTGTGCTGAAATGGGAAGTCACTTCTTTATACATATACATATACAGATACACATACACATACATATACATTTACCTGTAGTATATTCTTATTTTTTCTTTCTTTTGTATTTTCTTTCTATTTTTGTTTTTCTCAACTTCTATTTTTTTTTCTTTTTTAGTTTGTATTAGTTTTTATCTTTATAATGGTAATTTTTAATAAAATTACTATTGAACAAATTATATACCCTCCCTTCAGTGTCAGGTTTCAAGGGATGAACCATCCACTTCCATAAGCTCGTCAGAGGCCTCTACACCCAGGAGGTCCAAAGCCAAGTGAGCAGAGCTCTCGTTTCCTAGGGCCTGAAAGTGTAATGTAACATTGAGGTCATTATCATTTTTGCAAGATGTTCTCAGTTCAGTGGGAAGAGAGCAAGTGACCTTGGAACCACTCCCAGATTACTTGTTTTGAATGTCAGGAATTGAGAAAGTAACTCCTCTTTGTTTAGTTGGTTTGTTCAACACACCCACTTAAATTTGGGGTTCCAGACAATGGCAGTTTTGTTTATGCTGAACCCTTCCCTTGGAGAACGCTGGGGCTTGATCCTTCCAACTTGAACTTTCTGGAAGGATTGATTGGGGAATGTAACCAGGTTGATGAGATCGTATTTTGCTGCCACGTTTCCATTCTCATTGAAGGCTATTTCTTCCCCAGCACTATTGTTGAAGTGGAGGTTTTTCAGAAATAAGCGAAGCTAAAAAGAGAAGAGATAGACGTGACAAATTGGTGCTAATAGTAGGCAATAGGATTAACAGTTCCATGCTGTGACTTTCCAAACTGAGCTCAGCCTGATTTTTATGAACAGCCAAACATTTGACTTAATAGTATTGGCATCCTATTATTCACCATGGAGAAATACGTTAGAGAGCCACTTTGGAACATATCCTACACAGATAATTCTTCCACTCAAGAGGAGCAGCACAATGAAGAGCTTGGTGACGTTACTCCTTGTGCGCCTACTTGAAATTAAATCATGTTTAGTTCAATCAGACACTTCCAGATAAATTGGATGGGATGGGAATAAAAAAATCTATAGTTAATGACGTTTGTATAAATTGAAATCAATATGTTGTTATAGCTACATGCCCATTGAAAGGCACCCTAACTAACCTGCCAAGGTTGGACTTTCAGCAAATTCCACTTCTCTCCATTGTCCACTCTCTTCTGCCTGGCTCTGGATGAATCCATGGCATGGAGAGCATGTGCCACAGCATGCACAGCGTTGTAAATAGCATAGCTCTGGCCAGACATCTGCATTTCAAAGACGGTTCCATGGAGACTCCTCACATCCTCTTTGCCTGTGCAGTTTCTTATGTCTGGTGTAAGTATATTACACATTGGAAGTGAACAGATAAATGCAGAACACCAGAACTGATGTATGAAATACTCTTGAGAGTGATGTGGATTTAGATTCTCAAGGAACTCCTGAAATCCTGGTACCTCATTTGTGTGTAGAGCAAAGGACAAGCTGCCATTGAAGGAACGTCCTGTGAACCTATGGGCTTCAAAGACCGAAGTGACATCCCACAGAGCTGATATGATCCAAACCCTCTCTAATGGAAACTTGCTATGGATTTCACAAGTTTCAAGAATCATTCGCAAAAGATCCATAGATTGAATGTCTCCATAAATCAGTATTACATTGGTTTTACTGAACCATAAGGCAGCTCCAATGCTGTCTAGTTGCTTCTGCAGGAAAGTATTGGAGAAATAGCTATTAACTCTTGTAATAAATAGAAGTAATGAAATGCATATATCGTTCTGGAGGAGCTGTGGTCTCAAAGTTCGGAAAAATTTCTCTCCAGGGACATCATCAGGCATGAGGAGGCCAATCCAATTCCATCCAAAATATTTCAAGAGCTGAATAATCCCAACATACTGGAGGTTTTCATTTGGAGTCATCCAGAAGAAAGAGGGAAACTGAATTTGATCACTCAAGGCAAGGTCGAAAGAGCCATAACTGAGCTGTAGATTGGGAATAATAATCATGTACTTTAGACTAGGCCTGTGTTTCAGCAGGCATCCGAAAAGAAGGGGTTAGCAAATTTCTTTTGGCCCTTGCTTCCATAACTAGTCTTGATGGGGAGAGTTAAAGACTAACTTTGGGGAGCAACAAGTCCATCCCCACAACTTTTGCAACCAGACCCCCATTAGCATTCCATTCACCACTTTTGGGACAAAGCCATCTCAGGCTTTGATTTTGCTAACCAGAAATAGAGAGCTGAATGAACTGAAGAAGAAGAGAGGATTCTTATTCAGTAAAAATTTGAGAGTATTGATTACCCATTGTGACAGTCCAATAGCTTTCATCTGGCTTTTTATATGATAAGCATAAGATACCTAGTGCTTTAATGATAAACGTCTTTAAATTGTGGTGGCAACATGGAAACAATGACAGTTACAGTGTTTGTTACATACTGAAGATAATGTTTGTGCTTTTGAAAAATTGTTGTTCTTGTCATGGTAATTGTTACTTTGAATTTCGCTGGCAAAAAAAACAACGACCACTCCACTGAATCCCCCAATTCTTCATCCTGCTTTTGAGGATGTTCCCCCCCTTTTCTCTTCCCATAGTTTTCTAGCCACCACCCTTTCCTTTCTTGTGCATTTATGCGAGCAGAGGTACCTGTGGGATTTTGTAGGCATTTAAGATGTTGGCCATCTGGATGGTGTTCAGGGTGGGAACGTCCCCAATGACAGCCATGACTTTCTGGGCCTTTCCCCCCCTGTAATTGACTGGACAGTGGGGTTCCACAGAGAGGAGGCCCAAAAGATACGCACTGGCTTTCAATGCATTAAAAGCAGTGTCATAGTTTCTGGAGCCCAAAGTGATGTTTGGTAACAAGTTCTCATCCATGTTGATCTCCTGAATGGCAAAGGTGAAGGCTAGCACATGCTGGAAGTTTTTAGGCAGCAACCTGCAAGAAAAGCTTCATTTAGTTCTACAATGTGAGATTAAGACAAGTATTTTCATTATTTTTTATTTTTTATTTTTTTAACTGCTTAACAGTCATTACTGACCCGGCAGTGACCGCCCCCTAGCGGTTTTCAAGGCAATTGCATCTTTCTAGTTTCGGAATTAGACTTTGCCAGAGCCTAATTCCTAGAGCGTCAGCCCAGCTGGCAGCACAGGAGGCGGGATTTCCGTTGCTTCGCGCCCCTTTTTCGGACGATTTACCAGCAACTGTCCCGTCTCTCTGTTGAGCTGCTGCCAGCATTTTTCCTCCCACTGGAGTGAGAGTCCTCATTTATCTACTCACGTACATTTTCGATCTGCTGAGTTGGCAGAAGCTGCGGGTATAGAAACAAGAGCTCACCTTGTTAACGCGAGGCTGGACTCGAACCGCTGAAGCTTTCAGCCATTTCTGGCCGGCACTTTCAGCGTCATTAAGCCGCTGCGCCACCGCGTCCCCTCATTTTTCATTATACAGATTTCTTTAGTGATTTTTTCTGTGACCCTGCCTGTTTTAATGAATATTAGAGAAGTGGAGTGTATGCTCAAGTTCTGAAGCACTTCATGAAACAGAGAAAGTCCTAATTGTTTAAAATACAGTAGATGAGATGTTCAAGAAGGGGGAATGGCAAAACCCTGTCAGCCAAACCAATTTGAACATACATACATACATACATACATACATATATATATATATATATCATGGTTGTCTACATTTAAAACAGGTCCATCAACAGAAATAACCATTTCATGTTATCTTGGACAATGATGCCATTTGTTAAGCAGAAATTGATGGGTTTAGTAGTAACCTTTATTGTCATTGTACTCTCGTACAACGAAACTAAACGCCATCCCCAGTACACCTTACAAACACAAAAACCATAGAATAAAAAAACACATCCTTCACATTCCATATGCCACTGCAAAACCCCGGATGTTACACCAATACTGCACTACCCAGGAGAGTTCAGTATAGTTGCAGCTCTGAGATAAAAGCTATGCTTCCACCTATTTGTCCTTGGTTGGGAATGCAGATCCTCAAAATTTAACAGTTTCCCATTTAGTTATTGAACTATATCGCACCTTTCTATGCATCCAACAGTCATGGAAAAGTACAAAAGTTACACTGAAAGAGTATCAAGGTAAGAAAAATTCAATAACTCTAAACATCCATGTTACAGGAATTCATTCACCTGAAGAGAGATTGTGCTATGGAGGATCATTTATGGATCAACCCAATTTGAAATGGAAGTAATTAGAAATGTTAATTATGTTCTAGTGGATTAATTGTATTTAGTAGATGTCCCTTTTCTTTTAAACACGATAGCAACCTTTTATGAATTAATAAGACGGCAGCAGGAACAGATATTTATCTGAAAAAAATGGATGACGCTTAATGTTTCAGCTTGATACTCTACCATATCAATCTTTTTCTCCCTACCCTTTGCGAAGTAAAGTGATATAACTGCTAAGAATGTAGTGATATATAAAGATATATGACTAGTTTCGATTAATAGTTAAGTATTGTAATTTTTGTTGGAGTTCCTTTCTTTTCATTTTGCATAAAAAATCAAAGTAGAAGAAAGTGTCATGGAAATCAGACTTGGGAGTTTTTCCCATCAGGAGGTAATTCATAAATTGCAATACCCTCATGAAAAACCAGGAGTCTAAAAGCTGGTTCCAATCTCTGAGTTATGATTAACCAGGAGAGAAATTTAAATAAGAGTCTTCTCTGAACCAGTTTTAATTCTCATCTAAAGTGGAAGAATTTCAACTAGATTCACTTGAATTCAATCACATTAAAACAAAGTTGAAATATAGATGATTGTTTTCTTCAAAGAAAGGAACTCTACTTGCCATCCTTTCACGGGTCCGTCTGGGTTCTCCATAAAGTTGATTGAAGACAATTCAGGAAACTTAATAGACACAAATTCTGCAACGAGAAAATCACTTGAGGGGGCAGGGGAATAAGACGGAAACCTTGGCTTGCTACCACACCTGGAGTTAAGGATCTTACTGAAAGAAGTCTGAGGCAGGATGAGGAGGGAGAGCAGAAGTACCCAACCTTTGAATGTGAAAGTCATTTGGCCCCAACCACAGTGGTGCAGCCACATCATCGTCACTACACTTTCTCAGGAGCAATTGAATAGAAGCTCTACTGGTCCTCTGGGATGTCTATGGGCCCTGTAATATTTATGACCACTCTGATACCTAAATATAAATTCACAAAATAACATACTGAGCACCCTCTGATTGCTTTTATTATTAACATTTGCTAAGTATCATTAGCCTCTGGGCTTCCACAGAAAACAAGTTCAATCATTCTGGTTTTGGTAATTAAGATGTAGATCATGAAAGCT
Source organism: Liasis olivaceus (assembly GCA_030867105.1). Lineage (NCBI taxonomy): Eukaryota > Metazoa > Chordata > Lepidosauria > Squamata > Pythonidae > Liasis > Liasis olivaceus. Next base: position 102,397,494 of record CM061351.1, read on the forward strand.
GTTTTCCCAATTAGGGGAATTATAAGCTCCAAACTTTTCTGTTGTCTCTCTTCATCAGATGAAGAGAGAAATGAACTGATTCCCTTGGGATAGTAGCAGGTGCTGGGAACTGAGTCTTTCTTTCCAAATACAACAAAACAATGTTGGTTAAATCGAGAAGTGATAGATTTGTAGCCAGTATGACTGATAGGTTCTCCTTTCTTATTTCACAGAGAAATATCTATTTATAGAGCCAAGTTGCTTTGACTTACAATTTAAGCTAAGCTTATTTCTGTCAATGCATGGAGGTAGGTAGTTCAGGTAACAGATAACACAAGAAATGCTAGAACTCTGCTATATGGATGTAGGATCCAATATGAGAGTCTTGAAAGCCTGAAAGCATTTTTCTTTCCCTCCTCTTTATACCAAGAGTCAAGGAAGAGTCACTTCCTTTGTAACCCCTTCCTCCACTCCCTTGCTTAATTCATGTTTTGCCAGCTGCCATGGTCCTTTCTCATAGTCCCCAAGAGGTTCTCTAGCCTTACAAAAAATATTTCTTTATTGGAAAAAAAGAACACTATCATGTTTATTATGATTGGAATAATTGCTTACTGACTCTAGACCATGTGTACTATTTTCTTTCAAGGTTGGACTGCAAGAAGGTTTGATTTCTTTCCACTTTCCATCTTCACAACATCAAATACTTTGATGAGGATTGGGAGGAGGGGGCAGCCAACGGCTCCAAGCCAGTCTCAGTGACGGAGGCTTTCCACAATCCAAGGTTACTGTCTTAACCAGTACACCACCCTGACAACTCTTCGCCTTATTGCAAGAAATCAATCCAGGCAAAATGTGTATTCTGTGATAGCCTCAAGTTGCTGCCTTCATGTCACCTCCAGGCCATCAGTAAAAGAGCCTTTAATTGTCCTTCTCCCCTTTTCCAAGAGTTTGACATGCACTCCCAATTGGGTGAGTTCTTCTTGCAATGCAATAAAGGCTCAGAAATCGTATTCTATAGTGTGCTGGACTATATGTGGCTACTGGCCATCGTCAGCTTTAAGGTGGCTTTCTTTACCTGGAAGTTGCTTGACAGTTTCAATGAAACCAAGCTCATCACCTTCAGCATGCTGATCTTCTGCAGTGCCTGGGTGTCCTTTGTGCCCACGTACTTGAGCACCAAGGGGAAATTCATGGTGACTGTGGAGGTCTTCTCAATCTTGGCCTCATGTGGTGGCTTATTAGGTTGCATTTTCTTGCCCAAATGCTATATTATGATGCTGAGACCATATCTGAATACCAGAGAGCAGTTAGTTAGAAGAAAGAATGATCCAATCTCAAGGACAGCATGAACAGTGGTCTAATTCCTACAAATTGTTCTCTAACAACGAACAGGTCAAGGGGTTTTTGTTCAGGAATACTTTAGATGTCTTTATTCTCTATGTCTGTGGTATAAGAAGCTTCACATACAGACGATATGAAGGAAAAAATTGTGCACAACCTTTCCCTGCTTGAGGACTTGTTTTTCTTTGACTTATAAGCTGGAGACTACCCTCAGAAATGTAGTGGGTGGCATCACCAAAGTTAATCTTAATTATTCAGTAAGATTTTATCTTTTTTATATTGAGTTACAATAGAATGTCAATGTGATGGCTTTAGAGTGATGTATTTATGAATTTCCCCTTTCCAACTCATTTCCTATTAAGTGCCACCTTCAAAATGTCAGTGGAGGAAGGATCAAAGCTTGTGGGAGCTGCAAGAGCTTCAGAAGGTCCCTCTGTTCCCCCCTGAATTCCAGTCACCAAGCCTAGTCCCTTCATGCCTGCATCTGTTACCCACAAGTAGTCTTTCTCTTAGTAAAGTTGGGAGCTCCCTACCCTGCTGTTCCAACCCCTTTGCCTTTCTTCCTTCCTTCCTTTTCATTCTCTCCCTCCATCAACCCTGAAAGTTGGGGTTTGATCTATATTGCTCAGTTAGATTTCTCCCTTCTCCTCAAAATGTCTTTTCAGTCATCCAGCCTTTCCTGCATTGCACTTCAAACCCTCCTGGGGCTGAGGCTACTTCAATTTTCACTGTAGCCTGCAGGATCTTTCCACCTCAGTAAGGAAGGTATATAAACATTGATTAGTGTCAGCCCATATTGGATAATGAGTCTGCAAAAGGGTTTTAAACCATCAGTATGGCCCCTGGATCCTCATGTGGATGATGAGTGTTTTGGTGCTGGAGAACAAGATCTGCATAGAAAAGGGGACATGGGAATATTGAAGTTGAACTCCCACACTGCCTGGTCTGGGAATGGGATGGGCACAGAGTGGATTCTGTAGCTGAAGTATTTGTGAATGAGAGGGCATGGAGACCAAGAATCTGAAGTGGAAGGCACAGGAGGTGGGAGAAAAGTAGAAAGAAGGAGTTCAGGAGGAGGTTGCTGGAGTACAGCTTAGATGGAAGGATGCCAGAAGTCCTCCTCAGGGGACACAGAAGGAAACTAAATAGGGCACAGACTATAATTCTGTTCCTGTTGCTGGCCATCAGCACTTTCCCTGATATACCAGTAATCCCTTTTACTGGGCAAAGTTTCCTCAAGGATCCTCATTGTATCTTATTTTGATTTGGATTCATGAAAGGTTCCCACCCTGGGTCTGCTGGTGTCATCTTTCTTTCTTTCTTTCTTTCTTTCTTTCTTTCTTTCTTTCTTTCTTTCTTTCTCTCTTTCTCTCTTTCTCTCTTTCTCTCTTTCTCTCTTTCTCTCTTTCTCTCTTTCTCTCTTTCTCTCTTTCTCTCTTTCTCTCTTTCTTTCTATATGGCTGCTCTTCTCACTTGAATGAGACTCTGGGTCCCGTACATAGTTAAAACATAAGTAAAATCAAAATCTTCTGCCATTGAAAGAATTAAAATTGAAACATACATTTTAAATACAATAATAAAAAGACAGAGAAAAGTTCACTCTAACTACATACAGTAGTAACATTTAACGGGCTCCATACTTCCTTTGGATCCCCCAGTCCTACAGCACATCCAGGTTTTGAGGGCCTTCCCAAAGGTCGTGAGAGTTGGGGGCAATCTCACACAGGACTTTTAAACTGGTGGCCAAAAGTTCCCTCACCCAGGTATGGGGCCATGTTAGCCCAAGAAAATCAACCAGACTAAAAAACCAATGCCATTTAAGTCGGGACTACTTTTATTGTAACAGTTATAATAATAGAATCTTGCATGTCTGAACATGCTTCGTCCTCCCCCACTTGAACTAGGAAGGGGCTGGTCTGAGTTGTTGTCTCAAGTCATTTCCTTGGCCCAGGCTTAAGCCCACTTCTCTGACCATTAACTTGGTGGTGGCTCTTCCTCCATCTTGCCTGCTGTCAGGATCCTGGATACATGGAGAGTCAATAACCAGCCAAGAACTGGTATAGTAAAAACTTCATTTTCTTAGTAGAACAACATGCTGCCCTCTCCCTTAGGAGAAGACCCACTGAGCTTTTATCATGGCCAAGTTATAGACATTTCTTCAAGCAATAAATTTTAATCAGGTGACACACATCCTTTAAATTATCGGATAATTTTTCAGAGATTTGATATCCATTTCCCCTTCATTTCCCCTATACTTGTACATTGTCCATTTACTCATGCCCAGGACCTTTGAAACTCGCTTATCTGATTCTGCTCACACTTCTTACTCAGATGTTAAATACCAACTGAACCTAATTTCCAGAGCCAGTTGGTCATAATCAATTTTCCTCTGAGGTTAAACAATAACCTATCCTGACAGCAAGGATTTTCTATTTATAATCTGTTTTTCTCTTGTCAATTTCCTCTTGTCCTCTAAATCAATTCAGTGAGAGTTCAAAATGTGGCATTGCTCTCCAGCAGAAAAGAGAAAAGAAGTTCTACACTTTATAAGTATTTCTAAATGATAGAAAAGTATAGTCTGTGTTTCATCTAATAAGTAATAAGTAATCTAATAAGTAATCTAAGTAGCATTTAGATATGGTAGCCTTCTTTTCCCAACACCTCACTGTAGGAAAATTGTTTCCAAAGGTACAAGAGTGATTTCTCTGGCCTCGAAGAAGTCTAGGTGGTGATGAGGCAGAATGGCCAGGAAGGAAGGGAGTGAGGCCAAAAAAATAGAGGAATACATATGTAACATCAATCCATATTATTTTCTTTCTTATGTGGAGTTCAATTTTGTTGTTAAAAAAATAATCCTCATTGTTGCCCTCCTTTCATTTGTCATATATTATTTTCTTAAGGAACTTTAATGTTACCTGAATGCTCAGTCCCAGTGCCCATCTCGGACTGCACAACCAGTTTCTGGAGTGAACAGAAATCACAGCAAGAACATTCATTTCTAACTGAGGTTCCCAGCAAACTGAGCAAAGATCTATTAAATCAATAAACATGGTGCATGCCTGCTTGCATCATAGTGTGTATAAAGAAATGCTCACAAAGAACAATAATTAGAGAAAAGGGCATCTATTCATGAATGAAATCCTTTGATCTACTACGTCCTCTAGAATCAAAACATAAGAATTAAGCCATCCATTATCCTGTTCTTCAAATTGCACCACTCTTCTTCCTGACTAACAGTTCTCTGGTGTTGAGCTCTGGTCTCAGCACAATAATGTAGCACTTGGGTAGGAAAATGCAAGCCAATAAGCCAGCACTTGAGGCCAAGATGGAGAAGACCTCCACGGCCACCATGGATTTCCCCTTGGTGCTCAGGTAGGTGGGCACAAAGGACACCCAAACGCTGCAGAAGACCAGCATGCTGAAGGTGATGAGCTTGGCTTCATTGAAAGTGTCAGGCAACTTCCGAGCAAAGAAGGCCACCGTGAAGCTGATGATAGCCAGAAGCCACATGTAGCCCAACACAACATAGAACATGATTTCTGAGCCTTCATTGCATTGCACTAAAATCTCACCCAACTGGGAGTGCATGTCCAACTCCGGGAAAGGAGGAGAAATGCTCAGCCAAACAGCACAAATGGTCATTTGAATAAGGGAGCAAAGAACAATGACTGAGATCGCCAGCCTTTTCCCCACCCAACTCCTCATGTGATTCCCCGGCTTTGTGGCCATGAAGGCCACAATGACAGTGATGGTTTTGGCCAACACACAAGACACTGCAGTGGAGAAGATGACTCCAAAAACTGCCTGCCGAAGGAGGCAAGTGGCTGCTCCTGGGTAGCATAGAAAAAGGAAGGAGCAGAGAAAACACAGCAGGAGAGAGAAGAGGAGGGTGCAGGTGATGCCCCAGTTGTTTGCTTTGACGATGGGAGTGTTCTGGTAGTGGATGAAAGTCCCCATCACCACAATGGTGATTCCTGAGAAAGAAACTGCACAAGCGGCTAGAACTGCTCCCAAGCGTTCTCTGTAGGATAAGTAGGTGACACTTTTGGGAATGCACTGATCTTGCTTCTCATTTGGATAGTGGTCTTCTGGGCATTTTTCACATTCCTTAGCATCTACAATGCATAAAGAAGGGTTGTAAACATTCTGAATACTGATTTTCAACTGCAGTTTTAGCCAATATTCCATGGTGTATATCTCTTCAGAATGTAGATGTGAGTTTGAATACCTTTTCAGACAAGGCTATGAATTTTGTGGTCCTTCCAGCTACCAGACATGTCCTGAACCCAAACCTCCCCCTTAACTTTCTCTGATGTCACCTTTTTGAAATGTGAAGTTGATAATTGACCTCTGCTCTGTATGGAGAGAATACATTAAAAAAAAAAAATTGGTATGACAAAGATTTATTCCCCTTATTTTCATGTTAAGGTACAACACGTTTCCTGAGGGCAGATGAATCCCCTGCCCGAAATGTCCCCGAATTTGATTAAACATTAAGGACTTCTAAATCACTAAATCAACTGTAAGACAAGGAGTATTCTCCTGAAGGATCTGCTCTTTTCCTTAAGTATTTATACAGAAAACAGTAATGATTTGAGTAGGGTACAATATCCTTTTAAAAAGAAGAATATACATATTTTTTTCTTACCAATCTGGACTGAAATCCTTCCCTGCGCACAGTGAATGCAGTCATAACAGCACACCTGCTGGCCCTGCTTAGTTAATTTTTGTTGTCCAGGATGGCAGCTTTCCACACAGTGAGAAGAGGGGGGTACCTAATAGGAATGAGAAAAATGGACCCTTACAACAGAGTGTCTCCTTTTTTTTCCTCAATTTGTCAGCAGTCATTCTGTAATTTTATCCTCTTAAGAACTCCTGGAAGTTCCAAAAGTAGATTGGAGGAATATATTATAAACTCGTATGCTGTTCCAATATACTTTTGGAACTTCCAGGAGTTCTTCTTCAGCTCATGTTGAAATCTCAGGTAAGGACTCTATTAATGTGCCCTGCTCTGTGAAATAGACTGGAGTTCCATGACAAGGCATATATTAGAATGTCTTATCTGCCTCCTCTGCTCTGCCATAAGAAGCAATGTCAGAAAGGGCAGCTTTTCAGTGGACTGGGGAACTGCACAGTATCAGCTTCAGAGAACAAGCTGCTTCGATGTACAATGGTCTTTCAAACCCTCACTGCAGGAAGGCCTTAAAAGAGAAAGGGCTGGGGGCTGCACCAAGCTCTTTCAGGTGGAGGCCAGAACAAATGGTGGCAAACTATGAGAGTTAGTTCTCCTCCTCATAAAATTAAGAGTCAGCCAACTCTTGCCAACTGCTGCACCTTCTCAAAAGATGTCAGCTCCTGAAAAAGTGTGATGAAATGGATAGCACTTCTTCCTCCTAGAATGCCTATACATAGGTATCTCATTTGAAAGCAGAAAACCTAATGGAATTCTTGTGTTGTCATCAGAATCTTCTTTCTAAGAAATGCATTTAGTCAGAGCTCTGCCTTGGATTAACTCTTTCCTTTCAGACTGGAGGGAATGAGGTCTGACAAAGATGAATGTATCCAAACCTCTCACTCCTCAAGCTGGTGTGAGAGGAATGCTCACACCAGCTGAAATGACTAGTAACCGGTAACCTCTGCTTCTGTGCCTTGCGGGCCAGCTGACAGCACTGCAAACTGAAGAATGGAGAGTTGAGAACTTTGTAATTTCTTCTGACTCCTGAAAGGTATTTGGATTCAGTGGGAAGGTTTCTGGTGACCTTGGAAGAGTTTTCCCATTTCTAATGTTGAATTTCATCAGTCCAGAACAGTAAGAAACCTCATGTTTCTGGGGAGTTTCCAACTCACCTGAGTAAACCTTGGGTGCCATAGAATGGCACTTTCATTAATGGTGAGTCCTTGCCTTTGAGAAGCTTGGGACTCAATCCTTCCCACTTGGACTTTCTGGAAAGATCGATTGGGGAATGTGATCAAATTGATGATGTCGTATTTTAGCCTCACATTTCCATTCGTATCAAAAATTATTTCTTCCCCAGCACTATTGTTAAAACGGACATTTTTCAGAAATAAGCGAAGCTAAATGGGAAGAGGTATAGATGAGAAACTGGTTCAAGGAGTGGGAGGTAGAATTAATAGCTTCATGCTTTAATATATCAAATTGACGGTTGTTTTTTTCTCTTTTCTAAACTCCCACATTTGATTTCTCTCTCTCCCTCCCTCCCTCCACAAATGCACACACATAACACACTTGCCAGCACACTCATATACACACACTCATGCACAGATAATAAGTATTAACTTAGATAATTTAAGACTTCATGAAAAAAAAACCCATATAGGCCCAGAGTCTTCCTTATACATTTGTCAAAGTAAGTTCTCCTTAGGCAACTCTTTGATGAAACGACATGTTACTTTAAGAGGATAGGTAGGAAATATATGTTTCCGAATTCTTAATTTAAAAGTGAGCTCATAGGCCTCATTCTACATTTGGACTTTACTGTAAGTCTTCTCAGCTATCATTTACACATTCAGAATGTTATCTTAGTCTAAGGGAAAACAGCACAAAATGGTAAGTAACATTTTATTGACTCTATTTGTTAGAAATCTCCTCCAGGATTAAAAGCAGCCTATCTCAGAAGATAAGATAGTGGAACAATGATTAAATTAAGGCAAATTGTAAGACAAGAAGAGCCTTTTGATTTTCCTTATTCCCCTCACAATGTTCTGGCAAAAGACCAGCAGTAGATAAGAACAATGAGAAACTGGCAGGATTTGGAGGGTTTGGGGGATGGCAAACACAATCCTGTCAGAGACTTCTGGTAAAGCTATGGTGAGGTAGATGTCCCTGCCAAAGGGGAATGGCGTTTACACCAGAGATTGGTGGCCCGATGTGGGATCCTGGCTGGCAAAATCTCTATGGAGAAGAGAGAGGCCACGAGATTGCCCACGTGCACTCCCAACAGCTAGCTCCCAACAGCTAGACCACAGGAACCAAGGTTTTTCTGGTCTGCTTATGAGTCAAGCAGCTGGGAGTCGAGGTATTCCATCTAAGTTCACAGTCTAATTTAGCCTTTATGGACAAAAAGCTCAACTGCACCCCATTTCTTAATCACCATGGCAATTATTCATTACTGCTTTTGAAATATTAGGAACCTTCCGAACAGTTTCCTTCTCATTATGAAAAGAAGTTTTAAACATACCTTTTAGTACTCAGCAAAATATAACTTTTTGGAATAAACAGAAAAAGGGTGCTTAGTGTGTTGATTTTGGAAAGTTAAGAAGAAACTAAGGATCCTGATGGATTTGGAATAAAGAATTTGAAATTAATTACAAAAATCCTGGGTTCTTTGAAAAAACAACAAGCACATGATGGGACTTCAAAGTTTGGACACTAGAGTAGAAGTAGAAGAAAGTGAAGATTACAATTAAAGAAAAATAACACTTAAATTCAACTTTTTTACAAAGAATGGAGCAAAATACTTTAACGGTGGATGTTTTGAAGGATATTTTTGAACAAAGGACTCAGGAATTAATTTTAAGAATGTCTGACACCATAGATAGATGGTTTGTTAATGATGTTTGAGAAGAGGAACAAGTTATACCAGATAAGATTGAAATTGATTTGAATGTGGATTTGAATATCATAAGTTACAAGGACGATATGGAAAAGGATGACATATTGGACATACAAATATGAAACCAGAAGAATGATGTGGATAATCTTTGTTACTGGATGTACAAAAGAGACCTGTTAAAGTTGTGCAGGCTTTTCTGAGAGGGGACAAAGAAAACATTCAAAGAAATCAATTTCTAGGACACTATTTGAAGGGATTAAAAGCCAAGATTGGGAAAAGTACAGGGAAGGAATATAGAGTTGGCTCATTTGATCAAGGATAAAATAGACATGTAGGTATCTGTGGTAACTCTTAAGAGACCTTTGCTGATAAAGAAAGGAGGATGAAGCTTTTGGATTTTGTTCATAGCTAAGAGATGAGATATGGGAAGAAGAGAGCCTTTGTTGTGTTTTAAGAGATGACGAAAAGTTACTAAAGTTGTTTATAGTTGTTGTGATGAAGGGGGAAGTTATTTCTTTATATACTTTCCTTTTTCCTTTTTTCTTTTCCACACTTTTCTTTTTTTCTTCTTTCTTGTACTTTGTGTTAGTTTTTACTTTTTCTAATTGTAATCTCTAATCAAATTATTTTTAAAAATTTTCATCCTGTGATATAGAAATGCACTTTTTTTTCTGTTTTCAAATCCCTGGGCCTGACCAAATGTGTATGTATTTATGTGTCTGTCTGCCTGCCTGCCTGCCTGTATGTCTACACACACACAAACACACACGCACACAGAATTGTTACCATTTTATTTTTTAGATTATTTGACATTTAATAAAAAGAGACATGAGAGAGTCCCAGAAGCTTCTATATCTGTCTGTCAACAGTTCTGTTTACGTATCTCTTTGACTCAAGTTATAGGTTTCTTAAAGATATAAGTAGGTGATAGATTTTGTTTTTCCATTCTATATTGTCAAGTGAGGTAACAGAATTCAATCTGCATTTGGACTTTAGTATAAGAGGTAGTTTTCTCAGCTATCACTGATATTGCTAAAGGCTGAGAGCCAAAGAGTGCATGTTGTTTCTTTCTGCTGAGATTAGTGAGTGTTCCAGGGAGGGGAAGATGGGACAGGGCCATGAGATTATGGTTAAAATAAAAAAAGGTTAAATTCTTTCTTAGTCAAGCAACACTTAATGAAGAACCCGAGAATTTTACTGTTTGCATGTTTACTTGGGTATAAAAAAGTAATATGGAACATTATATGGGCATAGGATCAGAGGAAAAATATGATTCGCAAATTGCACTTGTATCAATTCACAACTGGAGCAATGTTCCTGTTGAATGGCATCATCACTAACCTGCCAAGGTTGGCCTTCCAGCAAATTCCACTTCTCTCCATTGTCCACTGTCTTCTGCCTGGCTCTGGATGAATCCATGGCATGGAGAGCATGTGCCACAGCATACACAGCGTTGTAAATAGCATAGCTCTGGCCAGACATCTGGATTTCAAAGACGGTTCCATGGAGACTCTTCAAATCCTCTTCCCCAGTGCAGTTTCCTATATTTGGTATCTTTAGATTATATGCTGGGAGTGAACATAGAAATGCACTGCACCAGAACTGAGGAAGGAAATACACGTTAGAGTGGTGTGGATTTAGGTTCTCAAGGAACTCCTGAAAGCCTGGGACCACGTTTGTGTGTACAGCAAAGGACAAGCTGCCATTGAAGGACAATGCTGGGAATCTCTGGGGCTCAAAAACAGTAGTGACGTCCCACTGACCACTTATGATCCAAACCCTCTCTATTACCATGCCAATCATTTCGTAATGGCCAAGAATGGTTCGCAAACCATCCATAGACTGTAGGTCTCCATAAACAAGCATTACATTGATTTTACTGTACCATAAGGTAGCGGCAATGCTCCCGAGTTGCTTCAGCTGAAAGTTATTGGACTTATACTGAATCACTATTGGGATGAATTGAATTAAAGAAATGCAGATATCATTCTGGAGGAGCTTTGGTCTCATAATTCTGAAAAATCTCTCTCCAGTGATGTCTTGTGGGATGAAGAGGCCAATCCAATTCCATCCAAAATATTTCAAGAGCTGAATAATCCCTTCATACTGGAGGTTTTCATGCGGAGTCATCCAGAAGAAAGAGGGGAACTGAGTTTTATCACTCAGTGCAGGGTCAAAAGAGCCATAACTGAGCTGTGGGTGGGAATAATAATGATGCATTTTAGACTTGGTATATATTTCAGTGAAGTAATAATTCATTACTAAAGGAACATTATTGTTTCATACTGCAAAATGTAAGTAAAAGTAAAACTTTAATGATTAAATACATTTTAATGTATTTAAAAGTAAAACCCTTTGCAATCAAGCCTCTTCTGAGGTATCATGTAGGAATGAGTGAAAGCCACAGTGCGGTTCACACCAAAGGCAAATAAGGACAGCACAGGATTCCCCAGCTTGGGATACACTTTTCTAGCTCACTTTGTCTTGATGCAAAAACCTCTAAGAAGCTCTAGCCCCAGTTAGTCATTTGAAGTGCTATTGCATCAGCCACCCCAGAAAGGCGGGCGAAACAGGCATCTTTTGGCAGTTGCTTCCATAAGATGCCTAGATAGAAATGGAGAACCATTGAATTTGGAGAATGAACAAGTCCATCCTTACAACAAACCTGGCCTAGGCAGCCACACGACAATTAATATCCCAGCCACTGCTTTCTGGAGTAAGTCATGGGGACAAATCTTTCAGGCTTTAATTTGGGTGATCAGAAATAGAAGACAAGCAGGACTCAGTGACAAGGGAAACTCTTCATGAAGACTGAGAGGGAGAGAATACCCTTCACGCATCAAGAGCTAACTCTCATTTGGGAGTTTGCATCATAAGAGTAGAATATCTGTTGCTTCATTGATGAGGGTTTTTTTAGTAGCATTGGCAAACTGGATGCGAGATGAACTGTTTGCATCTGATATGTAACATTTGTATCTATTAAGGATCACTGCTGTGGCAATGATAAGTCATACTTTGCAATTTGCTCAGATAAAATAATCTGTTGAAATGTCTGAGTTCCCCAATACTTCAGCTGCTTTTGAGGGTTTTTTTCCCTCCGCTATTTGTCCCCATGGAATTTCTCAGCCACCACCCATTTATTTCTAAGCATTTCTATGAACCCCGATACCTGTGGAATCTTGTAGGCATTTAAGATGTTGGCCATCTGGATGGTGTTCGGGGAGGAGAGGTCACCAACGGCAGCCATGAGCTTCTGATCTTTTACCAAATTATAATTAGGAAGACAGTTTTGTTCCAGGAAGAGGAGGTTAAAAAGAGACCCACTGGCTTTCAGCGAATTAAATGCATTATCATACATTTTTGAGCCCAAGGTGATGTTTCGTAATAAGTTCTCATTCATGTTGATCTCCTGAATGGCGAAAGTGAAGGCTAGGACATGCTGGAAGTTTTTAGGCAATGGGCTGCAAGAAGAATTTCATTTAGTTCTACACTCTTAGAATGAGACAAGTATTTCAATTAAATACCTTCTTTCATAATGTTTTTCTCTGTGCCTAAGAACAATGTGTCTGTTTCCTTTAATGAATAGAAGAGAAGTGAAGTATGCACCCATGTTCTGAAGCACTTCTTTGGGGGCAAAAAAAAAAAGCGCTAGAATTGTTAGAATTCAGTAGTTAAGATGTCCCAGAGGTGAGGAAGGCATGGAACGAGAAGCTGAGGTGGAGGGTCTTAATGTCATTTGAAGACCATTTGGGCATCTAAGCCCCACATGTTGAGAGGTTTAAAACAGGTCATGCAATAAAGAGGATTAATTCGTATCTGTTGGGTAGCTGTGCAATTAATTTGACAAGGAGACATTGATGGATTGTGCCAACGTTTGGGCATATTGTTACTCAAGGTGTAATATTTTATCTCTTTCATTTATTTAAATGTGTCCCACCTTTGGATGCATCAGGCAATCAAGGAGGCTTACTACATGAATAGTACAAAACTCAAACCAGCTCAATCTATTTAAAATGAAAACATGCTTTAATTTTTTAGACAAAAATGGGAGAGGGGTATTGTGCTCTAATGGGTCCTTGTGAAGTATTTGCAAATAATGCATACGTTATACAAAGAAAACAGTGTAATTATATAGAAGGAGAAGCACTGATATTCAGTATATGAATAACTTTGATTCATACACGACATAGTAAATATTATTGACCGGTCTTCTTTTTCTTTTTGCATATAAAATAAAAAATAGATGAAAAATGTTGCTAAAATCAAACTTGGGACTTTTTCCGACAGGCAGATTAATTCATATTTAGCAACACCCAGATGAAAAACCAGGAATCTACAAGGGACTATTCCAATAACTGAGTTATTATTAACCAGGAAAGACGTATAAATAACCATCATGTCTAAACCAGTTTTAATTCTCATCTAAAGCGCAACACTTTTAACCAGATTCAGGAAAGCAAAGTTGAAATACAGATCACTGTTTTGTTCAAAGAAGTACTTGCTTTCCTTTGAAGGATCCTGCTGGGCGTTCCATAAAGCTGAATAAAGACAATTCAAGAAATATAGTAGACACGAATTCTGCAATGGTAATATCGCTGGAGGCAGCAGGGAAATTAAACTTAAACTTTGGCTTGCTGCCACACATGGAGTGAAGGATCTTGCTGAAGGAAGCCTGAGGCAGGATAAGGATGGAGAGCAGAAACATCCAGGCTTTGAATGCCAAAGTCATTTGGCCCCAGTCACAGCAGTGCAGCCACATCTTCATCAACACAATTTCTCTGGAACAATGACAGAGAGTCTCTGTTGCTCTTATGCATAGCCAAGGTTATTGATTATAATAATTATAGCCAGTGACTCATAATATAACCTACTGAGCATCATGTGGTTGTTAATATTAAAGTTTGTTAAGTCTCACTCCATTCTGTGCTCCCACAAAAAACATATTTAATCATTATGATTTTGTTAATTAACAGGTAGATAATCACCTTTCAAAGCTGTTCAACTTCTTTCCCAGTTAATGGAACTGTATGGTCCAAACCCATCCCTTGTCTGCTCTTCATCAAGTCAGAAGAGAAATACACTGATTCCCTTAGGATCATAACAGAGTTTGGGAACTGAGTCTTGATTTCCAATACCAAGAACACAGTGTTAGTTAAAACAGGAAGCTATAGATCAGTAGCCATTCTCTCCCTTCTCATCTCACAATTTGGAGAAATACTTATCTATTCTGTCCACCACTTTGCTAAGGCATCATAGGCAGCATGTTATTTTTATTGCAAAACTCTCTCTCTCTCTCTCTCTCTCTCTTGCCTTTGGGTAGGAGAGAAAAATGCTATTTAAAGCTTCTGTTTGGTTGATGAGGACAACGATTCTGCCACTTCTAAAATGCTCAGTCCCTCATATGTCCATACAGAGAACGGGGCACACAGTGGCCAATTTAAAACCTTCTACAGCAGGACCCTGACAAATACAGTTCCATCATGCAGAAGATGCTATTTTTGGTGACTCATCTTACAAGACAGAAATATTCGGATCCAGTAAAATCTTTTCAGTCCTTTTCCGAGAAGCACCTATCTTCTTCCCCTTCCCTCCCCCCATGGCTCACATGCCTACCAAAAGATTGCTATGATCTACACATAGTTTCCTTTCTGCTATTCTTTCAAGGAGCTTATCTGAGTAAGAAAATCAGATGCAGATCTTACTGTGCCCTTCCAAAGAGCAGTGTCTTTGAGTCTAATCTAAAAAGTCCATTAGATGGCAGCAGAGAAACCGAATTTTGATTTCCCATTTCCTGGCATGCAGTAGCAGCATGGATGGAGCAGCCCCAGCATCACTATGAGTCTGATAGAACCAGAAGCTGTTTTTAAGGTGTTACTATTTTAAACTATCAAGATTTCATTCCTGTGGGAATAAGGGAGTAGATGCAACAGTCAAGTAGTTTTCCTGAAACTTTGCACCTTCATGGAGAAAGCACCAATGCTCCTTGTTAGGAATGTGGTACCTTTCAGTGGGCAGGGGCTTTGAAAAGGAATGCACAGGGAAGAGACTGTCCTGAAACTCTGGAGCAGATGGGAGAAAGATAACTTGCAAGCAAAACCAAAAACTTAAGCTTGAATAACAAAGTGCTGGGTAGGACGATAGTAACAGAGAGCGGGCTAAGACCTGCCAGTCTGAATAGCTGTTCTAGTTGAAGAAAGGTTTGCTGAGTGTTGGAATCATGTTTGACTCCTAGGGACCACAAAGTATTCCAAATACTCAAACAGAGGTTGGTGAAAAGTCCTTTTCCCTAGATTATCACAGATGTACTAGGCAGGAAAAAGGCAAAGAATTACTTGAACTTGATTTATGTGGAGTGTTGGAATCCCTTCAAAGGAAGGATACCCTTGGTAAGATGAGTCAGTGTGTGATTAGTGCAGCAAAATTAGGCATAAAGTTATAGGAAAAATGGACAAAGCTGAACAAATGGCATATAAAGTAGGTATGCTCTCCTAGGACCGAAAGAACTCTACCTTAGTTGAATCAATCTGAATTCCTTTTAAGGAAATTAATTATGTGCTATCAAGTCCTTTTTGACTCCTAGAGACTATATAGTATTCCAAATACTCAAATATAGGTAGGTGAAAAGTACTTTTTCTAGACTAACACAGAGATTCTGTGCAGGAAAACTTCAAAAAAGTACTTGAAGTTGGTTGGTAACATTATTTCCTGTTATTTCCTTTTAAGAATTTCCCATTTATATATTTTATTAAGTTTAGAAATAATATTTTTAAAGTGTACTTATTAGCATGTAATCTTAACCATGAACTATGTAACCTGATTACTATTATTGTATAAAGACTAATTTACTTTTAAAAAGATACCCATCCCATTTTATCAAATACTATAAGGTGAACCGGGGGGGAGGGGGGATCCGTACTAAACTAATTATGTCAAGAAAGAGAAGGAAAAAGAAAATAAAAGAAAAACGAAAAAATAATTAAAAATGGAATAACTGAACAAAATAGATAAACAATTTTATCTACACTGTAAATATAGAAGAAAAAAACAGATTTCATGGTCTATCTGGAGATGATACAATCTGCTACAATTTCATGATAATTCAAGTTTTGAACCCAGAGGTAAACCTGGAATTGCAGTATCTGATCTTACCTCTCAGTTGTTACAAAACTAATTCAAAAGTTCAGAGTTTACCAGTTTCATTAAGCCAATTGCTAGAGACTGGGGCACAAAGGTTCTCGCAGAAATGAAGATTCTTCTTCTGTCCAAGTTATTAGATCCAAAGGTCTCAGTGGCGATATGAACTCTTAGGCAGAACTCTTGACAAATATGTGGAGAGGCTTCTATATTGCAATGTCCAGACTGTCTGGGATCTTTCTGAAGGTTCTAACAAGCTGAAAAAAGAAAAGAAAAAATAACTGTTGGTGTATATGTGCGTGTTTCTATGTATGCATATGTATGTGACTCTCCATGAGTGTATAGATAGAAATACACACAAAGACATCGATATACCACTAAAACTCTCCTATCTGTAACCTTTAACTGGGTGATACGGTGCGTGGGAGGGCAACAACTTCCCAACAAAGGTACCTCAAATGGGCTAACTTACAGAATGTGAGGACCCACAACTCCTGTGGGATTGAAATTGGGGAACTTTGTGGCTGCTTCAGCAATGCACTGCAGCAGTCGGCCCAGGTCACGTAATTGTCATGGGCGTATCCTGACCTCTGTCCCTCCACCCTCTGTCCCCTGTCCCCGTCGGCTGGCAGCAAGGCTTGACTGGCAAGCAAGTGACCATTGTCTGCTGTGGAAGCGAAACAGAGATTTGAAATCTCTTACTGGCAGTTGGCAGTGAGGGAAGGAGGAGGGAGCGACTTGGAGGCCTGTTGCCAAGGTAGGGCTGGCTGGGTGATGCCGGTGGTCGATGGATGTATCCACTTCCACCATCGAGGGAAGGGGTCCTTAGGAGCACACTGGAATGTGAAGTGGGGATGCAGTTTTCCTCACAGACCACGTCTGCCTCGGTTCCCCTCCCCTCAGCGAAGGGACAGGCGGAGGAGTAGGGGGAGGGGGAGGAGGGCAGGGGGAGGAGGAAGCTTCACTGGGGCTATCCTGAGGGTTGTGAGGGCAGGGAAAACGGCACAAGCATATATAATATATGGAAATGAAGGGAGGGAGAGAGGGAGGGAGTAAGGAGGAGAAAGGAAAGGAGGGAAGGAAGGAAAGAAGGAAAGAAGGAAGGTGGGAGGGAGGGTGGGTGGGTGGGCGGGCAGCCAGGCAGGAAGGCAGACTTCTGCCAGCTTCCCAGTAGCATAGTCAATAGGGAAGCCAGGAGGAAGTCAGAAGTTGCTCACGCTCACACTGGGTTTTTGCCCTTGATCATTCTGTTTCTCTGTTTATGTAAGGAAATATCCTTGAAACGATGACCACTGGCTCACTGGTTGTCTAATATATAACATCTAAACCTGATCCTGTTGCCCCCTATTTAAACCAGTGGGTCTTTTATACATCTTCCCATTTAGCTTCATTTATTTGTCAAAAACGTCTGCTTTAACAATAGTGCTGGAGAAGAAATAGTTTTGGATGAGAATGAGATCGTGGGAGGAAGACCAATTTGGTCACATTCCTGAAACGATCCTTCCAGAAAGTCCAGGTTGGAGGGATTGAACCCCAGAGTTCTCAAAGGGAGGGACTAACCATGAATGCAAGTGCCATTGTACGGAATCCCCGGATAGAATCAGCAACTTCAGCAATTATGTCATCTTGCCTCCTTTTTCCTTCAGTCCAACAGGCTTCCCAGGTGTCTTTTTCCCAATCCTTCCAACTGGACACACACAGAGAAAAAACAACAACATTAAAGTTGTTTCCACCTCTTGATCTCTCCATTCCTCTGTCCTTTTCATTGTAAAGAAACGTGACATGTGGTGAGCCTTGGAGAAGCGGGGGCCGGGGGAATATTGCTGTCTAGCTGCAGCCGCTTTTGCCAAGCACAGACAATGCTTCTTGCTTTACTTACTCACAGAGAGTTCAACTTGTCTGTTCCCATAACCCCTTTCCTCTGTCAGATATTGTTCTCTAGCAGCAAAACACCATTATCCACATGAGGATCCGGGGACCATACTGATGGTTTAAAACCCTTTTTCATACTCATTATCCAATATGGGCTGACACTAATCAATCTCTATATACTTTCCATATTGAGGAAGAAAGATCGTGCAAGCTGCAGTGAGAATTGACCTAGTCTCAACCCCAGAAAGGTTTGAAATGCAATGGGGGAAAGGCTTGAATGGGTGAACAGAAATTTTGAGGAGAGGGGAGAAATCTAGCTAAGCAATATAGATCAGACCCCAGCTTTGTGGGTTGGTGGAGGAAGAGAACGAAGGGGAAAGAAGAGAGACAAGGGGTTTGGACCCAGCAGGGTAGGGAGCTCCCAACTGTACTACTTGTGAGTAAGGGATGTAGGCATGAAGGCACCAGGTTTGGTAACAGAATTGAATGGGCAATGCAGCTAATGTGAAGGAAGGAGAGCTGGAATTTTGTGTTGGGAGGCAGTGGCCAGAGTCAAACAGTGGGGTGTGGATTCTGTTGAGGATAGCCAACAAGATTCAGGTGAGAGAAGGAAGGTGAAAGATGTTGAAGGAAATCAGCTCTTAAAGTCTGGACCTGTTCCTGTGTTAGAGCAGGGACATGATGGATTGTTCTGGGTAAGATAACAGAAAGTTGAAGGCCAGCCAGAGTTTCTTTCATCCGTTCTATATCAAGCAGAATCAAGGCGAGATCATTTTGAGTTTCTTTCTCACGTTCCACTTTCCCAGGACATCCATTCCTTTATCAAGGTTATACCAGCATGCCTTTACAGCAGCCATCAAAATTGCATTGTTAAAGACAATTTGGAGAGATTGGACCTTGGTCTTGTAAGCCCATTTAGGATGAATTCAGAATCCACTGGGGCTGTGGATTCTTTATTGCAGAGAGGGACGCCCTGAAGGTCCTGCAGTTCCCACAAACTTGAAGCTTGCCCCACTGACCTTTTAAAGGTGGCAATTAATAGCAAATGAGTTGGAAAGGGGAAATTAATAAATACATCACTATAAAGTCATCTCATTACCATTTTATTGTAACTCAATATAAAGAAGCTAAAATCTTATTGAATAATTAATATTAGTTTTAGTGATCCCACCCACTACATATCTGAGAGGAGTTTCCAGCTTATTAGTCAAAGACAAACAAATCCTCAAGCTGGGAGGTTGTACTTGATTCTTTTCCTTGATATTGTGTGTATGTGAAGAATCTTACACCACAAAAGTAGAGAATAAAGACATGTATTCCTGAACAAAAAACCCTTCGCCCATTCATTGTTATCTCTAGAGACAAATTTGTAGGAATTAGGCCACTGTTCATGCTGTCCGTGAGATTGGATCATTCTTTCTTCTGACTAGCTGCTCTCTGGTGTTCAGCTCTGGCCTCAGCACAATAATGTAACACTTGGGTAGGAAAATGCAACCCAGTAAGCCACCACCTGAGGCCAAGATGGAGAAGACCTCCACAGCCACCATGAATTTCCCCTTGGTGCTCAAGTAGGTGGGCACAAAGGACACCCAAACACTGCAGAAGACCAGCATGCTGAAGGTGATGAGCTTGGCTTCATTGAAAGTGTCAGGCAACTTCCGAGCAAAGAAGGCCACCGTGAAGCTGACGATAGCCAGAAGCCACATGTAGCCCAGCACAACATAAAACATGATTTCTGAGCCTTCATTGCATTGCACTAAAATCTCACCCAACTGGGAGTGCATGTCCAACTCCGGGAAAGGAGGAGAAATGCTCAACCACACAGCACAAATGTTCATTTGAATAAGGGAGCAGAGAACAATGACTGAGATTGCCAGCCTTTTCCCCACCCAACTCCTCATGCGATTCCCTGGCTTTGTGGCCATGAAGGCCACAATGACAGTGATGGTTTTGGCCAACACACAAGACACTGCAGTGGAGAAGACGACTCCAAAAACTGCCTGCCGAAGGAGGCAAGCGGCTGTTCCTGGGTAGCCAAGAAAAAGGAAGGAGCAGAGAAAACACAGCAGGAGAGAGAAGAGGAGGGTGCAGGTGATGCCCCAGTTGTTGGCTTTGACGATGGGAGTGTTCTGGTAGTGGATGAAAGTCCCCATCACCACAATGGTGATTCCTGAGAAAGAAACTGCACAAGTGGCTAGAACTGCTCCCAGGCGTTCTCTGTAGGATAAGTAGGTGACACTTTTGGGAATGCACTGATCTTGCTTCTCATTGGGATAGTGGTCTTCTGGGCATTTTTCACATTCATTGGCATCTAAAATGCATAAAGAAGGTATGAAAACAGTCTGCATACTGAATTTCAACTGCAGTTTTAGCCAATATTCCATGGTGGATATCTCTTCAGAATGTAGATGTGAGTTTGGATACCTTTTCAGACAAGGCTAGGAATGTTGTGGTCTTTCCAGCTACCAGACATGTCCTGAACCTAAACCTCCCCCTTAACTTTCTCTGATGTCACCTTTTTGAAATGTGAAGTTGATAATTGACCTCTGCTCTGTATGGAAAGAATGAATTCTGTTTAAAATGTTTGATGTGACAAAGAATTATTCCCCTAATTTTCATGTTAAGGTACAACACATTTCCTGAGGGCAGATGAATCCCGTGGCAGAAATCTCCCCAATTTCTTTAAAAATTATGGACTTTAAATAACTAAATCAACAGGAAGACAAGGAGTATTCTTCTGAAGTATCTGTTCTTTTTCTTAAGTATTTATACAGAAAACAGTAATGATTTGAGTAGGGTACAACACAGTTGTAAAAAGAATATACATATTTTTTTCTTACCAATCTGGACTGAAATCCTTCCCTGCGCACAGTGAATGCAGTCATAACAGCACACCTGCTGGCCCTGCTTAGTTAATTTCTGTTGTCCAGGGTGGCAGCTTTCCACACAGAGAGAAGATGGGGGTACCTAATGGGAATGAGAAAAATGGACCCTTACAATAGAGTGTCTCCTTGTTTTTCCTCAATTGGTCAGCAGTTATTCTGTAATTTTATCCTCTTAAGAACTCCTGGAAGTTCCAAAAGTAGATTGGAGGAATATATTATAAACTCGTATGCTGTTCCAATGTACTTTTGGAACTTCCAGGAGTTCTTCCGCTCACGTTGAAATCTCAGGTAAGGACTCTATTAATGTGCCCTGCTCTGTGAAATAGAGTGGAGTTCCATGATAAGGCTTATATTAGAATGGCTTATCTGCCTCCTCTGCTCTCCTATCAGGGGAACTACACAGTATGAGCTTCAGAGACCAGGCTGCCTTGATGTGCCATAGTCTTTCAAAACCCTCACTGCAGGAAGGCCTTGAAAGAGAAAGGGCTGGCAGCTGCACCAAGCTCTTTCAGGTGGAGGTGAAAAGCAATCATGGGAAAGTGTGAGAGTTAGTTCTCCTGCTCATGAAAAGAAGAGTCAGCCCCCAAACCATGCCAACTGCTGCACCTTCTCAGAAGACGCATGCTCCTGAAAAGGTGTGATGAAATGGATAGCAGTTCTTCCTCCTAAAAATGCATATATATGGGATTCTCATTTGAAATCAGAGAACTTGGTGGAATTCTTGTGTTGTTATCAGAATCTTCTTTCTAATAAATGCATTTAGTCAGAGCTCTACCTTGGATTAAGTCTTTCCTTTCAGGCTGGAGGGAATGAGGTCTGACACAGATTAATGTATCCAGACCTCTACAGGAGGGGAATGCTCACACCAGCTGAAATTACTAGTAACCAGTAACCTCTGCTTCTGTGCCTTGTGGGTCAGCTGACAGCACTGCTGACTGCAGAATGGAGACTTGAGGACTTTGTAATTTCTTCAGACTCGTGAAAGATATTTGGATTCAGTGGGAAGGTGCCTGGTGACTTTGAAAGAGTTTCTCCATTTCTAGTCTTGAATTTCAGCTAGTCCAGAACAGAAAGAACCCCCTTGTTTCTGGGGAGTTTTCAACTCACCTGAGTAAACCTTGGGTGCCATAGAATGGCACTTTCATTAATGGTGAGTCCTTGCCTTTGAGAAGCTTGGGACTCAATCCTTCCCACTTGGACTTTCTGGAAAGATCGATTGGGGAATGTGATCAAATTGATGATGTCGTATTTTAGCCTCACATTTCCATTCGTATCAAAAATTATTTCTTCCCCAGCACTATTGTTAAAATGGATATTTTTCAGAAATAAGCGAAGCTAAATGGGAAGAGGGATAGATGACAAACCAGTTCAAGGAATGGGAGGTAGAATTAATAGCTTCATGCTTTAATATATCAAATTGGCAGTTGTTTTTTTCTCTTTTCTAAACTCCCACATTTGATTTCTCCCTCTCTCTCTCCCTCCAGAAACACACACACATAACACACATGCCAGCACACACGTATACACACACTCATGCACAGATAATAAGTATTAAGTTAGATAATTTAAGACTTCATTAAAAAAAAAAAGAACACCATGTAGGCCCAGAGTCTTCCTTATACCTTTGTCAGCGTAAATTCTCCTTAGGCAACTCTAGACTTAAACTACATGTTAGTTTAAGAAGGTAGGTAGGAAATATATGTTTCCTAATTCTTAATTTAAAAGTGAGCTCACAGGCCTCAGTCTACATGTGGACTTTACTATAAGTCTTCTCAGCTATCATTTACATATCGAGGATGTTATCTTATCTACGGGTCTAAGGGAAAACAGCACAAAATGGTAAATAACATTTTATTGACTATTTATTAGAAATCTCCTCCAGAACATAAGATAGTGGAGCAATGATTCAGTTTAGGCAAATTGTAAGACAAGAAGGGCCTTTTGATTTTCCTTATTCCCCTCACAATGTTCTGGCAAAAGACCAGCAGTAGATAAGAGCAATGAGAAACTGGCAGGATTTGGAGGGTTTGGGGGATGGCAAACATAATCCTGTCAGAGACTTCTGGTAAAGCTATGGTGAGGTAGATGTCCCTGCCAAAGGGGAATGGCGTATACATCAGAGATTGGTGGCCAGATGTGGGATCCTGGCCGGCGAAATCTCTCTGGAGAAAAGAGAGATCACGAGATTGCCCACGTGCACTCCCAACAGCTGATCCACATGAGTAGACCACTGGAACCAAGGATTTTCTGGTCAGCTTATGAGTCAAGTGGCTGGGAGCTGAGGGATTCCATCTAAGCTCACAGTCTAATACAGCCTTTGTGGACAAGAAGCTTGACCAAGCCCCATTTCTTAATCACTACTGGAGTTGTTCTTTACTGCTTTTGAAATATTAAGAATCTTTGGAACCCCAATTTTTCTTTGCAGTTTCCTTCTCCTTAGCAAAACAAGGTTAAATATCAGGACTCAGCAAAATATTATTTTTTGGAATAAACAACAAGCGGGTGTTTAGTGTGTTGATTTTGGAAATTTAAAAGAAAGTAAGGTTCCTGATGGATTTGGAAGAAAACATTTGAAATTAATTATAAGAATCCTGAAAACAACAACATGATGGGATGGGAGTTTGAAGGTTGGACACTAGAGGGAAGTAGAAGAAAGTAAAGATTACAATTAATAAAAAAGAATATTTAAATTCAACTTGTTAACAAAGAATGGAGCAAAATACATTAACAGTGGATGTTTTGAAGGATATTTCTGAACAAAGGACTCAAAAATTAATTTGAAGAATGTTTGATGCCATAGCTGGATGGTGCATTAATGATGTCTCAGAAGAGGAACAAGTTATACCAAACAATACTGAAACTGATTTGAATGTGGATTTAAATATGACAAGTCACAAGAATGATATGGAAAAAGATGATATCCTGGACATACAACGAAACCAGTTGGTGTCTTAATATTTAAAAGGGAAATACAAATATCAAACCAGAAGAATGATTTGGATAATCTTTTTTTACTGGATGGAGAAAACAGGTCTGTTAAAGTTGTGAAGGATTTTCTGAGAAGGGACAAAGAAAAAATGAAAAGAAATCAACTTCTAGGACAGTATTTGAAGGGATTAAAAAACAAGATTGTTAAAAGTACAGGGAAGGAATATAGCATTGGCTTATTTGATCAAGGTTAAGTAGATATGTAGTTATCTGTGGTAACTCTTAATAGACATTTGCTCATAAGGAAAGAATGATGAGGCGTTGGATTTTGTCTATAATTAAGAGATGAGATATGGGAAGAAAAGAGCCTTTGTTGTGTTTTAAGAGATGGTGAGAAGTTACTAAAATTGTTTATAGTTGTGAAAAAGGGGGAAGTTACTTCTCTATATACTTTCTTTTTTCTTTTTTCATTTTTTCTTTTCCACACATTCTATTTTTGCTTCTTTTTTGTAATTTGTATTAGTTTGTATTTTTTCTAATTGTAATCTCTAATAAAATTATTATTAAAAAATAGTTTCATCCTGTGATAATAAAAGGAACCATTTTTTCTGCTTTCAAATTCCTAGGCATGATGAAATGTACGCATTAATGTGTCTGCCTATCTGTCTTTCTATACAGATAAACACACAAAGATATACAGAATTGTTTTTATATTATTATTTAGATTATTTGACATTTAATAAAAGAGACACGAGAGTGTCCCAGAAACTTCTATCTGTTGAAAAACTGATATAGACGTTTCTGGGACTGTCTTGGTCTCTTTTATTAAATGTCAAATAATTTACGTTCTATATCTCTTTTTCAACAGTTCTGTTTAAGTATCTCTTTGACTCAAATGATAGGTTTCTTTAAAGATATAAGTAGGGGATAGATTTAGCTTTTCCATTCTTCATGGTAAAGTGAGGACACAGAATTTAATCTTCATTGGACTTTCCTATAAGAAGCAGTTTTGTGAGCTATCATTGATATTGCTAAAAAGTTGAGAGTGAAAGAGTGCATTTTGTTTCTGTCTGGTGAGATTAGTCAATCTTCCAGGGAGGGGAAGATGGGACAGGGTCATGAGATTATAGTTCAAATTAAACAAAAGTTAAAATTCTTTCACAGTCAAGCAACACTTAATGAAGAACCTGAGAATTTTACTGTTTGCATGTTTACTTGGATATAAAAAAGTAATATGGAACATTATATGTGCATAGGATCAGAGGAAAAATATGATTAGAAAATTGCACTTGTATCAATTCACAACTGGAGCAATGTTCCTGTTGAATGGCATCATCACTAACCTGCCAAGGTTGGCCTTCCAGCAAATTCCACTTTTCTCCATTGTCCACTCTCTTCTGCCTGGCTCTGGATGAATCCATGGCATGGAGAGCATGTGCCACAGCATACACAGCGTTGTAAATAGCATAGCTCTGGCCAGACATCTGCATTTCAAAGACAGTTCCATGCAGACTCCTCAAATCCTCTTCCCCAGTGCAGTTTCCTTTATTTGGCAGCCTTAGATTATATGCTGGAAGTGAACATAGAAATGCACTGTACCAGAACTGACGAAGGAAATCCACATTAGAGTGGTGTGGATTTAGGTTCTCAAGGAACTCCTGATAGCCTGAAACCACGTTTGTGTGTACAGCAAAGGACAAGCTGCCGTTGAAGGACAATGCTGGGAATGTCTGGGGCTCAAAAACAGTAGTGACGTCCCACTGACCACTTATGATCCAAACCCTCTCTATTACCATGCCAAATCTTTCATAATTTTCAAGAATGATTCGCAAAGCATCCATAGACTGTAGGTCTCCATAAACAAGCATTACATTGATTTTACTGTACCATACGGTAGCTGCAATGGTAGCGAGTTGCTTCTGCTGGAATTGATTGGAAATATACCGAATCATTATTGGGATGAATTGAATTAATGAAATGCAAATATCATTCTGGAGGAGCTTTGGTCTCAGACTTCTGAAAAATCTCTCTCCAGTGATGTCTTGTGGGATGAAGAGGCCAATCCAATTCCATCCAAAATATTTCAAGAGCTGAATAATCCCTTCATATTGGAGGCTTTCATGTGGAGTCATCCAGAAGAAAGAGGGGAACTGAGTTTTATCACTCAGAGCAGGGTCAAAAGAGCCATAACTGAGCTGTGGGTGGGAATAATAATGATGCATTTCAGACTTGGTATGTATTTCAGTGAAGTAATATTTCATTACTAAAGGAACATTATTGTTTCATACTGCAAAATGTAAGCAAAAGTAAAACTTTAATGATTAAATACATTCTAATGTATTTAAAAGTAAAACCCTTTGAAATCAAGCCTCTTCTGAGGTATCATGTAGGAATGAGTGAAAGCCACAGTGCGGTTCACACCAAAGGCAAATAAGGACAGCACAGGATTCACCAGCTTCGGATATTTAATTCTACCTCACTGTGTCTTGATGCAAAAACCTCTAAGAAGCTCTAGCCCCAGTTAGTCAACTGAAATGCTGTTGAATCAGCCACCCCAGAAAGACGGGCGAAACAGGCATCTTTTGGCAGTTGCTTCCATAAGATGCCTAGATAGAAATGGAGAACCATTGAATTTGAAGAATGAACAAGTCTATCCTCTCAAGAAACCTGGCCTAGGCAGCCACACGACCATTAATATCCCAGCCACTGCTTTCTGGAGTAAGTCATGGGGACAAATCTCTCAGGCTCTAATTTGGGTGATCAGAAATAGAAGACAGGCAGGACACAGTGACAAGGGAAACTCTTCATGAAGACTGAGAGGGAGAGAATAGTCTTCAAGCAGCAAGAGATAACTCTCATTTGGGAGTTTCCATCATAAGAGTAGAATATCTCGTGCTTTATTGATGAGGTTTTTTTAGCAGCATTGGCAAACTGGATGCGAGATGAACTGTTTGCATCTGATATGTAACATTTGTATCTGTTAAGAATCACTGTTGTGGCAATGATAAGTCATACTTTATAATTTGCTGAGATAAAATAATCTGTTAAAATGTCTGAGTTCCCCAATACTTCAGCTGCTTTTGAGGGTTTTTTCCCCCCGCTTTTTGTCCCCGTGGAATTTCTCAGCCACCACCCATTTATTTCTAAGCATTTCTGTGAACCCCGATACCTGTGGAATCTTGTAGGCATTTAAGATGTTGGCCATCTGGATGGTGTTCCGGGAGGAGAGGTCACCAATGACAGCCATGACCTTCTGATACTTTATAGAATTATAATTAGGAAGACAGTTTTGTTCCAGGAACAGGAGGTTCAAAAGAAACCCACTGGCTTTCAGCGAATTAAAGGCATTATTATACACTTTTGAGCCCAAGGTGATGTTTCGTAATAAGTTCTCATTCATGTTGATCTCCTGAATGGCGAAAGTGAAGGCTAGGACATGCTGGAAGGTTTTAGGCAATGGGCTGCAAGAAGAATTTCATTTAGTTCTACACTCTTAGAATGAGACAAGCATTTCAAATAAATACCTTCTTTCATAATGTTTTTCTCTGTGCCTAAGAACAATGTGTCTGTTTCCTTTAATGAATAGAAGAGAAGTGAAGTATGCACCCATGTTCTGAAGCACTTCTTTGGGGGCAAAAAAAAAGCTTGAATTGTTAGAATTCAGTAGTTAAGGTGTCCCAGAGGTGAGGAAGGCATGGAATGAGAAGCTGAGGTGGAGAGTCTGAATGTCATTTGAAGACCATTTGGGCATCTAAGCCCCACATGATGAGAGGTTTAAAAAAAGGTCATGCAATAAAGAGGATTAATTCATATCTGTTGGGCAATTAATTTGAAAAGGAGACATTGATGGATTGTGCCAACGTTTGGGCATATTGTTACTCAAGGTGTAATATTTTATCTCTTTCATTTATTTAAATGTGTCCCACCTTTGGATGCATCAGGCAATCAAGGAGGCTTACTACATGAATAGTACAAAACTCAAACCAGCTCAATCTATTTGAAATGAAAACATGCTTTAATTTTTTAGACAAAAATGGGAGAGGGGTATTGTGCTCTAATGGGTCCTTGTGAAGTATTTGCAAATAATGCATAAATTATACAAAGAAAACAGTGTAATTATATAAGAGGAGAAGCACTGATATACAGTATATGAATAACTTTGATTCATACACGACATAGTAAATATTATTGACCGGTCTTCTTTTCCTTTTTGCATAGAAAATAAAAAATAGATGAAAAATGTTGTTAAAATCAAACTTGGGATTTTTCCCACAGGCAGATTAATTCATATTTAACACCCAGATGAAAAACCAGGAATCTATAAGGGACTATTCCAATAACTGAGTTATTATTAACCAGGAAAGACGTATAAATCACCATCATGTCTAAACCAGTTTTAATTCTCATCTAAAGCGCAACACTTTTAACCAGATTCAGTAAAGCAAAGTTGAAATACAGATCACTGTTTTGTAAGTACTTGCTTTCCTTTGAAGGATCCTGCTGGGCGTTCCATAAAGCTGAGTAAAGACAATTCAGGAAATATAGTAGAGACAAATTCTGCAATGGTAATATCACTGGAGGCAGCAGGGAAATGAAAGGGAAACTTTGGCTTGCTGCCACACATGGAGTGAAGGATCTTGCTGAAGGAAGCCTGAGGCAGGATAAGGAAGGAGAGCAGAAACATCCAGGCTTTGAAAGCCAAAGTCATTTGGCCCCAGTCACAGCAGTGCAGCCACATCTTCATCAACACAATTTCTCTGGAACAATGACATAGAGTCTCTGTTGCTCTTATGCATAGCCAAGGTTATTGATTACAATAATTATAGCCAGTGACTCATAATACAACCTACTGAGCATCATGTGGTTGTTAATATTGAAGTTTGTTAAGTCTCACTCCATTCTGTGCTCCCACAAAAAACATATTTAATCATTATGATTTTGGTAATTAACAGGTAGATAATCACCTTTCAAAGCTGTTCAACTTCTTTCCCAGTTAATGGAACTGTATGGTCCAAACCCATCCCTTGTCTGCTCCTCATCAAGTCAGAAGAGAAATACACTGATTCCCTTAGGATCATAACAGAGTTTGGGAACTGAGTCTTGATTTCCAATACCAAGAACACAATGTTAGTTAAAACAGGAAGCTATATATCAGTAGCCAATCTCTCCCTTCTCATCTCACAACCTCACAATTTGGAGAAATACTTATCTATTCTGTTCACCACTTTGCTAAGGCAGCATGTTATTTTTATTGCAAAACTCTCTCTCTCTCTCTCTCTCCCCCTCCCTCCCTCCCTCTCTCTCTCTCTCTTTCTCTCTTGCCTTTGGGTAGGAGAGAAAAATGCTATTTACACCTTCTGTTTTGTTGACGAGGACAACTATTCTGCCACTTCTAAAAGGCTCAGTCCCTCATATGTCCATACAGAGAACGGGGCACACAGTGGCCACTTTAAAACCTTCTACAGCAGGACCCTGACAAATACAGTTCCATCATGCAGAAGATGCTATTTTTGGTGACTCATCTTACAAGACAGAAATATTCGGATCCAGTAGAATCTTTTCAGTCCTTCTCCGAGAAGCACCTATCTTTTCCCCCCCTCCCCCCCCCCCCCCATGGCTCACATGCCTAGCAAAAGATTTCTATGATCTACACACAGCTTCCTTTCTGCTATTCTTTCAAGGAGCTTATCTGAGTAAGAAAATCAGATGCAGATCTTACTGTGCCCTTCCAAAGAGCAGTGTCTTTGAGTCTAATCTAAAAAGTCCATTAGATGGCAGCAGAGAAACCAAATTGTGATTTCCCATTTCCTGGCATGCTGTAGCGGCATGGATGGAACAGCCCCAGCATCACTCTGAGTCTGATAGAACCAGAAGCTGTTTTTTAGGTGTTACTATTTTAAACTATCAAGATTTCATTCCTGTGGGAATAAGGGAGTGGATGCAACAGTCAAGAAGTTTTTCTGAAACTTTGCACTTTCATGGAGATAGCACCAATGCTCCTTGTTAGGAATATGGTACCTTTCAGTGGGTAGGGGCTTTGAAAAGAAATGCACAGGGAAGAGACTGTCCTGAAACTCTGGAGCAGGTGGGAGAAAGGTAACTTGCAAGCAAAACCAAAAGCTTCAGCTTGAATAACAAAGTGCTGGGTAGGATGATAGTAACAGAGAACGGGCTAAGACCTGCCAGTCTGAATAGCTGTTCTAGTTGAAGAAAGGTTTGCTGAGTGTTGGAATCATGTTTGACTCCTAGGGACCACAAAGTATTCCAAATACTCAAACAGAGGTTGGTGAAAAGTCCTTTTCTCTAGAGTATCACAGATGTACTAGGCAGGAAAAAGGCAAAGGATTACTTGAACTTGATTTATGTGGAGTGTTTGAATCCCTTCAAAGGAAGGATACCCTTGGTAAGATGAGTCAGTGTGTGATTAGTGCAGCAAAATTAGGCATAAAGTTATAGGAAAAATGGACAAAGCTGTGCAAATGGCATATTAAGTATGCATACTCTCCTAGGACTGAAAGAACTCTACCTTAGTTGAATCCATCTGAATACCTTTTAAGGAAATTAATTAGGTGCTATCAAGTCGTTTTTGACTCCTAGAGACCATATAGTATTCCAAATACTCAAATATAGGTAGGTGAAAAGAACTTTTTCTAGACTACCACAGATATTATGTGCAGGAAAACTTCAAAAAATTACTTGAACTTGGTTGGTAACATTATTTCATGTTATTTCCTTTTAAGAATTTCCCATTTATATGTTTTATTAAGTTTAGAAATAATATTTTAAAAGTGTACGTATTAGTATGTAATCTTAACCATGAACTATGTAACCTGATTACTATTATTGTATAAAGACTAATATACTTTAAAAAAGATACCCATCCCATTTTATTAAATATTATAAGATGAACCGGGCGGGGGGGGAGGATTCGTACTAAACTAATTATGTCAAGAAAGAGAAGGGAAAAGAAAAGAAAAGAAAAAATAAAAAAATAATTAAAAATGGAATAACTGAACAAAATAGATAAACAATTTTATCTACACTGTAAATATAGAAGAAAAAAACAGATTTCATGGTCTATCTGGAGATGATAAAATCTGCTACAATTTCATGATAATTCAAGTTTTGAACCTGGAGGTAAACCTGGAATTGCAGTATCCGATCTTACCTCTCAGTTATTACAAAACTAATTCAAAAGCTCAGAGTTTACCAGTTTCATTAAGCCAATTGCTAGAGACTGGGGCACAAAGGTTCTCGGAGAAATGAAGATTCTTCTTCTGTCCAAGTTATTAGATCCAAAGGTCTCAGTGGCGATATGAACTCTTAGGCAGAACTCTTGACAAATATGTGGAGAGGCTTCTATATTGCAATGTCTGGGATCTTTCTGAACGTTCTAACAAGGTGAAAAAAAAAAGAAAAAATAACTGTCAGTGTATATGTGCGTGTTTCTATGTATGCATATGCATGTGACTCTCCATGAGTGTATAGATAGAAATACACACAAAGATATCGATATACCACTAAAACTCTCCTATCTGTAACCTTTAACTGGGCGATACGGTCGGTGGGAGGGCAACAACTTCCCAACAAAGGTACCTCAAATGGGCTAACTTAAAGAATGTGAGGACCCACAACTCCTCTGGGATTGAAATTGGGGAACTTTGTGGCTGCTTCAGCAATGCACTGCAGCAGTCGGCCCAGGTCACACGATTATCATGGGCGTATCGTGACCTCTGTCCCTCCACCCTCTGTCCCCTGTCCCGTCGGCTGGCAGCAAGGCTTGACTTGTGAGTGAGCGACCATTGTCTGCTGTGGAACCGAAAAAGAGATTTGAAATCTCTTAATGGCAGTTGGCAGTGAGGGAAGGACGGGGAGCGACTTTGAGGCCTGTTGTCAAGGTAGGGCTGGCTGGGGGGTGCCGGTGGTCGATGGATGTATCCACTTCCTCCATTGAGGGAAGGGGCCCTTAGGAGCACACTGGAATGTGAAGTGGGGATGCAGTTTTCCTCACAGACCATGTCTGCCTGGGTTCCCCTCCCCTCAGCGAAGGGAGAGGCTGAGGAGAAGAGGGAGGGGGAGGAGGGCAGGGGGAGGAGGAAGCTTCACTGGGGCTATCCTGAGGGTTGTGAGGGCAGGGAAAATGGCACAAGTCTATATAATATATGAAAATGAAGGGAGGGAGAGAGGGAGGGAGTAAGGAGGAGAAAGGAAAGGAGGGAAAGAAGGAAGGGAGGGAAAGAAGGAAGGAAGGAAGGAAGGAAGGAAGGAAGGAAGGAAGGAAGGAGGGAGGGAGGGAGGGAGGGAGGGAGGGAGGGAAGGAAGGAAGGAAGGAAGGAAGGAAGGAAGGAAGGAAGGAAGGAAGGAAGGAAGGAAGGAAGGAAGGAAGGAAGGAAGGAGGGTGGGTGGGTGGGTGGGTGGGTGGATGGGTGGGCAGGCAGGCAGGCAGGCAGGCAGGCAGGCAGACTTCTGCCCGCTTCCCACTAACATAGTCAATAGGGAAGCTAGGAGCAAGTCACAAGTTGCTCAAGCTCACACTGGTTTTTTGCCCTTGATCATTCTGTTTCTCTGTTTAGCTAAGGAAATATCTCTGAAAAGATGACCCAGTGGCTCACTGGTTGTCTAGTATATAACATGTAAACCTGATCCTGTTGCCCCCTATTTAAACCAGTGGGTCATTTATACATCTTCCCATTTAGCTTCATTTATTTGTCAAAAACGTCTGCTTTAACAATAGTGCTGGAGAAGAAATAGTTTTGGATGAGAATGAGATCGTGGGAGGAAGACCAATTTGGTCACATTCCTGAAACGATCCTTCCAGAAAGTCCAGGTTGGAGGGATTGAACCCCAGAGTTCTCAAAGGGAGGGACTAACCATGAATGCAAGTGCCATTGTACGGAATCCCCAGAATTCCCGGATGGAATCTCCATCTTCAGCAATTATGTCATCTTGCCTCCTTTTTCCTTCAGTCCAACAGGCTTCCCAGGTGTCTTTTTCCCAATCCTTCCAACTGGACACACACAGAAAGAAAAAAAAAAACATTAAAGTCGTTTCCACCTCTTGATCTCTCTATTCCTCTGTCCTTTTACATTGATTTTACTGTACCATACGGTAGCTGCAATGGTAGCGAGTTGCTTCTGCTGGAATTGATTGGAGATATACTGAATCATTATTGGGATGAATTGAGTTAAAGAAATGCAGATATCATTCTGGAGGAGCTTTGGTCTCAGACTTCTGAAAAATCTCTCTCCAGTGATGTCTTGTGGGATGAAGAGGCCAATCCAATTCCATCCAAAATATTTCAAGAGCTGAGTAATCCCTTCATACTGGAGGCTTTCATGTGGAGTCATCCAGAAGAAAGAGGGGAACTGAGTTTTATCACTCAGAGCAGGGTCAAAAGAGCCATAACTGAGCTGTGGGTGGGAATAATAATGATGCATTTTAGACTTGGTATGTATTTCAGTGAAGTAATAATTCATTACTAAAGGAACATTATTGTTTCATATTGCAAAATGTATTTAAAAGTAAAATGTTAATGATTAAATACATTTTAATGTATTTTAAAGTAAAACCCTTTGCAATCAAGCCTCTTCTGAGGTATCATGTAGGAATGAGTGAAAGCCACAGTGCGGTTCACACCAAAGGCAAATAAGTACAGCACAGGATTCACCAGCTTTGGATATTCAATTCTACCTCACTGTGTCTTGATGCAAAAACGTCTAAGAAGCTCTAGCCCCAGTTAGTCAACTGAAATGCTATTGCATCAGCCACCGCAGAAAGACGGGGGAAACAGGCATCTTTTGGCAGTTGCTTCCATAAGATGCCTAGATAGAAAGGAGAACTGTTGAATTTGGAGAATGAACAAGTCCATCCTCACAAGAAACTTGACCTTTGGAGCCAGAGCACCATTAATATCCCAGCCACTGCTTTCTGGAGTAAGTCATGGGGACAAATCCCTCAGGCTCTAATTTGGGTGATCAGAAATAGAAGACAGGCAGGACACAGTGACAAGGGAAACTCTTCATGAAGACTGAGAGGGAGAGAATATTCTTCATGTAGCAACAGCTAACTCTTATTTGGGGGCTTACATTATAATAGTAGAATATCTGGTGCTTTAATGATGAAGGTTTTTTAGTAGCATAGGCAAAATGGGTATGGTGTCAACTATACTGTTTTGGCATCTGATATCTAACATTTGTATCCATTAAGGAGCACCACTGTGGCAATGATATTTCATACTTTGCACTTTGTTGAGGTAATGAAACCTGTTGAAATGTCTGAATTCCCGAACACTTCAGCTGCTTTTGCTGCTTCCCCCCCCCCCTTTTTTGTCCCCATGCAATTTCTGAGCTACCACCCGTTTATTTCTAAGCATTTCTATGAACCCCGATACCTGTGGAATCTTGTAGGCATTTAAGATGTTGGCCATCTGAATGGTGGTCGGGGAGGAGAGGTCACCAATGACAGCCATGACCTTCTGATCCTTTATAGAATTATAATTAGGAAGACAGATTTGCTCCAGGAAGAGGAGGTTCAAAAGATGCTCACTGGCTTTCAGTGAATTAAATGCATTATCATACACTTTTGAGCCCAAGGTGATGTTTCGTAATAAGTTCTCATTCATGTTGATCTTCTGAATGGCGAAAGTGAAGGCTAGGACATGCTGGAAGGTTTTAGGCAATGGGCTGCAAGAAGAATTTCATTTAGTTCTACACTCTTAGAATGAGACAAGTATTTCAATTAAATACCTTCTTTCATAATGTTTTTCTCTGTGGTTAAAAATAACATCTCTGTCTGCTTTAATGAGTATTAGAGAAGTGAAGTATGTACCCATGTTTTCTGCGTGTGTGTGTGGGGGGGGAAAGCTTGAATTGTTAAAATTCTGTAGCTAAGAAGTCCGAGAGATGTGGAAGGCATGGAATGAGGAGCTGAGGTGGAGGGTCTGAATGTCATTTGAAGATCATTTGGGCATCTAAGCCCCACATATTGAGAGGTTTAAAACAGCTCATGGAATGAAGAGGATGGTTTCATATTTTTTGGGCAGCTGTGCAATTTAACAAGCGGAAATTGATGGATTATGCCCACATTTGGGCATATTGTTACTCAAGATGTAACATTTTATCACATTAATTTATTTAAACGTGTCCCACCTTTGCACACATCAGACAAACAAGGAGGCTTACTACATGAAAAGTACAAAGCTCAAACAAGCACCATCTATTTAAAATAAAAGCACGCATTAATTTTATATACACAAACGGGAGGGGGTATTGTGCTGTAATGGGTCCTTGTGAAGTGTTTGCAAATAATAAATAAGTTATAAAAAGAAAACCATGTAATTATATAAGGGGAGAAGCATTGATATATATGAATAACTTTGATTAGTACATGAGATGGTAAACATTTTTGACAGGGCTTCTTTTTCTTGCATACAAAATAAAAATTAGAGGAAAAATGTTATTAAAATCAAACTTGGGAGTGTTTCCCATAAGCAGATTAATTCATATATAGCAACACCCAGATGAAAAACCAGGAGTCTACAAGGGACTATTCCAATAGCTGTTATCATTAACCAGGAGAGAGATATAAATCACAGTCATGTCTAAACCAGTTTTAATGCTCATCTAAAGTGGAAGAATTTTAACCAGATTCAGGTGAATTCAATCACAGTAAAGCAAAGTTGAAATACAGATCATTGTTTTGTTCAAAGAAGTACTTGCTTTCCTCTTAAGGATCCTGCTGGGCGTTCCATAAAGCTGAGTAAAGACAATTCAGGAAATATAGTAGACACAAATTCTGCAATGGCAATATCACTGGAGGCAGCAGGGAAATTAAACTGAAACTTTGGCTTGTTGTCACAGATGGAGTGAAGGATCTTGCTGAAGGAAGCCTGAGGCAGGATAAGGAAGGAGAGCAGAAACATCCAGGCTTTGAATGCCAAAGTAATTTGGCCCCAATCACAGCAGTGCAGCCACATCTTCATCAACACAATTTCTCTGGAACAATGGAATAGAGTCTCTGCTGATCTTATGCATAGCTGAAGTTATTGACTATAATAATTATAACCAGTGAGTCATAATACAACCTACTGAGCATCACATGGCTGTTAATATTAAACTTTGTTAAGTCTCACTAGGTTTCATGCTTCCATAAAAAACAAACTTAATCATTATGATTTTGATAATTAAGAGGTAGAGAATCACCTTTCAAAGCTGTTCAACTACTTTACCAGTTAATGGAACTGTATGGTCCAAACCCATCCCTTGTCTGCTCTTCATCAAGTCAGAAGTTAAATACATTGATTCCGTTAGGATCATAATAGAGTCTGAATGGCTGTTCTAGTCGCTGATCAATTTCCCTTAGGAGCACTTCTAGGTATTTCTTTCTTTTCTTTTTTGACATCTCATTTTCATGAGCTATAGAAAGAAAATTACAGAACCTAAACCTTTGTCTTCTTCTGATGTAAGGTTGTGGGATTCAATAAAAGTCTTCTTACAGGCTCTTGCCAAAAAATCTCCAGCATGTCTTAGCTCTTACTGTTGCCCTTCGCAAGATCAACAAGGATAAAAGCTTGTTAGCAAACATCACTTTGCATTCCGAAATATATGACAATGCTTTTAATTCATTGAAAGGCAGTGTCAGTTCTCCTCTCTGAATAACACTATTTAAGACATAAGCAGGTCAGCGACAATATCAGTGAATGTGCACTTGGTCTTCCTCCTCAGTGTTATGTGGTATCAAAGTCACAATGGCCCACTTTGCTCTTCATTAGACAAACATGAGAATGAAACATTGCATCCAGACTTGACAACTGAAGTGGCCATATTGGAAAAAGAAACCCTCTAGGAGCATATGTGAGTTTTCAAAGACAGGGTCCCTCTGGTCTCACACTGGGCATCCTTGAACCATGAAGGGGAAGGGCTGGGTCCCCATTTCCAACTTATCATGGTAGAAATATACCTTGGTCACACCTTTATTTTGTCATGTCCCCAGGATGCGGCTTTCATCTGCACGCCAGTGCATGAGTAGAACTGACTTAGGTCATTCATAGCCGTTCATGTTAAAGAAGCATTTTCCTCCCATCAGTTGGCAGCAATCATTGGGAATTCCAACATCTGAATCTTATAACCCACTGTTCTATCAAAGGGAAGTTGGATGACCTGTGAGGAATGGAAGCCACTTAGTCGCGACTAGCCACTTAAAACAGGGATGGGCATCCCCTCCCAGGAAAAGTGGGATAAAAATATCTCCATCAATCATCATGATCGTCATGATCATCCTGCTGTAGTGAGAGGAATAACAACAAGGAGCATTGCTGATCAATGCTGGAAAAGCAAAGACATTCTCAATTGCAAGTGTCTATTTCTGTCACCCCCATTAGACTCTGTCCTCTTCTGCTGGTGTTGGAAGCTACCATCTTGAATACCAGAAATTAAGTAAGCTGGAGGAACAAGTATGCTCTTATGATTGCTTCCAGTGTTCAGAGGAAAGTATGTCAATCCAAATTCATAAGGAAAAATAATATATACATTTCTTAAAAATACATTGTGTTCTACTCTAAAGGAGGACTGCTGACTCATGTCGGAAAAGCAAAGACATTATTGATTGATTGTTTATTTTTATCACCCCCATTAGACTCTGCCTTCTTCCACCTTTGTGAAAAGCTGCCACCTTGAATACCAGAAAATAAGTAAGGGGGGAAAAAAACAATTTCTTTAAAAATACATTGTGCCCTATTCTTTTTTTTTAAATAAAAACTTTATTAAGTTATAAAAAGCATAAAGATAAAAGCAAACTAATAATCAAGGAGAAAAATAGAGAACAAAGAATACAAAAGTGATGGAAAGTAAAGAAAAGGGAAGAAAAAGACAGTACAAAAAGAACAACTTCCAACTTCTTATACAGCAGATGTAGATAAATCATATAATAACCTCCTACTCTAAAATGACATCTTAACATACATATTTTATATAACCTATTAATTTAATCAAATCCATATATCATAATTTAATTTTTTTTTCTGTCTCCTGCAAAATGTCCAAAAGAGGCTTCCAA
Source organism: Liasis olivaceus (assembly GCA_030867105.1). Classification (NCBI taxonomy): domain Eukaryota; kingdom Metazoa; phylum Chordata; class Lepidosauria; order Squamata; family Pythonidae; genus Liasis; species Liasis olivaceus. Next base: position 102,435,259 of record CM061351.1, read on the forward strand.
TTGACATTAAAGTTAGTCAGTGTTCTTTCTCTAAGCAAAGCTGTCAATGTTGCCATCTCAGCTAACTCCATCATCTTCACCATCCATTCTTCCATTGTAGGTAATGTCGAGACTTTCCATCTTTGAGCACATGAAAGTCTAGCTACAGTTATATAAAAACAAAGGTCCATGAGCTTTTTTCAATTGTTTATCCATCAGTCCCAAAAGGAAGTCTCTGGTTTTAACTGTATATTAACCTTCAAAATCTTCTGAATTAATATATGATTTTTGGTCAGCTTCAACAATAGTGCTGGGGAAGAAATCGTTTTGGATGATGGTGGGAACCTGGGAGGAAGATGCGACATCATCAGCTTGGTCACATTCCCCAATCGATCCTTCCACAAAGTCCGAGTTGGAAGGACCGAGCCCCAGAGTTCTCAAAGGGAAGGACTCAACATAAATGAAAGTGCCATTATATGGAATCCCTGGTTTAAGGAGGTAGGTTAAAATTAAACAGGAGAAAGATGATCATTACTTTTCTTAACTGCTGAAATACAAAATTAGTAGTGGGAGAGCTCTTCAGAAGTCCACTGAAAGCTTCCCACTGAGTTTAGAACATCATTGGCACCCTGAAGAAATGATGCAGTTCTAAAGTCTACCTTATTCTACCTTATTTCTTCCAAAACATCAAGCTCTTAAGGCCCTTTAATAGAGGTGGTTGACTGAACCCTGCAAGGTTGATACTGATAGGAGGGTCACCCGTTTAGCATAGATTAAGGTGGTTCCATTCCCCTTTCCTTTCTTTTGAGATGCTTTTGGTCAGAACCTGGGTTAGGCTTAGGGTAAAATATCACTTCCGCCCTCTGACATTATTCCAGGACTTAATCGGGTCATCTGCAACACCAGGAGCAAAATCTTCCTGATCCACAAATGTCATATATGCTACCATGGGTCCTAATGCTCCCATACTCTAAATGTACTTGTGAACCAATTCAGAGGATTTAACCAATAGTGCTGTGTAACCTTCTTTGCAGAGAGGAAATAAAAACACCACCATTTGGTGGGAAACCAACCCAGAGGGAATGGATGCAGGGAGGGAAGCAATATTTTCAGCGGGTAGAATTTACTGTCTATTGAAGGATGGGTGAATAGCACCCTATACTGGCAGTGGGGAAAGGCCAAAACTCTGGTTTCCTTTCAAAGTAAAAGTCACAAGGATTTTTACCCCCTTTCTCATGGAATAAATTTTTCTTTTTAATTACATTAAATTAATGCAAAAATGGTTCTACACAAAGAATGTATTCTTTGACCGTCCTACTTGGGACATTTATCTTATCTGAATTAATTTATTAAAAACTTCTGCAAACCATTTATTAGCCTAGCATGGAGAATGTATTATAAATGTATAGGCAGAGGGATAATAATGGGAATGCTTGCTGACCCATTTTGGAAAAGCAAAATTATTATCCATCAACTTGCGTTTTGTCATTCTGGTTAGTTACCACCTTCTTCAACATGTGTAGAAAGCTGCCATCCTGGATACCGAAAATTAATGAAGCAGGGGGAACCTATTTGCTGCTATGACTGCGTTCATTGTTCAGAGGGAAGGATTTCAATCAAGACTGGTAAGAGGCACAAAAGTCTACTTACATTAATTCTAATAGAAGAGAATATATGTAGCTCAGGGTTGAACTGCAGAGTCCTTGGAGTTCTCTGAGCTTGGTTGCTTTCTTGCAGACATTTCATTACCCGAGTAGGTAGCATCTTCAGTTACTAGGTAACATCTCCTCTTTCCATATACATTTGTCAGGTTCAGCCCAAGATACTGAGCGGGACAATTCAGGAACAGTTCAGTTACTATATTAGCTTACACCTACTAGACAGAATCTCGCCAGACTAACTCTAACCCCCAACGACACCAACGAAACCCACTGAATTCCTTAGGGAGGTGCCAGTCTCCTCCTCTTCACTTTCACACACTACGGTTGAGGGCTGAGGAGATGCTTGGGATTCCTCCCCCCTTCCCTATGACCTTGGACCTCCGTGCCATGATCCTCCTCACCCATGACTTCCATCACAAGATTGCCCTTCATAGTTATAACAATTCAAAATGATAAGAAAGTTTAGGTAAGTCAGGGTTTGGCAAATATCCACTATTTGGCACGGCCCGCTGAGCTCCTGTATTGGTCCCAAAAGGGGTTGGATCTTTTCTTTTCTTCGCAAGGAATATTTGCTAAAACATCAGTAGCAACTCAATATGGAAAATGATTACAGATCTTGCTTATGAATTTTAGATGCCAAGGAATGTGAAAAATGCCCAGAAGACCACTATCCAAATGAGAAGCAAGATCACTGCATTCCCAAAAGTGTCACCTACTTATCCTACAGAGAGCTCCTGGGAGCAGTTCTGGCTACTTGTGCAGTTTCTTTCTCAGGAATCACTGTTGTGGTGATGGGGACTTTCATCCTCTACCAGAACACTCCCATCATCAAAGCCAACAACTGGGGCATCACCTGCACCCTCCTCTTCTCACTCCTGCTGTGTTTTCTCCGCTCCTTCCTTTTCCTTGGTTGCCCAGGGACAGCCACGTGCCTTCTTCGGCAGACAATTTTTGGAGTTGTCTTCTCCATCGCAGTGTTTTGTGTGTTGGCCAAAACCGTCACTGTAATTCTAGCCTTTATGGCCACAAAGCCAGGGAACAGGATGAGGAAGTGGGTGGGGAAGAGGCTGGCCATCTTTGTCATTGTTCTCTGCTCCTTGATTCAAATGACCATTTGTGCTGTGTGGCTGATAATTTCTCCCCCTTTCCCAGAGTTGGACATGCACTCCCAATTGGGTGAGATCTTGATGCAATGCAATGAAGGCTCAGAAATCATGTTCTACATTGTGCTGGGCTACATGTGGCTTCTGGCCATCATCAGCTTCATGGTGGCCTTCTTTGCTCGGAAGTTGGCTGACAATTTCAATGAAGCCAAGCTCATCACCTTCAGCATGCTGGTCTTCTGCAGTGTTTGGGTATCCTTTGTGCCCACCTACTTGAGCACCAAGGGGAAATCCATGGTGGCTGTGGAGGTCTTCTCCATCTTGGCCTCAAGTCCTGGCTTATTAGGTTGCATTTTCCTGCCCAAGTGTTATATTATTGTGCTGAGACCAGAGCTCAACACCAGGGAACAGCTTGTCAGAAAAAAGGATGGTGTGATACAAGGATAGGGTAAAAATGATTTAAGAATTAATGGGTCAAAGAATTTTATTCATGAATGGTTTTCCTTTCCCTTCACTATTTCTGTAATATAGAAATCAAAATGCACATGTACTAGCAAAAAGCCTAGGTATGTGTGCATAATTTAGTCTAGATTGAGGATTTACTTGCTTTATCTGAAAAATCAGACGAACCCTTGCAGCACCGCTTCAGACTAAGAGATTTTATTAAATGTCTAAACTTTTGTGAACTACAACTTCCTCACAGTAAGTTAAGAACTGCATTCAATTGTCTAGTGGATAGAGCCATGACAAATGTAATATTGTTTGTTTGGCTTGTTATGCATGTTTGTGTATTTGTATGTGTATGTAAATATACACATAGACACAGAAGGCGAGCAGAATGTTGAAACAATTGTGATGTCAAGAGGAAGGAACCTGAGGGTTCTCTGCTACACGATGTAACTTTGAACACACCGTTGTCCAAAGCAGTTCTCCAAAGAAGAGCAGGAAATCCGTGTTAATTACAATTTGGCTGCCCCACTGCTGGTAGCTCCTATTCGAACTCGGGCAGTGTCTTCTTGGTCGTCTCATTTGTTCATCACCTTTCTGTGCTGAAGTTCTATGACAAAAATGGAAGATAGGAAACTTATATAAATATTTAGCATCTAGTTCTTTTCAAATAACTAAAAGGCATATAAGGTTTTTTCCCCCTATGAGCTACATTCATATAGACATATTTTGTCAGAGCACTCTAAAAAGCATTCTTTCATAGAGTTGTGTCTGGCCTGAAAATTCTTGCTTCCTGCCTCTCCATCTTCAGCAACGTGTCATCCTGCCTCCATTTTCTTTGAGGCCAAATGGCCTTCCCAGGTGTCTTTTTTCCAATCCTTCCAACTGGACAGAGAGAGTGATAAGAAAATTGCATTAAAGTGGCTTCCACCTCTTGATCTCTCCATTCCTCTGTTCTGTTTCACCTCATTGAAAATGTTAGATTGTTTCAGAAAGTTCTCATAAAACAGGCGCACATGATTTTTTTTTTAGCCCTTGGGCCTCCTTGGTCTTTGATCAGTTAGCTGGGAACCTTACTCAGAAACGGAGTGGTCTTGGTATGGTTTTTGCACACTCCTGAAGCCAGTTGTGCAGTTAGGTCTGGGCCTTGGGGCTCAATGTGCAGGGGTGCGATGAAAAATATGTTAAAAATATCAGACATGAAAAGGAAAAGGAAAAATGTCATGAAAATGAAAGGAAATAAAATAAGGAGTGACTTTAACAACTAAATAGACATCCGCATAGAAAAAGAAAATAATAAAGAGAAATGTTCGATATCTAATCAGCTATTTGTTTTGCCTGACTCATCTCCTTCTTGTTCTGACCATTGTGCCTCACCAGGCACCAAAGAAGGACCTGCAATCACTCTTTCCAAAGCTTTCTAGTTCTCACACAACTAAGGAAAACACTTATGATCTCTTTCTTACTTTTAACCATTCTTTACCAGGGCAGTAGCAGGTATTAATTGATACTTTTGGACTCCTACTGCTTGTTGGGTAGTGTACTAGATTGTCTGAAGCCTAATTGTCTAAAGCTATCTAAAAAACTCTGGTTAAACTGTCCTTTGCAAGCACTCAAATGATTCCCTTCTCTGACCTGCTTAGGATAAAATTTGGCTAGAACCCAAGGGAGTTATTAAAATAAATGGTCCCAGAGTTATAGCCAATATGACATATCTATTGAAATAGTATTACAGATATGATCTCCCTCTGTTCTCTCCCAGAACACCATCTTCATTTCATCCAGAAATCAGAGAATGATGTCTTCAGCCTGCCATCTGCTATGGAATAAATAACATAAGTTAACTCTAGGCTACACCATACTCTTCAGGTGGATCTGGTATTTCTTCTGGCCATTTAAGCTCTCAGGACAGGAACTTCTAGCTGAGTTCTCGACGGAGCTTGGATTGCCAGCAGTGTATCTCCTGGGAAGCACTTGCAAAGGTCCTCATCTGTCACATAGGCTAATTGGTTGTTCTGTACATCATTGGTGATGATTTTGGTACTCTGCTGCACCCACATCTTCTGCTGTACCAGCTCTCACTCCCAGTGCTCCAGTTCCTCCGTCTTTGCTTTCACTCAATCAACTTGTGGGTGATTTTATGGGTGTTACAGCCAGGCCCCATGCCTTTCCATTAAATCCTGTTCTTGGATTTCTTCTTGATCAGTCTGATGCTCTCAAGGACATTTGTAATGTTGTAAATATGTTTCTTCTCCTGTGCTGCCAGGATATCTGCTGCCAGATTGAGGGCAAGCACATCATCCTTGACCTCCTGCAGCAGCGAGACAAGCTTCATGGTTAGCAGCCCCAGGCTCTTCTCGCCCCTGGCTCAGGGCACCTCCCAGCAGCTGCAGCCTGGAAACTGCCATCCAGATGGCTTACACTGCTGACAACACAACAAGTGTGCAATTCCCAGTGCTCCACTGTGGTCTCACATGCTGACCCCCTCCACCACTTCCAGTCACCACAGGTCATGCCCACCTTAAGGCTATAGTAAAAATGATATATTACCATCTTACACTATTATCTGCCCTACATTTAGAACAAGTTATCTGATTCACAACTTCCAAATTAGTCAATGGATAGTAAGAAATCACACTCCACTTTGTCCAACATACTCACTGAGTTAAGGAAAGTCCAAGAGGAGAAGACCAGATAATGTATACGTGAACTTGTGGTTTTTAAGAATCATTACATCAGAAGTGCCATATTGAGAATATGGAACAGATATAAATCCAGACTGTGTCCAAAAGTGCCTTTATGGGTCTCAGCACAAGAAACATTTTATAGGAAAGAAAAAGTAGGCGAAGAAAAATGGTTAACTTATTGCGAGTTGTTAGAACAGGAACATGGAGAATATAAGATGAAATCAAGAGAGCAACTGGCTGCAGAAGGATTTAGTTTTCAATGGTTTTCATATACACAGTTAAGGTAGCTAATAAGACATTTGGAACTGAGCAGCAAGAGAAAGAATTTGAAGTTGAATTATGTACAAATGATGAACATAGAATTGCTAAAATGTATAAACCTTTATTGACATTTGAAGCAGAAGAACAAGTGAAAGACTGTATGATAAAATGGGCTAAGAACTTTGGGCATAACATATTGATGGAACAGTGGGAAAATACGTGGTTAAAAGGATTGAAATTATAACTTAAAAGAGAATTTTTATAAAATGATGTACCATTGGTATATGACTCCAGAACAGTTGTCTAGAATGTATAAAGGCACTTCAAATTTATATTGGAAATGTGGACAACATGAAGGGTCATTTTACCATGCCTGGTGGACTTGTAAAAAAGTCAGAAATGTTTGGGTTCAAATACATATAATGATTCAAAGAATTTTAAAGATCAACATTCAACTGAAACCGAGAACTTTTCTTGCTGGGATTAATGGAAAGTCAATTAGAAAAGAGCCATGGAAGATTATTTTTATATATGATTGCTGCTCTGAGACTATTATATATGAAAAAATGGAAAGATTCTGAAATACCCACATTGGTGGAATGGTTGGTGAACTACAGATGGCAAAATTAACTTATTTGATTAGAGAAAGATCAATAACTATGTTTATTAGTGACTGGAAACCTCTTATGGACTTTTTGCTGAAAAAAGAAAAATGAACGTTTTGAAGATTGATGAAATGAAAAAATGAATGAATTTTTTGAAGATGAGAAAGGGTATCTTATGGAAACAAGGAAATTATGATGTAACCTTAGAGAGAGAGAGTAAAATATAAATGTATCTTCTTATGCTGCTGTCAAGAAAATTGGAAGCCTCTTCTTTAGAATTTTTCCTTTCCTTTCCTCCCCTCCCCTCCCCTCCCCTCCCCTCCCCTCTCTTGCGCTGCCCTGCCCTGCCCTGCCCTGCCCTGCCCTGCCCTGCCCTGCCCTGCCCTGCCCAAATTGGAATTGCCACCTAGCTGGCATTTTTCTGTTCCAGCGCTGCCGACTGTCCACCAACAGGATAGCAGGCTGGATATCTGCCACAGTCCACTGATATGTGAGCTCAAGCAGAATTTTTAGAAGAACAGAGTTATTTTTAACAGTGTCTTAGGATATAATCACAAGGTTGGCACAAGTTTTGTCTAGGAATACAATAAACAAATGACAAATCCAAGGAACAAGACCAGAGGCATGGTGAGGTGAAATCCAGAGTTCCAAGCATGGCCTGGCAAGGGAAACATGATGGAGCTGAGGCTTGAAATGTTGTTTTCAGCACCTGTTAAATCAGCCATATGAGCCCCCACCTAATATACATCTGTAGCAGTTTCCTCCTCAGCATTGGCTCTTCTGTAGGCTTGTTTCGTGGAAAATCTCTCTGATCTGTGGAGTTCTGCTCTCTGTCGTTGAATCTTTGTCACATACCTCTGCTTAGGACAAGGTGAAAGAACTTCAGGGTCTGAGAAGCAAGGCCTCCTGGGATTGCTGGGTCTGCCTCAGCTAGAGTGGAGTCATTTGCTCCACCACTACTGGAATCACCCTCACCAAGACTGTTGTCCCTAGATTCCCCTGACTCCACTCCCCCCCCCCCACTTGTCATCAGAGGACATGTCTACCAGGGCATAACTTGAAGCTAGGCTTTAAGAGCAGAGAAGTAGCAATGAGGACCTTCACAAGAGAAAGTATGCAGTCTGTGGCTCAATCCTGAAACGTAGGAGGCAATAATAAAAACCACATGGCATTTAACCATTATGTCAGGTGGAGGAAAAAATCTTCCATATGGGGGGATATAACTTGAGTCCAGTAACCATGGAAGTATTTCACATTATGCAGGCTTTAGGAGCACTTGCCTCAATGTTTAATGCCATTCAACACAAGGCAAAGAAATTCACAAAGGAGACATTTATTATCAGCTCTTTCTATGTCACTGCGGTAACCTAAGATGTTTTTCACATTTATTGATTTGTTCAGTTAGTGATTATTTATCTTAAACCCTGTCCTTCATTCAGCTACATCTCTTTCTGGTTCACAGCTACTGGAACAAAACACAAGAATTCCCAACCACAACAAGAGTAAGAACTAAAAAAAACAATGAAAAGCAGAAAAACTTTACAGAAGCCAGAGGAGAGGTCTTCTTGGAGAATCAGTTTCATAATGGAGGATGCATCCCTGCCATACATCTCCTTTTTTTGATCACCGCCTTGCCTTAGCAACTTGGCAAACTCTGCTTGGCTGAAAAGTAAAATAGCCTGAGGAACATCCAGGAATTCTTTTCAGCCAAGTTCTGCTGGTGAAGCACAACAGAGAGTTAGACTTCGGTGTGCTTGGATAGCACAGGAGGGGAGGGGAGGATAACTATGAAGTGTTATCACTAAGAGTTGTATATCAATCAGATCATGGAGACATAGTTGCTATAGAATATACACTTCAACATTAGTAAAAAAAGAAATCAAATGGAGCCCTTTTAAATGGAGGTTTAATGACTAGTAGTGGCATGGATATATACGTGGGTGTGTGCTTTCAAAAATATCAAGCAACTGGTTGTTATTGAGATGTCAAAGTCCTGCTCCTTTATTCCATGCATCATACATGCACATTATGTAAAAAAGAGGAAGGGCTTCAGTTGTGTGGTTGTGTCTGCCATCTTGAGTTTTTGGGCTGTCCCCTAAAGATGCTTCTGGTCACCAGGAAAGTACTGAAAAATATGGATATGACCATTAAAGTATCCTTCTGGTCAGATGTTCTTTTGTGTTTAGATGTGGCTTCAACAGTATGATATAGCACTTGGGGAGAAAGATGCAGCCCAGGAGACCCGCAGTAGAAGCCAAGATGGAGAAGATCTCCACAGCCACCATGTATTTTCCCTTGGTGCTCAGATAGGCTGGGATGAAGGACACCCAAATGCTGCAAAACACAAGCATGCTGAAGGTGATCAGCTTGGCTTCATTAAAAGTATCAGGCAATTTTCGAGCAAAGAAAGCCACAGTGAAACTGGTGGTGGCCAGGAGCCCCATGTAGCCCAGGACAAGGTAGAACATGGAATCTGAGCCTTCGTTACATTGCACAATGATCTCCTCAGTCTGGGAGTGTATGTCCAACTCTGAGAAGGGAGGAGATGTGACCAACCACACTGCACAGATAACAGCTTGAATTAAGGAGCAGAAGACAATGAGGGATCCTGCCAGTCTTTTGCCTAGCCATTTCCTCATCCGGTTTCCTGGCTTGGTGGCTAGGAAGGCCAGAACTACAGTGATAGTTTTGGCCAAGACACAGGAAACTGAGATAGAGAAAATGGTGCCAAACATCATTTGCCTAAGAAGGCAAGTCACTTCCCCAGGCCAACCAATAAACAGGAGGGAGCAGAGAAAGCAAAGGAGGAGAGAAGAAAGAAGGATGCATGTGATGTTCCTGTTGTTGGCTTTGACAATGGGGGTGTCCCAGTGCAGAATAAAAGTCACTGCCACTAAAAGGAGGGTTGCTGAAAAGAAAAGAATCAAGGAAGTCAGAATGACTCCCAAGGGTTCTCCAAAGGATAAGTAGCTGAAACTTTTGGGAAGGCACTGGTCTTTTTCTGCATTGGAATAATGATCTTCTGGGCACCTCTCACATTGGTCTGCATCTGAAATACATGAGGAAAGCCTTGTCATTACCCAATATGCAGAACCTTTTACAGAGCTAACTTACAGAAATCACTCCTGGTGATGCTGTTTGCTTACACATTTCTCCTTAAACAATAATGCTTTCTTAAACTTTACCAAACTATTTGTACTATCCTGAAAGCAAAAGAATTCGGTTCAAGTTCCACAATATTAGCAACTTGTTTTCCACTCTCACTCCCCCTCCCCCCAAAGTCCTGCTGTGCTGCCTCATTGTGATGGGGTGTGTTCCTGGGAGGGTTGAACAAAGAAAGTCAGGAGTGTAAGCCAAAAGTATATATTTCCAGCAGGATCACCCAAGGTGTGAAAGTCATTCCAGCTGCCCGGCTAAAGCAAGCTGTCGCCTATATTGGGCAGCAGCAATATCAAGAGATGCCAGAGGCAGATGATCATGTTAGTGACAATGGCTAAAGCATCAATTCATACTGTGCTGGAGAAGACAATGGAAAACCACATCTGTATTTATACCAAGAAAACTATATGGATAGAAATTATCAAATGATTGATGATATAGTGCCAATGATAGGCCTCTCAGGTCAGATGGCACTCAACATGCTACTGAGGAAGAACTGAGAAGCTTTCAGAGTCCTAATGGCATTTATGACGTGGCTAGATTAAAGCCTTCAGGACATCCAGTTGCTGATCTTGCCATACAGGAAAAGAAAATCTGAAGCTGCAAAGATAGAATTACAGTAGGAACACGGAATGTAAAAAGCATGAACACAGGAAAGCTCAACACAGTGAAAGATGAAACTAGTAGAAATTGACATCTTAGGCATTAGCGAATTGAATGGACTGGGACTGGACACTTTCAGTCAGAAGATCACACTGTTTATTGCTTAGGACAAGAACAACAAAGAAAAAATGGCATTGCTTGTATAGTTATAAGGAATATAGAAAGAACAGTACTTGGCTACAATGCAATCAACTATCAAATAATCTTGATTAGACTTTGTGGTTAACACTTTCATATGACAATCATTCAATCTTATGCTCCAACCACCAATGCAGAAGAAAAGGTGGCTGATGAGTTTTATGAACAAGTTCAATTTGAAATCAACAGAGCACGCAAACAAGATGCACTGCTTGTGATTGGAGACTGGAATGCCAAAGTTGGAAACATGAAAGGGGAAAATGTAAGTGGATTGTATGACTTTGGAAATCAAAATGAAATAGGAGACCGACTTATCAATGTCTACCACTCCAATGATTTCTTTATAGCTAACTGTCCTCAAACAACTAAAATGAGGGCTCTATACATGGACATCACCAGACAGGACAGAATACATAGAAATGGCATGGAGCTGGGATATTTGAGGACCATCTCACCCCAGTTACATCTACCTGTCCCATCAGATCTGGCAGAAAGGGCATGTTGCAGGTCCTGTCTATGAAGGAAAGTCATCTGGCAGAACCCAGGAGGAGACCCTTTTCTGCCACAGCACCTGCCCTTTGGAACATCATTTCCCCTGAGATCAGATCGGCCCTGACCCTGAAAACATGCCTTTGTCATCTAGCTTGGGATTCTGGTGGTACAGGTGGAGAGCCTGTTATATGGTTATATTTCTACAAAATGAATGGTGCTCTCCTGCAGAATATGTTTTTAATGTTTTCATAGCTGTATTTCATGCTTAATGTTTTTAAAATGATTTGTTGTTGCTGCTGCTGTGGTTATCTACGTATTGCTTTTTTGGTTTTTAACTCTGTATTCCACACAGTTGCAGCAGTGAGATGGGCAGCTCCATAAATTTAATAAATAAATAAACAAATAAACAAATAAACAAATAAATAAATAAATAAATAAAAGAATGAATGAATGAATGAATGAATGAATGAATGAATGAATGAATAAATAAATAGAAGTCAAATGGACTATATTACTGATAAAAGGAAGTGGAGGAGCTCGGTTATAGCATCAAAGGCATGGCTGGGTGCTGACTGTGGAACAGACCACAAACTGCTTGTATATGTAAGTTCCAAGTTAAGCTAAAGAAGAAGCAGAAAGCCAGCCAGTTTCCACACTATGATCTTGAATATATACCCACCATTTTCAAGGAGAACATCAAGAATTCCTTTGAAGTCCTGAAACTCATAGATAGAGAACCAGAGGAATTATGGCATGAATTTAAAGAAGTTGTTCAGAATGAATCTGAAAAGAGACTGCCAAAAATGAAGAAAGAGAAGAAAGCAAGCTGGGTGTCAGAACAAACTGTGGAAATTGCCAAGAAGAGAAGTGAAGTCAAAGTGAAGAAAGATAAAAATCTCGGAAAGAAACTTAACAAAGACTTTCAGAGATTTGTTAGAAGAGAAAGAAGCTCTATTACAACAATATTTGTAAATACATCAATGATGCAAACAGATATGGAAAAACAAGGAAAGTCTTTGAAAATATCTCTGAACTCAGAAGGAGGTTCCAACTTCAAACTGGTATGCTAAAGGATGCCAGTGGACAGATAGTAATGGATTCAAAGGAGATCAAACAAAGATGGAAGGATTGTATTGAAATACTGTACAGTAGAGAGGTCAACATCCAAGATACCTTAGAAGATATTTTATTCTTGCAAGAACCTCTAGTACTAGAAGATGAAGTTAGATCAGCACTCTGGTCATTACCAAGTTGGAAGGCTACAGAAACTGATGGAATACCCAGTGAAATATGGCAAACAACAGAAGAAGAATCAGTCAAGTTTCTAACCAAGCTATGCCAGCAAATCTGGAGAATGACACAGTGACCAACAGATTGGAAGAGGTCAATCCATATTCCAATACTAAAACAAAGGAGACTTAATACAGTGTACAAACAACAGTACAATATCTTTAACTTCACATGGTAGCAAAATAATGCTCCAACGCTGATTAGAGCACTACATGTTAAAAGTGATGCCCCATGTTCAGAAAACCACAGGTTTTAGAAAAGGCCGGGGAACACAAGACATTATTGCTGATGCATGTTGTGTAATTGAGAAAGCCAAAAAATGCCAAAAAGAAGTCACCATGTGCTTCACTGACGATAGGATGTCCTTGGATTGTGTTGATCACATCAAGCTGTGGAATGTGCTCAGAAAAAAATAGGAACACCTCAATGTTTTAGAACATCTCATTGTCCTCACCAAAAACATATACAGGTCAGGAAGCCATAGTACAGACAGAACATGGTGAAATAGACTGGCTCCAGGTTGGCAAAGATTTGTGACAAGGTTGTATACCCTCCCCTTATTGATTCAACTATATGCTGAATATATATTAAGGGAAGCTGGATTGGAAGAAGATGAGTGTGGTTTTAAAATTGGAGGAAGAAACATCAATAGCCTGTGCTGTGCTGATGACACTATCCTGATAGCCAAAAATGCAAAGGATCTGCAAGTCCAAGTGTTAAAACTTAAAGAGCATAGTGAAATAAATGGGACTAAAACTAAATATAAAGAAGACCAAATTAATGAGAACAGGTAGAATAAGCAGCCTTAGAATTGGCAATGAAGATTTTGAAATTGTGGATAGCTTCTTCCTTTTAAGATGAGACATCAATACTAAAGGAGCAAGCAGTCAAGAAATATGCTGCAGTCTAGCTCATGGTAGAACATCCATGAAGGCCTTGGAAAAGATATTCAAATGCCATGATGTGGCTCTACCTAGAAAGATCAGAATCAAGCAAGCCATGGTATTCCCTATGACACTTTATAGAAGTGAAATTTGGGCTTTGAAGAAGCAGGTAGGAAGAGTATTGACCCTCTGAACTTTAGTGTTGGAGAGACAGCCAAGAAAACAAACCGATGGATCATTGAACAACTTTGCCCTTTCTCTCTGGAAAAGGCTCTAATGCTGGGAAAGGTGGAAAGAAAGAGGAGAAGAGGACAACCAGCATCAAGGTGGATGAATTCAGTTATGGTGATGATGACTGAAGACCTGAAATTTTAAGGATAGATTGTCATGAAGAAAATCTATGTTGTTGTTAGGCATTGAAAATAACTTGATGGAAAATTATCAATCAATTTTCCACTTCCCTTTTCCTGGAAAAAAACTTCATCTCTCACCCTGGTGAACAAGATTATAATAGAAAAAAATGTATTCAACTATTGAAATAAACTTCATTTAATTAAAACAAAAAGAAAAAGCAAAGCTGCTACACTTTACCTCAGAACCATTCCAGAGTGGACTGGAGTAAAACCTTTCCCCAAGCGACTATACCAAAGTTGAAATGAACAAAAAGCGGATAAGCATGAAAGCTCTGTATAACTCTATTTATTTCTTTCACTTGCCAGTTTGGACTGAAATTCTTCCTTCGGGACATTTGGTGCAAATGTAGCAACAGGCACGTTTCCCCTCCTGAACAACCCTGCTGTATCCATGTTGGCAGCTCTCAACGCATCTGGCACGGGGAGGCACCTAAAATAACCATTGGGAACCTTTATGAGTGGGTTTCACCAACAACCTCTGGAATCCTTCCCCACCTTTGGAGAGCACACAGTTGGAAAGGGTACCGGTTTACTAAATTGGAAGAATGTTCCAACTTTACAGGAACCCTCTCGTATTCTGGGTTGTATGCTGAAGTTTACTTAAACCATGTCCATGCTTATTTACTTTTGTGTGAACACAAAAGGAGATGCGATGGTAGTGTCTACTGAGGAGTACCTATCACCCAATCTACAGAAAAATGGATAAAATGATTCTTAAAACATAAAATAACATTATGTTTTCATTCTACCTGACAACAATAAAATCTGTAGTCACTTGTAGTCACTGTAGCACTGTAGTCACTCTTCAGGGCAGAAATGAAGGAGCAAGCTGTTGGTGCAATTTCTATGCTTGGAAAATAAATACTACTTTTTTGCATTGTAGGTATCTACATAGTTCTCTAAAAATGTTTTGAAGGGAGCATATCAACAGTAGGAAACCTTGTTTCTTACACACACACACACACACACACATTATATATATATATATATATATATATATATATATATATATATATACACACATACTTCATTTGTAAATTTATTTTGCACCCACAATACCTAAGATCGAGGTAATTTGGGGGATATGGCAAAAGGAAATTGTATTGTAGATTTTAAAACATTGAGAGAAAATTCTGCAAGAAGTTTATTACCTTGTGGAAAATAAGGAGTTACTCACTAGAAAAATTGTCCCATTGTTTAGCTCAGTGTGAGCACAATCACAGATGTTCTCCGCTTGGTTGCTTACTTTTTGAATAAGAAGAGAAAAATGACATCCTGCTTGTATTTATTCTGTATATAATAGACATTTACCATAAGGATTCGTCACATTCTTTGAGCCTGTTTGCTCCTTACATTTATTCTGTCCATTTTCAAAATACATCTCCTAGTGACTTTTTAAACTTAGTAGTTTGTTGAGCCATTTAAAGCACGCACACACAAACAGAAAAACCATGCGACTGTAGCACATTATCACTAAACTGCACTTTCAAGTCATCATACAAAAGTATCTTCCTCCAGAAATGATAGTCCTTCCAAATGTCCCACCTGCTGAAACTTGTGATTCCACACAATGGCATTTTCATTGATGGTAAACTTTTCACCATCAGGGCCTCTGGAGTCCATCTTTCCAATCCGGACCCTCTGGAAGGACTGATTGAGGAAGGTGACTAAGTTGAAGACGTCGTATCCAGGGTCAAAGTCCCCTTTCTCATCAAAAAAGATTTCATCTCCTGCACTGTTATTAAAACAGGTGTTTCTCAGGAAGTGGTGAAACTGGATTTGAGGGAGCAGAAAAGATTAGATCAGAAAGCAAGGAATGGAAAAATATTCTCTCAATGAAATGTGGAGATAATTTTTGGACCAGAGAATTCTGCTCAGGTTGAATGTAATAGGTATATTGTATGTATTCTTGTGATGAACTGATATTTATATTTCCAAAGAGAAGGATTCTCAAAAAGTTCTCTCTCAAGTTTCTCTTGAAGATCTTTGTTAAAAAAATAAAATGTAACATAGAGCGACAGTTAAGAAATGTGAGAAATGCCACAAGAATTGTAGTATTTATTAAGAGGATTCATCACATTCATTTTTACTTACATCTTAAATCCCATCCATTTTCCCTTTAATTTTTCATTAAAATAGCGGACATACAGATTTTCTCTAAGATAATCTCTCCCTAACCTCACAATTCCAGATTTTATCATTTGCAGCTGTTACACTACTAATATTGCTGCACCTCAAATTTTATTTAAACTGATTAAGTTTATGATGCTTTACAAAAGAGCACAGCATTAACTGACATATCTCCAGATAAGACCCCCTTCTACAGCTGTTAGATTGATTCAGCTACATTTGAATCTAAATTGCAGACACTTAATTGCCAAGAGTTCATTGCTTACTGCAGAGCACCGAATCAGAACCTTCATGCTGCTGTTTCCCACCTTATCCATATCAGGCCTTACACCAGCATATCTGAAAAGAGCAATAATATACCTGCCATGGCTGAACATTTGCTCCATCCTGATTGCTAAGAGAAGCTGACTTTGGTCTTGTTGAATGCATCGTGTGCAAAGCATGTGCTGCAGAATAAACCCCGTTGTAGATACTGTAGCTCTCTCCAGACATGGTCATTTCAAACACAGAGCCAGGGAGACTCCCCAGTTCTTCCTTCCATGTGCAGGAGTTTTTTGCTTTGGGATCTGGGATAAATGAACAGTCAAATGCAGACACCCAGAATGAAAGGATGAAAGGGAACAGATTCAAAAAAGGGTTCAGGCTCTCAAGATACTCCTGAAATCTTGGCACGAGGTTTGTGTGGAGTGAGAAGAATAAGGATCCGTTGTAGGATTGTGCTGGGAAACTAATGCCTGGCAATACAGCAGTGGTGAAATCCCAGTGAGAGGTCATGATCCACACTTTGTGGTTCACTGGGCACCTCATGTGAAATTCACAGACTGATAACATCCATTGCAAACCTGCCATAGATTGGGCATCACCAGAGACTAAGAACACATTGGTAATGTTCAGGAAAATAGCATCTCTTATGTTTATTAACGTTGCAAAAAAGGACTCTTCATCACTTTTTATCATTGGGATCCATTCCCTCGAAGCAATGCAAATATCATTCTGGAAGAGCTTTGCCTGGAGATTTTGGAGAAAGGTTTCCCCACTCTCATCCTCTGATACTAAAAGGCCAATCCAGTTCCATCCAAAATGCTTCAGTAAACGAACAATCCCCTCATACTCTAAGTTCTCACTGGGAACCATGCTGAAGAAGGAAGGGAACCTCCTTTTGTCACTCAGGACTGGGTCAAAAGAGCCATAACTGAGCTGTGTGTTAGAAAGATGCATTGAAAATTAAACTGAGAATCCTTTTGTCCTGAAGAACAGATAGCTTTTCCATTCCCTTTTTGAATTTTGGATGCCACAATAACATCAATACTGAATTCCACACATCAAAATGCTGCCATCAAAATTGACATGGAAGAAGCAGATCATAACCCTCCCAATATGAGAATCTGAGTGCTCCCCTTCAGAATCAGGAGATGTAGTAGACTTCAGTTTCTATCATTTCTTATCATTAGTTATACTGGCTAAAGCTGATGGGAATTGAAATTTAGCAACAAGCAGAGGTCTTCTTTGACTACAGTTGCTGATGAACATTTTTCTGAGTAGGTTTTCCTCCACTCTTGTGTGTACCATTAAGATTTACATGTATACCCATGCATTGAAAAATGAAATCTTTCTTTGTGATGACTGCGGTTTTGTTGTAAAAAACGCACCACGGCTTTGTTTCTGCAAACAAATTATCTTAGGCCAAGATATTCTTTATTGCTCCTCACAATTCCTCCTGTAAGTGGGCAGTTATGGAATGACTATTTAGAAGGCCCGTTTTAGTCTAGGAGGAGACCAAGGGAAAGTATCACTTCTTTGGGCAAAATGCTAAAGCAAGAGTTATTGTCTTATAACTCCTAATACAGCACCTTGTATATTACATGCCTGCACCAGAGAAAAACCTGGATGCAAACCTTGGCAGCGTTTTTCTGTGTCAAATAAAATACTCTTAATTGTCCCCCACATCCATCTTTATCCAAGATGTTTTTTTCCCTGAATATCTTTACTAAACTCAGTCCATTTTTTCTGATCACAATTATTTTACCATTTATTCAACACTATATTTTCTCATTTCATTTTTCACAATGCCTTCCATTCAACGGTTGCCCTTGAGATGGTTTTGAGTGGCACCCAATTTTTTCCCTTTGGCAATCCTAATTAGGATTCCTGGGGTGCAAATTCAAAATAACCAGAGGCCATCTGATTGCATATCCTCTGCTTTATGTAACTGGCAATGCTTGTTCTGAAGGACGACTGGGCTGCAAAGCCAACATATCTGAATATTTTTTTTTCTTCTGAAGTTTCTTTGATTTCTTAAAAAATAATTAAAATGTGAAAAGAAAATATAC
Organism: Liasis olivaceus; assembly: GCA_030867105.1. Classification (NCBI taxonomy): domain Eukaryota; kingdom Metazoa; phylum Chordata; class Lepidosauria; order Squamata; family Pythonidae; genus Liasis; species Liasis olivaceus. The sequence continues at coordinate 102,453,501 of CM061351.1, forward strand.
ATAACAAGAAATGAGATGCTGTTCAGTTTACTGAGAAATGTTTCTTAACTGTCCAAATTCTGGGGGGGGGGGGGGGGGGGGGAGGATATGGGAAGTAAGTGATCATTTACTGCAGCTACAGGAGAATCTGTGAAAGAGCCTCCTACCTGTGGAATCTTGTAGGTGTTCAAAATGTGGGCCATCTGGATGGAGTTTGGGGAGGTGAGGCCACCAATGGTAGCCAAGAGCTTCCTCTTGCTCCTTTTAAAACATTCGTAGTTGATGGGACTCCCTTGATTCAGAAAAAGAAGATCTAGAATGTTCTTACTGGCAACATTAACACTGAAATTGTTCTCATAAACCTCCAGTTCTAGTGTGGTATTGGGTAACAGCTTAAGGTCCTGGTTGATCTCACGAATGGCAAAAAACATGGAAAGAATGTGCTGGTAGTTTTTTGGTATCACGCTGAAATAAGAGTGCACAACCACAAATCCTTATACCAGAAAAAAAGGCAAACAAGTTTTAAGTAATATAGGTAATTTCACTAATTTCTGTAGAGAGGATTAATTTTGGATTTTACGGGAAGAGGCTGTGTGCTCTGCACATTAATTTGACAAACTAAAAAGCTGCTGATAATTTAGCAACAGAATAGGAGGCAAAGATTTCAATGCTTAGTGAGCTAGGAAGGATTCCTTCTGGCCAAATGGACAGCCATTTAATCCTGTGCCTTTCCCATTACAAGAATGTACTTGAACTTTGCCAGTTGTAATGCTCTACCTATTATTGAATGGGGAGTGGCCTTGAAGGACAGGAAGAAGAACTGCTATCAAGGCAATGTTGAGATTAGCAGACCTTGAGCCTGGGCCAAAAAACTAATTTGAGAAAACACGAGACCCTCTCTAGTTCACATGAAGATAATGTGAGGGAGGGCAAAGCACATTCAGACTTGCAAAAATCTGTTACTAAAGCTGTTCCATTAAAAGTAGTCCTGACCTGTATGGCATTGGATCAGATTTACTCTGTTAGATCAGTTCTAGTAAAGTGAATAGAATTTCAGTTTTCTCTGAAGGTGTAATGCACATAACGCAAAGAAGAAAGCTGTACTTACTATCCAGATTTGTTAAAATCTGGCTGCTTTGTGAAATTGTGAGAGATATCAGCTTTAAGCATAAAGGAAGAAAAACCCCCAAATATCACCTCAATTCTGGATGTAGAAAATTCCCCTGGAGCGTTGGAGGGCTGGATGCAGATGGATTTCAAAGTCTTGCTGACATTCTCAGGGAGGAAGAAGAGCAAAAGAGTTTTAAAGGCCAGCAGTCTTGAGCCACCAATCCACCTGCTTAAGTTCATGGTCACCAAAAAATAGCTGTGATCACAGCAAGTAACCTTTGTCTCAACCAGACCTAAGTGGAAATATCCATGCAAAAGGATGAAGGTAGTTTAAAAAAAATAAAAATAAAAAATGAAGAATGAAGAATGCTTAAAACTCCCAATGACAATACTTTACTTGTTGTAATTCAACTCTGAGATTTCAGTGGGACAAGGTGAATTGTCTTTAGAAAGAGGTCTTTATAAAGGGTAGCTCAGCTACTGTTTGGGTATGGCTTTACTGGCCTATTTCTCCCCAGAAATCTTCGTGCAGCTTTGATACCTCCAAAGCAACAGAACTGGAACATAGTGATTTTGCTAATTACAGGGCAAATAATCACCTCCTGGAAGTCCTCTAGTCCCTGAAGATTGAGTGATAAAGATGTCTGTGTGATGTATACATGGCAAGATCAGGGTTATAGTAAGTCCAATGATGTGCTGTGGACGTTATCTACTTGGTCCAACTTTCTCAGCTGATACTATTTCCAATTTCCAACCTCCTGCAGTTCTGAAAGAGTTCCAAGTGACTAAGTCAGTGATTTTTAAAGTATTTGACTCAATTGCTCCTTTTCCTGGTCTCTAATAATGTCATTCCCCCCACCCTCACACCAAAAATCCCCACAAAAATACAGACTCTGTTGTGTTACACAAGTTTCTTGGCAGTAGGGGTCCTAAACCCAAACTGGATTCTCTAGTCATAAACAAGGAAATACAATTGGTTCAATTACCCCCGGGATATGCCCAAATTACCCCTTTGGAGATAATCACTCTGAGTTTAAGAACCACTGGATTAAGTAGTCTTTTAATGAGAGAAAGTTTCAAGAAGGTTTCTTGACCCTCCTCCCCTGTTTCAATTGCATTCTGGCCAGAACTGACAATGTTTCCATATTATCATCAATTCTTGGAAAGAATGGATTTTTCTGGACACACTTTTCCCATTGTCCATGTGATGAATCTCTGGTGGATTGATCCATGATATTCACTGATTTCACAATATCCCATATAATATGCGATTCTGTCTCTGTTGCAAGGAAAGTATAGACGATTTTACCCATTATTTATTGTACTGCCCTATTTCTGCTTCAGCATGTGAAAAACCTCTGGAGCCCCTTTTGATAAGAAAATCATTTTGGCCTCATTCATTTAAAATTGAATATCTAAAAAGCTTAGACAAGGACACACTGCTATGGAAATTAGCAAGCTTTGCATAGTGGAGTCCTTGGGGTTCTCTGAGCTTGGTTCTTTTCTTGCAAACGTTTCATTACCCGGCTAGGTAACATCTTCAAGGCTAAAATGGGATGGGGTTTGCTCTCTATTTATGTGCTGTGGCCTGCCTTGCCAGTGCTGGTAAGGGTGGGGGTTTTGTTTTGCTCCTCCAGTAGTTCTTTGATTAGCACATGTTTGCTGCTTGATTGTGTGCCTGGTGTTAACCTTTGCTTAGCTGGGTGATGATTGCTGGTGATTGATTGCTGGAACCAAAACCCAGTTCAATGACCATGGGATAACTGTGCTTGACTGGCCAGCAAACTCTCCTGACCTGAACCCCATAGAGAATCTATGGGGCATTGCCAAGAGAAAGATGAGGGACATGAGACCGAACAATGCAGCGGAGCTGAAAGCCGCTATTGAAACATCCTGGTCTTCCATAACACCTCAGCAGTGCCACAGGCTGATAGCATCCATGCCACGCCGCATTGCGGCAGTCATTGCCGCAAAAGGGGCCCAAACCAAGTACTGAGTACATATGCATGCTTATACTTTGCAGAGGTCCGATATTGTTCTATTTCCAATCCTTGTGTTATTGATGTCATGTAATATTCTAATTTTCTGAGATTGTGAATTTGGGGTTTTCATAAGCTGTACGCCATAATCCTCACAATTATACCAAAGTAAGGCTTGACATATCTCGCTTTGCATGTAATGCGTCTATCTCATATATTGGTTTCACCTTTTGAGTTGCCATACTGACATAAATGAACATTTGCACGATAGTCTAATTTTTCGAGTTTCACCTGTAGATAGAGAGATAGACAGATAGACAGATAGACAGACAGATGATAGAGATATTTTTGGAGTTGTGTCTTTCTTCCAGTGTTGAGAAAAATAAGTTCTCACTTTTGTAAGCATATATCTCATTAAATTATGATATTTCTTGTTATTTTATTTTAGATTATACCTAGTAGGAAAGTAGTGGTTTCATTTCAAGTTTAAATTGCAAGAATTTGTGCATTATATTATGTATGTCTTTCCACAACCATGGTATCTTCCTGGTTCACCAGTGGGAGGTTGGTAAATGGGGGAATTGTTTTATGGGATTTTTCTTCCTTCCTTTGTTGCCAGTTTTAGGTGATGTTGGCCATGGGAAAGAGGTCATTCCTAAGGCTCCTCTTAAGTGGGATGCCACAGAGTTCAATTCTTACTCCCCTCCTGTTTTACATGTACATGAAGCCACTGGCAGTTTGGGGTTTGGAATCATTAATTTGCTAATGAAACCTAATTATGTCTTACAATCTCAGGCCAGCCAAGTGAGGCAGTTGAGATCTTGTCCCAGGACCTGGAAGCCATGCAAGGGGATGGGGAGCAACCAACTCCAACTCAATCATACTAAGACTGAGTAGCTATGGACATTGGAACCTCCTGGATCTGCATATTTTCCATCTGTACTCTTGGACTGGTTAGTGCTTCCCCATTTCAGGGTGGTGCCCAGGCTCTTAGATTTACAGCTCCTGTTCAAATAGAAGGTGGCAGCTTCTTAGATTTACAGCTCCTGTTCAAATAGAAGGTGGCCAGGAGAGTCTTTGCACAGCAATATCTGGTGTGGCAGTTCCACCCTTTCCTGGATCAGGAGGTCCTTCAGAAAGTCACAAACATCCTACTCACCTCATGACTCGGGATTGGAATTGGGTGATGCAAAGAATGAAAATGAAATAAAATACAAAACTTCTCTCTCTCTCTCTCTCTCTCTCTCTCTCTCTCTCTGTGTGTGTGTGTTTGCACATGCTACAGTTTGTACATTACTCCAATCACAAGCAATTATGAGCAGCCTCCACCGCATATAAAGCAATCAGGTTAACAAGATAAGAAAACAAAACAATAATACCCAATAGATATTTTTCCACAGCAGTATCTCCAGAAGAACTAAAACTATCCCATCCACAGAGAGGATATTGAAGAGCCAGGTCCTCCTCCTAGAACCAATAGAAAATATGGGATGTATATGGATTAAATTTTGAGTGGACCTAGTTGATATCTTGGAAACTCATGATCCAGCAAAGTCTGGCCTGTCTCCAAGAATTGTACATTGCCCGCCAAAATGTTCCTCTCTGTAGTTCCCAAAAACATCTAAAAGGTCCAGTGCAACTATGGTACCCCCATAAAATGAGGACAGTGTCATCTTCAGACTTTATGAAATAAATAATCAGTTGGCTCCTACAAGCATGACCTGTAAAAACGTAGGTCTATCTACCAATCAAACAGTGGAGTCATGGATGTAATAGACTCTATCTATCTATCTATCTATCTATCTATCTATCTATCTATCATCTTCAATCGTGTCCGATTCATATATAAATTAAGAAAAATAAGGGAAGCAATAGAATAAAGTCCTTTCAATGAAATTTAATCATCAGCAGGGAATTGGTTGGGGTGGGTGGCTTTAACAAAAGTCAGGATGGCAGTTGACACTGAGTGATAAAACCTTTGACCCTTTATTTCATGCATCACACATGCAAAGTATATAAAAAGAGGGAAAGCTTCAACTGCCTGTTTGTGGCTGCCATCATAATTTTTGAGCTCTCCCCCAAGAATGCTCTCGACACCAGGAAGATGATGAACAATAGAAAGTTGGTTTTGAACATTACACTATTCTCCTGGTCAGATGTTCTTTTGTGTTTAGATGTGGCTTCAACAGTATGATGTAGCACTTGGGGAGAAAGATGCAGCCCAGGAGACCTGCAGTAGAAGCCAAGATGGAGAAGATCTCCACAGCCACCATGTATTTTCCCTTGGTGCTCAGATAGGCTGGGATGAAGGACACCCAAATGCTGCAAAACACAAGCATGCTGAAGGTGATCAGCTTGGCTTCATTAAAAGTATCAGGCAATTTTCGAGCAAAGAAAGCCACAGTGAAACTCGTGGTGGCCAGGAGCCCCATGTAGCCCAGGACAAGGTAGAACATGGAATCTGAGCCTTCGTTACATTGCACAATGATCTCCTCAGTCTGGGAGTGCATGTCCAACTCTGAGAAGGGAGGAGATGTGACCAACCATACTGCACAGATAACAGCTTGAATTAAGGAGCAGAAGACAATGAGGGATCCTGCCAGTCTTTTGCCTAGCCATTTCCTCATCCGGTTTCCTGGCTTAGTGGCCAGGAAGGCCAGAACTACAGTGATAGTTTTGGCCAATATACAGGAAACTGAGATGGAGAAAATGGTGCCAAACATCATTTGCCTGAGAAGGCAAGTCACTTCCCCAGGCCAACCAATAAACAGGAGGGAGCAGAGAAAGCAAAGGAGGAGAGAAGAAAGAAGGATGCATGTGATGTTCCTGTTGTTGGCTTTGACAATGGGGGTGTCCCAATGCAGAATGAAAGTCACTGCCACAAAAATGAGGGTTGCAGAAAAGAAAAGAATCAAGGAAGTCAGAGTGACTCCCAAGGGTTCTCCAAAGGATAAATAGCTGAAACGTTTGGGAAGACACTGGTCTTTTTCTGTGTTTGAATGGTGATCTTCTGGGCATCTCTCACATTGGTCTGCATCTGAAATACATGAGTAAGACCTCAGCATTTCCAAACATACAAAAGATTTTAAAGAGCTAATTTGGAGAAAGCAGTCATGGTGATGCCAGCACAAGCCTTATTCTACTTACACAATAATACTTTCTTTCTTAAACTTTAGCAAACTATTCTGTACTATCATGAATGCAAAAGAATGTAGTTGAATTTCCCTAATATTTACAAGATATTTTACACTCCTCCCCCCCCCCCAACTCCTGCTGTTTTGCCTCATTGTGGAGGGATAAGCGAAGGACGTTGGGAGTATATGCCAAGAGTCTATATTCCCAGCAGGGTCACCCAAGGTGTGAAAGTCATTCCAGCTGCCAGGCTAAAGCATGTGGACATCTATACTGGGCAGCAGTGATCTAGCAAGATGCCTGGGGCACCAGTTGGTTCAGCAAAGGAAGTCAGTGTAACCGATTCAAAGGAGATCAAAGAAAGATGGAAGGAATATACTGAAACACTGTACAGTAGAGATGTCAGGGATCCATTCTGTCTCCTCTCCTATTTAACAGTTTGGAGTGAGGTACCATCAATAAACAGATGATACCCAGTTATATATCTCCATCTCAGGCCCATTGAGTGATGCTGTGGATATCCTATCCTAGTGTCTGAAGGCTATAGGGACCTAGATGGGGCACAATGGGCTTCAACTCAATTCAAACAAGACAGAGTGGCTCTGGGGATTTAGTTCTCTTGTGGACAAGGTTTTTTCATCTTTGGTATTGGATGGGTAGTACTTCCCCAGACAGACCTGGTATGTAATCTTGGGGGGGGGAGTCCTCTTGGACTCGCAGATCCTGCTTAAAGAGTAAGTGTCATCCATGGCTACGAGGACCTTTGCGTACGTACATGTTGTACACCAGTTGTGCTCATTCCTGGACTGGGAGGCTTTCCTCACAGTCACTCATGCCCTTGTTGCCTCCCATTTGGATTATTGCAATGTACTGTACATGAGGCTGCCCTTGAAGAGCATTTGGAAACTTCAACTGATACAAAATGCAGCTGCACATGTAGTAAATAGTGCTGGATATACGGCACATGTAATACCACTACTACGGAGCTGCATTGCTTGCCGGTGTGTTTCCGGGTGCAATTTAAGGTGCTGGTTGCTGTTTTTAAAGCCCTGCATGGCTTAGAACTGGGTTACCCAAGTGACCATCTTCTTCCAATACTTTCTAACCATTCAACAAGGTCTAGCAGATTGGGGATGTTGCAGATCCTGTCAGCCAAGGAATGTGGGCTAGCAGGGACCAGAAGGTGGGCCTCACCAGCACTGGCCCCTGCCCTTTAGAACATTCTTCCTTTGGAGCTCAGGATGGCCCTGATCCTGCTAGCCTTTCATAAGGCTTCAAAAACCTGGCTGTGTGTCTGAGCCTGGGGTCCTGAATGTTTTAGGGGCCCGTCACCTGGCTGCACTGTGAATTATTATGTAATTATTATGATAATTCTGAGCAGCTTTTATGCATAATTTGTAATTGTTTTAATGGTTTTAATGAGTGAAATTGCTTGCTCCCCAGAGTCACTTGGATTATGATGGGCGGCTATAGAAAATGCATAAATGCGTAAATAAATAAATAAATAAATAAATAAATAGTTAGTTAGTTAGTTAGTTAGATCAGCACTGTGGTCATTATCAGGTTGGAAGGCTACAGGAACCGATGAAATACCCACTGAAATATGGCAAGCAACAGAAGAATCCATCAAGGTTGTAACAAGCTATGCCAGCAAATCTGGAGAATAACACAGTGACCAACAGATTGGAAGAGGTCAATCCACACTCCAATACCAAAAAATAAAAGGAGACTTAACAGAGTGTGCAAACTATCGTACAATATTCTTAATTTCAGATGCTAGCAAAATAATGCTTAAGCTCATCCTATGCAGAATAGAGCCCTACATGAAAAAAGATGCCAGATGTTCAAGCTGGCTCTAGAAAAGGCCGAGGAACACAAGACAGTATTGCTGATGCATGCTGGATAATTGAGAAAGCCAAAAAATACCAAAAAGAAGTCACCATGTGCTTCACTGATTATAGGATGTCCTTGGATTGTGTTGATCACATCAAGCTGTGGAATGTGCTCAGAGAAATGGGAACTGCAGAACATCTCACTGTCCCCACCAGAAACCTATATACAGGTCAGGAAGCCACAGTACAGACCACACTCAACTTATCCTACTTCAAACGCATTACGCAAAGATGTAGTTCTCTGGAAAGGGCTCTAATGCTGGGAAAGGTGGAAGGAAAGAGAAGAAGAGGACAACTAGCAGCAAGGTGGATGGATTCAGTTACAGTGAGGATGAATGAACTGTTGGAAGACCTGAAAGGTTAGCAGTAGATTATCATGAAGAAAATCTATGTTTTTGTTGGGCAATGAAAACAACTTTATGGCACATAATCAACCAGTCAGTCAGTCAGTCAGTCAATCAATTTTCCACTTCCCTTTTCCTGGAAAAAAACTTCATCTCTCAACCTGGTGAACAACATTATAATAGAAAAAACATATTCAACTATTCAAATAAACTTCATTTAATTAAAAAAAAAACCCCAAAGCTACTATACTTTATAGAAGTGAAATTTGGGCTTTGAAGAAGCAGGTAGGAAGAGTATTGACCCTTTGAACTTCAGTGTTGGAGAGAACTCCTGAGAATACCATGGGCAGCCAAGGAAACAAACCAATGGATCATTGAACAACTTTGCCCTTTCTCTCTGGAAAAAGCTCTAATGCTGGAAAAGGTGGAAAGAAAGAGGAGAAGAGGACAACCAGCATCAAGGTGGATGAATTCAGTTATGGTGATGATGATTGAAGACCTGAAATGTTAAGGATAGATTGTCATGAAGAAAATCTATGTTGTTGTTAGGCATTGAAAATAACTTGATGGAAAATAATCAATCAATTTTCCACTTCCCTTTTCCTGGAAAAAAACTTCATCTCTCACCCTGGTGAACAAGATTATAATAGAAAAAAATGTATTCAACTATTGAAATAAACTTCATTTAATTAAAACAAAAAGAAAAAGCAAAGCTGCTACACTTTACCTCAGAACCATTCCAGAGTGGACTGGAGTAAAACCTTTCCCCAAGCGACTATACCAAAGTTGAAATGAACAAAAAGCGGATAAGCATGAAAGCTCTGTATAACTCTATTTATTTCTTTCACTTGCCAGTTTGGACTGAAATTCTTCCTTCGGGACATTTGGTGCAAATGTAGCAACAGGCACGTTTCCCCTCTTGAACAACCCTGCTGTATCCATGTTGGCAGCTCTCAACGCATCTGGCCCGGGGAGGCACCTAAAATAACCATTGGGAACCTTTATGAGTGGGTTTCACCAACAACCTCTGGAATCCTTCCCCTTCTTTGGGTAGAACACAATTAGAAAGGGTACTGGTTTACTAAATTGGAAGAATGTTCCAACTTTACAGGAACCCTCTCGTATTCTGGGTTGTATGCTGAAGTTTACTTAAACCATGTCCATGCTTATTTACTTTTGTGTGAACACAAAAGGAGATGCGATGGTAGTGTCTACTGAGAAGTAGCTATCACCCAAACTACAGAAGAACTGGTAAAATGATTTTTAAAACATAAAACAACGTAAAGTTTCCATTCTACCTGAAAACCATGAACTGTAGTCATCTGTCCAGGGCAGAATTGAAGGAGCTAGCTGCTGCAATTTCTATGCTTGGAAAATAAGTACTACTTTTTTGCATTGTAAGTATCTACACAGTTCTTTAAAAATGGTTTGAAGGCAGCCTACCAGCAGAAGGAAACTATGTTTCCTTTCAGCAAATATATTTATTGTGCTTTGCTTGTAAATTTATTTTACAACCACGTGGTTGCTTAGTTTTTGAACATCAACAGAGAGAAAACATCCTGACTATATGTACTCACTACATAATACAGTAGACATTTACCGCGAAGATTCACCATATTTTTCAACCTATTTTCTCCTTACATTTATTCTGTCCATTTTTAAAACATATCTCTTCATGACTTTGTAACCTTACTAGTATGTTGAGCAACCCAAAAAACAAAGAGAGATACAAATATACAAATTCTTATGTCATGTAAATTCCAAAATGTAATAGGGATATTAAACAAAATCCTACATATAGATATTTTTATAAAGAAAATAGAATATATACCAAAATCATGAGGTGAGGCCCCAGGACAACTTCACTATGCTGCTGTTTTGCATTTTCAAGTCATCAAAAAGAATATCTTCCTGCTAAAATAATAGCTTCACTAATTACAGTACTCCTGAATGTCCCACCTGCTGAAACTTGTGGTTCCACACAATGGCACCTTCATTGATAGTGAACTTTTTCCCATTAGGAGTTTTGGAGTCCACCCTTCCAATGCGGATTTTCTGGAAGGACTCATTGTGGAAAGTGACCAAGTTGAAGATGTCGTATCCAGGGTCAAAGTCTCCCTTCTCATCAAAAAGGATTTCATCTCCTGCACTGTTATTAAAATGGGTGTTTTTCAGGAAGTGGTGAAGCTGGATTTGAGGAACAGAAATGTAAGATCAGATCAGAAAGCAAGAGATGGGAAAATATTATCTCAGTGAAAACTGGAGAACATCTTTGGACCAGAGAATTCTGTACAAACTGAGTGTAGTAGGTATACAGTATTTATTTTTGTGATGAATTGTTTATATTTCAAAACAGAACAATTCTCAAAAACCTCTCTCTCTAGTTTCTCTTGAAGATCTTTCTTAAAAGGACAAAACACAAAACAGAGCAAGATCTAAGAAATGTCAGAAATGCCACAAGACCTTTCACCTTTATTAAGGCAGAATTATATCCATTTTTACTTAAATTTTAAATCACTTCCATTTTCACTTTAATTTATCATTAATATAGCTTATGTATATTTCTAGGCAAGAAAGGTGCACGTTTTTAGTAAAATTATTGCAGAGGTTAAAAAAAATATGACAAAAACTAAAGAGGTTGACATCATCTGGATCCATTGGCAGCAAAGGTCAACAACGTGGAATAAGATGTGGAAATGATGGATGAGTAGAAGCCAGTTGTGGCAGAGATAAGAGGAACTGACCTTCCAGTCTGTCTTAAGAAACTTCCCAGTGCTACAGTTCCTTTCATTCTACATATTCAAAAGTTTTTTTTAATATACTTATTACTGGAGAAAAGGTATCAGGGAATTGGTGAATTATGTGCCATGACGTCAGTGTCACCTCTTAGGGACCTCCACAGAGATAGATTTTCTCAAAGGCAATCTCTCTCTAACCAAACATTTCCCAGTTCTACCGCTTGCACTGTAACACTGTTACACTCTTAGTCTTAGAGCGCCTCAAATTTTGTAAGTGATTCATGGCAGGATGGGTGTGCATGTTTCATGCACACAAACTGATTAGGCATATGAAGCTTCACACCAGAGCACAGCACTAAATGAAAGACCTCCAGCTAAGAGCCCCTTCTGGAGCAGTTGGGTTGATTTGGGAGCAGGATCTCTGGCAGGACTCATTCATTGCAGACACTTAATTGCCAACGTTTCATTGCTTGCTGCAAAGCAACCAATCCAGAGCCTTCCTACTGCGCTTTCCCACCTCGCCCACATCAGGACTTACACCAACGTATTTGAGAACAGCAATGACATACCTGCCATGGCCAAAAATCCTTCAAATTTGCTCCATCCTGATTACTCCGACAAGCTGGCTTTGTTCTTGTTGACTGCATTGCGTGCAAAGCATAAGCTGAAGAATAAACCCCATTGTAGACATTGTAGCTCTCTCCAGACATGGCCATTTCGAACACAGAGCCAGGGAGTCTCCCCAGTTCTTCCTTCCCAGTGCAGCGTTTTGCTGCAATATAGGGGGGCAATGAACACTCAAATGCAGAAGCCCAGAACCAGTTCATGTTGGGGAAGTTGTTTAGAAAAGGGTTCAGGCTCTCAAGAAACTGTTGAAATCTTGGCACCACGTTTGTGTGGAGTGAGAAGAATAAGGAACCATTGTAGGATTGTGTTGGGAAACTGATGTATGGCAATACAACAGCAGTAAAATCCCAGTGAGAGGTCATGATCCACACTCTGTGGTTCATTGGGCGCCTGCTCTGAAATTCACAGATTGATAATATCCATTGCAAACCTTCCATAGATTGGGCATCACCAGAGACCAAGAACACATTGGTATTGATCCGGAAGATACCATCTCTTATGTTTAATATTCTCATGTAAAAGGACTCTTCAGCTTTTATTATTGGGATCAATTCGCTCAAAGCAATGCAAATATCACTCTGGGACAGCATTGGCTGGAGATTTTGGAGAAAGGTTTCCCCACTCTCATCCTCTGATACTAAAAGGCCAATCCAGTTCCATCCAAAATGTTTCAGTAAATGAACAATCCCCTTGTATTGTAAGTTCTCATTGGGAACCATGCTGAAGAAGGAAGGGAACCTCCTTTTGTCACTTAGGACTGGGTCAAAGGAGCCATAACCGAGCTGTGTGGAAGGAAGATGCATTGAGAATTAACCTGAGAAGCAGATCCTTTTGTCCTGAAAAACATAAAACTTAAATGTAATGGTTGAATTACACACAAAATCTTCCATCATCCAAATTTACTTGATGTAGTGCAGACTACAGCTTCTATCGTTTCCCATCATTAGATATGCTGGTTAAAACTGATGGGAGCTGAAACTGAGCAACAAGCACAGGTCTTCTTTAACCACTGTTGCTAATGAATATTTTGCTCCATAATAAATGAGTTCTGGGGAGTTTTCACTTCATCCTTCCTTGTACCTTTACCATGCACCTCAATGAACTGAAAAGATGAAGTCCGTCTTAGTGCTGACCCTGTTTTTCTTGTGTATGTTTTCTTCTGCACCAAATGAATTACTTGTGACTTTTCCTCCACATACATCTTAATCCAATATGTTTTTTCCTCAATATTTTTAACAGACCCTGTCCATTTTTATGGTTACAATTCTTTCCCCATTTCATCAACATTATATTGTGGTCTTCTGCCTTCTTCATAATGTTTCGAAGCAATGGGTTGCCCTCGGGATATTTTGGGCTGACACACAATTTTTTACCATGGCCAATTCTGGTGAGGATTACTGGGATGAAGTTTTTTAGCCTTCAGCATTTTTCACTCTGAAGTTTCTTTGATTTTTCAAGTAATTGAAACGTGAAAATATAATTAGGATAATAGGAAAAGAGATACTGTTTAGTTTATTGAGTAATATTTTTTAACTTTCCAAATTCTGTAGGGAGGGATGATATGGCAAGTGAGTGACCATTTACTGCAGGTACAAGAGAATTTGTGAAAGAGCCTCCTACCTGTGGAATCTTGTAGGTGTTCAAAACGTGGGCCATCTGCATGGAGTTTGGGGAGGTGAGGCCACCAATGGTAGCCAAGAGCTTCCTCCTCCTTCTTCTAAAACAGTTGTAGTTGATGGGACTCCCTTGATTCAGGAAAAGAAGGTCTAGAATGTTCTTACTGGCAAGATTAACATTGAAATTGTTCTCATAAAGCTCCACTTCTAGTGTGGTGTTGGGTAGTAGCTTGAGGTCCTGGTTGATCTCATGAATGGCAAAAAACATGGAAAGAATATGCTGGTAGTTCTTTGGCCTCAGCCTGAAATAAGAGTTCAGAAGCAGACATCATTATACTAGAAAATGAGGCAGACAAGAATTGGCCTTGAAGGACAGGAGGAAGAGCCACCACCAAGGCAATGTTCAGATTAGCTGGCCTTGAGCTTGGGGCAAAAAACTAACTTGAGAAAATGTCTCAGAAAAAATCCTGCCTCGTTTACAGGAAGGTAAAGTGAGGGAGCGGGAAACACATCCAGACTTACAAGGTTCTGTTACTATAGCTGTTCAGTTAAAAGTAGTCCTGACCTAGTATATGGCATTCATTTCTTAGTCTGGTCTGCCTTGTAGGGCTGACACCCTGAAACAGGCTGGATCAGATTTACTCTTTGTTAGAACAGTTCTACTTGTAAATATTGAAGTCATTTAGTTTTTTTAGACATAATTTTTATTGAAGATTTTAATTACAGTAATAAAAACTAATAACTAATACAAACTATTAGTGTAATTATCTGTCTCTTGCCCAGCTCTTTCAGCTTCCTCTAAGTTGGAATGCACATCACTGAAGAAAAAAATGTACTTACACTCCCATTCTGTACATCTCTGGCCATTTTCTGAATGTCTGGGAGGTTATAATTTTATGAACAACAGAGGAAAACCCCCCAAATATCACATCAGCTTTGGATGTGGAAAATTCCCCTTGAGCATTGGGAGGCTGTATGCAGGAGTATTTCAAACTCTCATGGACACTCTGAGGAAGTAAGAAGAAGAGCAAAAGTGTTTTGAAAGCAAGCAGTGTACAGCCACCACCCCATCTGTTCAGGTACATGATCAAGGAAAAAAGAAAAGCTGTGATAACTGAAAGAAACATTTTTCTTGACAAGAACTAAGGGGAAATCTCCATGTAAAAAGATGAAGGTGGTTTTACAAAACTAAAGAAATAAAAGAAAGAAGGGTTAAAACTCCCAGCGACAATTCTTTGCTTATTGTAGCTAAACTCTGAGCTTTCAGTAGGGCAAGGTGAATTGTGAGAGGTCTCTACCAAGGATAGCACAGCTACCATTTGTGTATGGTTTGAGTGGCCTTTTTCTCCCCAGCAATCCTGGTGCAGCTTTGATACCTCCAAAGCAACAGAACTGGAACATAGTGATTTTGCTAATTACAGGGCAAATGAGCACCTTCCTGGAAGTCCTCTAGTCCCTGAAGATCTAGTGATAAAGATGTTTGTGTGATAAGTACATGGCTAGGTCAGGGTTATAGTAAGTCCAATGATATGCACTGGATATTATGTACTCTGTCCAACTTTCTCAGCTGATACTATTTCCAATTTCCAATCTCCTGCAGTTCTGAAAGACTTGCAAGTGACTAAGTCAGTGATTTTTAAAGTATTTGTCCCAATTACTCCTTTTTCTGGTCTTGAATAACGTCATTCCACTCCACCCCCCAAAAAGCCCCAGACTCTGTTGTTTTATACATGCGTCTTGGTTGAGGGGGCCCAAATCTAAACTGAATTCTCTACTCACAAAAAACCATATACAATTTACTCCATTACCTCCAGGATTTGCCCAGATTACCCAATTACCTCCAGTTTAAGGACCACTGGACTAAGTGATCTTTTAAATAGAGAAGGATTTTCCTGACCCTTCTCCTCTGTTTCAGCTGCATTCTGGCCAGAACAGACAATGTTTCTGTATTATCATCAATTCTTGGAAAGAATGGGATTTTCTGGACAGATTTTTCCCATTGTCCATCTGATGAATCTCTGTGGACTGATCCATGATATTCACTTGTGCATTTAATATCACCCTCTCCTAGGTGGACAACTGAACAACTCAGATAACTTCTAAGAGAATCCTTCACTATATAGTTGAACAAGAAATAATTTTTTCTTGGTATGAGGGTTCCCTCCCTGTAGATTCCCAGAAGCTGATCATCAGCTATAGAACAATAGAAAACATAATATGTGAGCCTTTATTTCATTATACTGTAGCCCAGTCTGGGGGTCATCCTGGATGTTAGATAAAAAAACAGAGATGGTAACTGAGTCACACTAAACAAGTATTACTCAGCTTGAAAAGACTGCTAAACCACGTACAACAGATGTAGCAAATGAAAGTGAAGAAAGATTTCCACAAACTCCTTACCACAAAGAACAAGATCAGGCTATGGCAGTTTCCATTAAAACATTCATGTGTGAAATTTTTCTGACTGCAACTATGGTATAAATGTGAAAATAAAAGCTACTTATTGTTTTGAGGTATTTCCTCCTGGCTCAAAAACAGAGTCTCATTTTTGTGAGAGGTGTGAGATTTATGGCATGGGACTATTTTGTTTATTTGTTTGATTGATCGGCTTACTGATGATTTAAAGAGCCAGTATGAACCATTTTGACTCTTTCTGCTCCTTTCTTTTGGGGAACACCAATGTTCTGACAGGCTTTCATGCTTCAATGGGAGGCTCATGTTGCCAAAATTGCAGGTTTCCTGACCTCTCAGCTGTGATTTTGGTTTCTGATGTCTTCGCGTCACTTTGTCTCTCAATAGAGCTATACATCATAGCTATAAATTGGCCCAATCTGGGGATAGAATTTGCCACCTTTGAGGGTGATTTAATATGTCCTGTTCTATATCACAACTCACTGTCAATGTTTTTCATTTCTTAATTTTTCTTCATCTTTTTTTACTTTATTGAAATAAATTAGAGTTCTGGAAGAAGAGAATGGAGGACTAACTCCATGCTGTTACCCCAAAAAGTATATAGATGTCCCTGTATGGTCACTACACTTGTAGCGATTTATTACACTTGTAGGGTGATTTATTGTGATCTTATTATCACCGGTATATGCATTATATAATTTTATACACCACTTCATCAAGGCAGTTATTTTTTTTTTTAAGTGAGGCAGTATAAAACCCATGAAAATACATAAATATATAAAATAAGGAAATTGTTTTAAAACTGATCAAAATGTATTTTGTATTATTCTAAAATTCTCACCAAAATTATTCATTGATGCCGTGCCATCAAGTTTTTTGTTGACTCTTAGCACAGAGACAGATTTTCTCCACAGCAATCTGTTCACAACCTGGTCTTTCAGGTCTTCTAACCATATTTTCATTGCCACTGTAACTGATGTCATCCACTTTGCTGCTGGTTATCCTCTTATTTCTTTCCTTCCACCTTGCCCAGCATTAGAGCCCTTTCCAGAGAACGATGTCTTTGCATAATGTGTCCGAAGTAGGATCATTTGAACCCGGTGATTTGGGCCTTGAGTGAGAACTCTGGGTTGATTCGTTTGCTGATCCAATTGTTTTGTTGGCTGTTCATGGTGTTTCCAGGAGTCTTCTCTATCACCAAAGTTCAAAGATGTCAATACTC
Source organism: Liasis olivaceus (assembly GCA_030867105.1). NCBI lineage: Eukaryota > Metazoa > Chordata > Lepidosauria > Squamata > Pythonidae > Liasis > Liasis olivaceus. The sequence continues at coordinate 102,470,552 of CM061351.1, forward strand.
TTCCTAACCTGCTTCTTCGAAGTCCAACTTTCGCTTCCTTAAAGTGTCATAGGGAATATTATGGCTTACAGGATTCTGATCTTTCTAGGTAGAGCCACATCATGGCATTTGAATATTTTTTCCAAGGCCTTCATGGGTGCTCTACCATGTGCTAGCCTGCAGCATATTTCTTGACTGCTTGTTCCTTTACTGTTGATGACTGATCTTAAAAGGCAAAAGCTATCCAAAACCGCAATATCGTCATTGCCAGTTTTAGGGGGTTATTCTATCTGTTGTCATTAGCTTGGTCTTCTTTATATTTAATTGTAGTCCCATTTTTTCACTGTGGTCCTTGATTTTGATTACTAGAGTTTGCGTATCCTTGGCATTTTTGGCTATCACACTAGTGTCATCAGAAACCACACTCATCTTCCAATCCAAGTCCCTTAGTATATATTCTGCATATAGCTGAATCAATAAGGGAAAAGTATACAGTCTTGTGGCACTCCTTTGCCAATCTGGAGCTTTTTTTGTTCTTCCGTATTCTGTTTATACCATGGCTTCTTGACTGGCATAGAGGTTTCTCAGGAGGACAATGAGGTGTTCTGGAATACCCATTTTTCTGAGCACATTCTGTAGCTTGATGTGATCGACACAAAGGCATTTCTATACTCAATGAAGGCCATACTTACTACTTTTTTGGGCTTTCTCAATAATCCAGCATGCATCAACAACGTTTCATGTTCCTCGGCCTTTTCTAAAGCCAGGTTGAACATGTGGCATCACTTTTAACATGTAGTGCTCTAATCAGCATCGAAGCGTTATTTTGCTAGCATGCGAAACTAAGGATATTGTACAAAGGTTTGCACACTCTGTTAAGTCTCTCTTTTTTTTTGGTATTGAAATGTAGATTGAGCTCTTCCAATTTGTGGGCCACTGTGTTGTTCTCCAGATTTGTTGGCGTAGCTTGTTAGAACCTTGATGGATTCTTCTTCTATTGCGTGCCATATTTCAGTGGGTAGTCCAACAGTTCCTGTAGTCTCATGACTTGGTAATGACTGAATGCTGATCTAAATTCATCTTCCAATACTGGAGGTTCTTGCAAGAAGAAAATATCTTCTAAAGCATCTTGGATGTTGACCTCTCTACTCTACAGTATCTCTGTATACCCCTTCCATCTTTGTTCGATCCCCTTTGAATTGGTTACTATCTGTCCATTGGTATCCTTTAGCATACCAGTTTGAGATTGGAAACTCCTGAGTTCAGAGATCTTTTGGAAGACTTTCCTTGTTTTTCAATGTCTGTTTCCATGTCTGATGTCTTTACAGATGTTGTTGTAATACTGCTTCTTGTCTCTTCTAACAGCTCTCTGAAACTCATTGTTAAGTTCCTTTTTGAGACTTTTGCCTTTCTTGGCTTTGGCATCCCTTCTCTTCTTGGCAATTTCCATGGCTTATTCTGATATCCCATTTGCTTTCTTCTCTTTCTTCATGTTTGGCAATCTCATTTTGGATTAATTCTGAACAGCTCCTTTAAATTCATTGCATAATTCCTCTGGTTCTCTATCTATGAATTTCAGGACTTCAAAGCAATTCCTAGTGTTTTCCTTCAAAATGGTGGGTATATAAAATTTGTGGCCAATTTTAGGTGATGTTGGCCATGGGAGAGAGGTCATTCCTAAGGCTCCTCTTAAGGGGGATGCCACAGAGTTCGATTCTTACTCCCCTCCTGTTTTACATGTACACGAAGCCACTGGCAGTTTGGGGTTTGGAATCATTAATTTGCTAATGAAATCTAAATATGTCTTTCAATCTCAGGCCAGCCAAGTGGGGCAGTTGAGATCTTGTCCCAGTACCTGGAAGCCATGCATGGAGATAGGGAGGAACCAACTCCAACTCAATCATACTAAGACTGAGTGGCTATGGATATTATAGCCTCCTGGATCTGGATATTTTCCATCTGTACTCTTGGATGGGCTAGCACTTCCCCATTTAAGAGGGTCTTTGAACAGCAATATCTGGTGTGCCAGTTCCACTCCTTCCTGGAACAGGAGGTGCTTCAGAAAGTCACCTACATCCTACTCACCTCATGACTCATGATTGGTATTAGGTAGTGCATAGAATGAAAATGAAATAAAAGGCAAAATGTATCTCTGTGTGTGTTTGCACATGCTGCAGTTTGTACATAATTCTAATCACAAGCAATTATGAGCAGCCTCCACCGCATATGCAGCAATCAGGTTAACAAGATAAGAAAACAACACAATAATACCCAATAGATATTTTTCCACAGCAGTATCTCCAGAAGAACTAAAACTATCCCATCCACAGAGAGGATATTGAAGAGCCAGGTCCTCCTCCTAGAACCAATAGAAAATATGGGATGTATATGGATTAAATTTTGAGTGGACCTAGTTGATATCTTGGAAACTCATGATCCAGCAAAGTCTGGCCTGTCTCCAAGAATTGTACATTGCCTGCCAAAATGTTCCTCTCTGTAGTTCCCAAAAACATCTAAAAGGTCCAGTGCAACTATGGTACCCCCATCTTCAGACTTTATGAAATAAATAATCAGATGGCTCCTACAAGCATGACCTGTGAAAACGTAGGTCTATCTACCAATCAAACAATGGAGTCATGGATGTAATAGAATCTATCTATCTATCCATCTATCTATCTATCTATCTATCTATCTATCTATCTATCTATCAATCATCTTCAATCGTGTCTGATTCATATATAAAGTAAGAAAAATAAGGGAAGCAATAGAATAAAGTCCTTTCAATGAAATTTAATCATCAGCAGGGAATTGGTTGGGGTGGGTGGCTTTAACAAAAGTCAGGATGGCAGTTGACACTGAGTGATAAAACCTTTGACCCTTTATTTCATGCATCACACATGCAAAGTATATAAAAAGAGGGAAAGCTTCAACTGCCTGTTTGTGGCTGCCATCATAATTTTTGAGCTCTCCCCCAAGAATGCTCTCGACACCAGGAAGATGATGAACAATAGAAAGTTGGTTTTGAACATTACACTATCCTCCTGGTCAGATGTTCTTTTGTGTTTAGATGTGGCTTCAACAGTATGATGTAGCATTTGGGGAGAAAGATGCAGCCCAGGAGACCTGCAGTAGAAGCCAAGATGGAGAAGATCTCCACAGCCACCATGTATTTTCCCTTGGTGCTCAGATAGGCTGGGATGAAGGACACCCAAATGCTGCAAAACACAAGCATGCTGAAGGTGATCAGCTTGGCTTCATTAAAAGTATCAGGCAATTTTCGAGCAAAGAAAGCCACCATGAAACTGGTGGTGGCCAGCAGCCCCAAGTAGCCCAGGACAAGGTAGAACATGGAATCTGAGCCTTCGTTACATTGCACAATGATCTCCTCAGTCTGGGAGTGCATGTCCAACTCTGAGAAGGGAGGAGATGTGGCCAACCACACTGCGCAGATAACAGTTTGAATGAAGGAGCAGAAGACAATGACAGATCCTGCCAGTCTTTTGTCTAGCCATTTCCTCATCCAGTTTCCTGGCTTGGTGGCCAGGAAAGCCAGAACTACCGTGATGGTTTTGGCCAATATACAGGAAACTGAGATGGAGAAAATGGTGCCAAACATCATTTGCCTGAGAAGGCAAGTCACTTCCCCAGGCCAACCAATAAACAGGAGGGAGCAGAGAAAGCAAAGGAGGAGAGAAGAAAGAAGGATGCATGTGATGTTCCTGTTGTTGGCTTTGACAATGGGGGTTTCCCAGTGCAGAATGAATGCCACTGCAACTAAAATGAGAGTTGCTGAAAAGCAAAGAATCAAGGAAATCAGACTGACTCCCAAAGGTTCTCTGAAGGATAAATAGCTGAAACTTTTGGGAAGGCACTGGTCTTTTCCTGTATTGGAATAGTGATCTTCTGGACATCTCTCACATTGGTCTGCATCTGAAATACATGAATAAGGCTTTGTTATTTCCAAACATAAAGAACATTTTAAAGAGCTAACTTGGAGAAAGTAGTCATGGTCATAAAACCACACACAGTGATACAGCAAGATGCCTGAGGCCTCAATTGGTATTCTAAAGGAAGTCACTGGACAGATAGTAACTGAGTCAAAGGAGATCAAAGAAAGATGGAAGGAATGTACTGAAACACTGTACAGTAGAGATGTCAAAATCTAAGATACTGTAGAAGATATTCCCTTCATCCAAGAACTTTTAGTAATAGAAGATGAAGTTAGACCAGCATTCTGGTCATTACCAAGTTGGATGGCTACAGGAAATGATGGAATACTCACTGAAATATGGCAAGCAACAGAAGAAGAATCAGTAAAGTTTCTAACCAAGCTATGCCATCAAATCTTCAGAACTCCATAATGGCCAATAGGTTGGAATAGATCAATCTACATTTCAACACCCCAAAAAAGGGGACTTAACAGAATGTGCAAACAATCGTACAATATTCTTAATTTCAGATGCTAGCAAAATAATGCTTAGGATCATCCAACACAGATGGAGCCCTAGATAGAAAAAGAGATGCCCTGTGTTCAAGCTGGCTCTAGAAAAGGCCGAGGAACACAAGACAGTATTGCTGATGCATGCTGGATAATTGAGAAGGCCAAAAAATACCAAAAAGAAGTCACCATGTGCTGCACTGATTATAGGATGTCCTTGGATTGTGTTGATCACATCAAACTGTGGAATGTGCTCAGAAAACTGGGAACCTCAGAACATCTCTCTGTCCCCACCAGAAACCTATATACAGGTCAGGAAGCCACAGTACAGATGGAACATGGTGAAACAGACTGGGTCAAGATTGGCAAAGAATTGAGACAAGGATGTATACTCTCAGCTTATTGATTCATCTACAGTATATACTGAATATATATTAAGGGAAACTGGATTGGAAAACAATGAGCTTGGTTTTAAAATTGGCAGAAGAAACATGAATAACTTGTGCTACATTGATGACACTACTCTGGTAGCCAAAAATGAAAAGGAATTGCAAGCCCTAGTACTAAAAGTGAAAGAACTCAGTGAAAAAATGTGACTAAAACTAAATAAAATGAAGACCAAACTAATGAGAACAGGTAGAACAAGCAGCCTTAGAATTGGCAATGAAGATATCAAGGTTCTGGATAGCTTCTGCCTTTTAAGATCAACCGTCAATACTAAAGGGACAAGCAATCAAGAAATATGCTACAGAATAGCATATGGTAGAGCAGACATGAAGACTTGGAAGAGTTAGTCAAATGCCATGATTTGGCTCTACCTAGAAAGATCAGAATCATGCAAGCCATTACATTTCCAATGACACTTTATGGAAGTGAAATTTGGGCTTTGAAGAAGCAGCATACGAAGAGCTGTAATGCCTTTGAACTTTAGTGTTGGAGATGACTCCTGAGAATACTGTGGACAGCCAAGGAAACAAACCAATGGATCACTGAACAACTCAACTCAGAGTTCTCACTTGCAACACAAATGACCAGGCTCAACTTATCCTACTTCAAACACATTGTGCAAAGATGTAGCTCCCTGGAAAAGGCTTTAATGCTGGGAAAGGTAGAAGGAAAGGGATGAAGAGGACAAGTAGCAGCAAGGTGGATGGATTCAGTTACAGTGCTGATGAAGGAACCATTGGAAGATCTGAAAGGTTAGCAGTAGATCATCATGAAGAAAGTCTATGTTTTTGTTAGGCATTGAAAAAGACTTGATTGCATATAATCAATCAGTTAATCAATCAATCAATTTTCCACTTCCCTTTTCCTGGAAAGAACTTCATCTCTCAACATAGTGAACAGGATTATAATAGAAAGAATATATTCAACTATTCAAATCAACCTCATTTCATTAAAAAAACCCAAAGCTACCTCAGAACCATTCCAGAGTGGACTGGAGTAAAACCTTTCCCCAAGCGACTATACCAAAGTTGAAATGAAAAAAAAGCGGATAAGCATGAAAGCTCTGTATAATTCTATTTCTTTCTTTCACTTGCCAGTTTGGACTGAAATTCTTCCTTCGGGACATTTGGTGCAAATGTAGCAACAGGCATGTTTCCCCTCCTGAACAACCCTGCTGTATCCATGTTGGCATCTCTCAACGCATCTGGCCCGGGGAGGCACCTAAAATAACCATTGGGAACCTTTATGAGTGGGTTTCACCAACAGCTCTGGAAATCCTTCCCCTTCCTTGGAGAGAACACAATTAGAAAGGGTACCGGTTTACTAAATTGGAAGAATGTTCCAGGTTTCCTGGAACCCTCTCATATTCTGGGTTGTATGCTGAGTTTGATTTAAGCCATGTTCATTCTTATTTATTGTCATTCAGTCACAAAAGTAGATGGTATGGTAATGTCTGCAGAGTGGCATCTACCACCCAATCTACCGAAAAATGGATAAAATGATTTTTAAAATATACAACATAAACTTTCCATTCTACAGGAAAACAATGAAATCTGTAGTCACTTGTAGCCTGCTGTCTGAGGCAGAAACGAAGGAGCAAGGTATGGTTGCAATTTCCATGCTTGGAAATTAACCACTGCTTCTTTGCCTCAGAAGTACTTGCACAGTTCTATAGAAATGTTATGAAGGGGGCAGACCAGCAGAAGGAAACCTTGCTTCCTTTCAACAAATATATTTATTGCACTTTCCTTGGTGTATTTATTTTGCATCCACAATACCTAAGATCAAGCTTAACTTAGGGATATTGCAAAAGGAAATAGTTTTGTAGATTTAAAAAAAAGAGGGAAAATTTTGCAAGAAGTTTTTTTTTTTACCTTGTGGAAAATAGGGAAATATTCACTACGAAAAATGTCCTATTGTTTAGCTCAGTGTGAGTACATTCACTGCAGTTCTCTAGGTGGTTGCTTAATTTTTGAATATCGATAGAGAGAAAACATCCTGACTATATGTATTCATTACATAATACAGTAGATATTTACCATGAAGATTCATCATATTTTCCAACCTATTTTCTCCTTACATTTATTCTGTCCAGGTTTAAAACATATCTCTTTGTGACTTCTGAAATTTACTAGTATGTTGAGCAACTTAAAAAAAAGAAATAAACACATACAAATTCTTATGTCATAAATTCCAAAATGCAGTAAGGATAGTAAACAAAATGTAGATATTCTTTAGAAAGACTAATAAAATATACAGGCTCCAGGACAACTTCACTATCCTGCATTTTTGGATTTTCAAATACTCAAAAAGAATATCTTCCTGCTAAAATAACAGCTTCACTAATTACAGTACTCCTGAATGTCCCACCTGCTGAAACTTGTGGTTCCACACAATGGCACCTTCATTGATAGTGAACTTTTTCCCATTAGGAGTTTTGGAGTCCACCCTTCCAATGCGGACTTTCTGGAAGGACCCATTGTGGAAAGTGACCAAGTTGAAGATGTCGTATCCAGGGTCAAAGTCTCCCTTCTCATCAAAAAGGATTTCATCTCCTGCACTGTTATTAAAATGGGTGTTTTTCAGGAAGTGGTGAAGCTGGATTTGAGGAACAGAAATGTAAGATCAGATCAGAAAGCAAGAGATGGGAAAATATTATCTCAGTGAAAACTGGAGAACATCTTTGGACCAGAGAATTCTGTACAAACTGAGTGTAGTAGGTATACAGTATTTATTTTTGTGATGAATTGCTTATATTTCAAAAGAGAACAATTCTCAAAAACCTCTCTCTCTAGTTTCTCTTGAAGATCTTTGTTAAAAGAATAAAACACAAAACAGAGCAAGAGCTAAGAAATGTCAGAAATGCCACAAGACCTTTCGCCTTTATTAAGGTGAAATCATATCCATTTTTACTTAAATTTTAAATCACTTCCATTTTCACTTTAATTTATCATTAATATAGCTTATGTATATTTCTAGGCAAGAAAGGTGCACGTTTTTAGTAAAATTATTGCAGAGGTTAAAAAAAATATGACAAAAACTAAAGAGGTTGACATCATCTGGATCCGTTGGCAGCAAAGGTCAACAACGTGCACTAAGATGTGGAAATGATGGATGAGTAGAAGCCAGTTGTGGCAGAGATAAGAGGAACTGACCTTCCAGTCTGTCTTAAGAAACTTCCCAGTGCTACAGTTCCTTTCATTCTACATATTCAAAAGTTTTTTTTAATATACTTATTACTGGAGAAAAGGTATCAGGGAATGGGTGAATTATGTGCCATGACGTCAGTGTCACCTCTTAGCGACCTCCACAGAGATAGATTTTCTCAAAGACAATCTCTTTCTAACCACACATTTCCCAGTTCTACCGCTTGCACTGTAACACTGTTACACTCTTAGTCTTAGAGCACCTCAAATTTTGTAACTGATTCATGGCAGGATGGGTGTGCATGTTTCATGCACACAAACTGATTGGGCTTATGAAGCTTCACACCAGAGCACAGCACTAAATGAAAGACCTCCAGCTAAGAGCCCCTTCTGGAGCAGTTGGGTTGATTTGGGAGCAGGATCTCTGGCAGGACTCATTCATTGCAGACACTTAATTGCCAACATTTCATTGCTTGCTGCAAAGCAACCAATCCAGAGCCTTCCTACTGCGCTTTCCCACCTCGCCCACATCAGGACTTACACCAACGTATTTGAGAAGAGCAATGACATACCTGCCATGGCCAAAAATCCCCCAGATTTGCTCCATCCTGATTACTCCGACAAGCTGGCTTTGTTCTTGTTGACTGCATTGCGTGCAAAGCATAAGCTGAAGAATAAACCCCATTGTAGACATTGTAGCTCTCTCCAGACATGGCCATTTCAAACACAGAGCCAGGGAGTCTCCCCAGTTCTTCCTTCCCAGTGCAGCGTTTTGCTGCAATATAGGGGGGCAATGAACACTCAAATGCAGAAGCCCAGAACCAGTTCATGTTAGGGAAGCTGTTTAGAAAAGGGTTCAGGCTCTCAAGAAACTGTTGAAATCTTGGCACCACGTTTGTGTGGAGTGAGAAGAATAAAGAACCATTGTAGGATTGTGTTGGGAAACTAATGTATGGCAATACAACAGCAGTAAAATCCCAGTGAGAGGTCATGATCCACACTCTGTGGTTCATTGGGCGCCTGCTATTAAATTCACAGATTGATAATATCCATTGCAAACCTTCCATAGATTGGGCATCACCAGAGACCAAGAACACATTGGTATTGATCCGGAAGATACCATCTCTTATGTTTAATACTCTCATGTAAAAGGACTCTTCAGCTTTTATTATTGGGATCAATTCGCTCAAAGCAATGCAAATATCACTCTGGGACAGCATTGGCTGGAGATTTTGGAGAAAGGTTTCCCCACTCTCATCCTCTGATACTAAAAGGCCAATCCAGTTCCATCCAAAATGTTTCAGTAAATGAACAATCCCCTTGTATTGTAAGTTCTCATTGGGAACCATGCTGAAGAAGGAAGGGAACCTCCTTTTGTCACTTAGGACTGGGTCAAAGGAGCCATAACCAAGCTGTGTGGAAGGAAGATGCATTGAGAATTAACCTGAGAAGCAGATCCTTTTGTCCTGAAAAACATAAAACTTAAATGTAATGGTTGAATTACGCACAAAATCTTCCATCATCCAAATTTACTTGATGTAGTGGAGACTACAGCTTCTATCATTTCCCATCATTAGATATGCTGGTTAAAACTGAAGGGAGCTGAAACTGAGCAACAAGGACAGGTCTTCTTTGACCACTGTTGCTAATGAATATTTTGCTCCATAATAAATGAGTTCTGGGGAGTTTTAACTTCATCCTTCCTTGTACCTTTACCATGCACCTCAATGAACTGAAAAGATGAAGTCCGTCTTAGTGCTGACCCTGTTTCTCTTGTGTATGTTTTCTTCTGCACCAAATGAATTACTTGTGACTTTTCCTCCACATACATCTTAATCCAATATGTTTTTTCCTCAATATTTTTAACAGACCCTGTCCATTTTTATGGTTACAATTCCTTCCCCATTTCATCAACATTATATTGTGTTGTTCTGTCTTTTTCATAATATTTCGAAGCAATGGGTTGCCCTCAGGATATTTTGGGCTGACACACAATTTTTTACTTTGGCCAATTCTGGTGAGGATTACTGGGATGAAGTTTTTTAGTCTTCAGCATTTTTCACTCTGAAGTTTCTTTGATTTTTCAAGTAATTGAAACATGAAAATATAATAAGGATAATAGGAAAAGAGATACTGTTTAGTTTATTGAGTAATATTTTTTAACTTTCCAAATTCTGTGGGGAGGGATGATATGGGAAGTGAGTGACCATTTACTGCAGCTACAAGAGAATCTGTGAAAGAGCCTCCTACCTGTGGAATCTTGTAGGTGTTCAAAATGTGGGCCATCTGGATGGAGTTTGGGGAGGTGAGGCCACCAATGGTAGCCAAGAGCTTCCTCCTCCTCCTCCTCCTTCCAAAACAGTTGTAGTTGATGGGGCTCCCTTGATTCAGGAAAAGAAGGTCTAGGATATTCTTACTGGCAAGATTAACATTGAAATTGTTCTCATAAAACTCCAGTTCTAGTGTGGTGTTGGGTAGCAGCTTGAGGTCCTGGTTGATCTCATGAATGGCAAAAAACATGGAAAGAATATGCTGGTAGTTCTTTGGCCTCAGCCTAAAATAAGAGTTCAGAAGCAGACATCATTATACTAGAAAATGAGGCAGACAAGAAATGGCCTTGAAGGACAGGAGGAAGAGCCACCACCAAGGCAATGTTCAGATTAGCTGGCCTTGAGCTTGGGGCAAGAAACTAACTTGAGAAAATGTCTCAGAAAAACTCCTGCCTCGTTCACAGGAAGGTAAAGTGAGGGAGCGGGAAACACATCCAGACTTACAAGGTTCTGTTACTATAGCTGTTCAGTTAAAAGTAGTCCTGACCTAGTATATGGCATTCATTTCTTAGTCTGGTCTGCCTTGTAGGGCTGACACCCTGAAACAGGCTGGATCAGATTTACTCTTTGTTAGAACAGTTCTCCTTGTAAATATTGAAGTCATTTAGTTTTTTTAGACATAATTTTTATTGAAGATTTTAATTACAGTAATAAAAACTAATAACTAATACAAAGTGTTAGTGTAATTATCTGTCTCTTGCCCAGCTCTTTCAGCTTCCTCTAAGCAGGAATGCACATCATTGAAGAAAAAAATGTACTTACACTCCCATTCTGTACATCTCTGGCCATTTTCTGAATGTCTGGGAGGTTATAATTTTATAAACAACAGAGGAAAACCCCCCAAATATCACATCAGCTTTGGATGTGGAAAATTCCCCTTGAGCATTGGAAGGCTGTATGCAGGAGTATTTCAAACTCTCATGGACACTCTGAGGAAGTAAGAAGAAGAGCAAAAGGGTTTTGAAAGCAAGCAGTGTACAGCCACCACCCCATCTGTTCAGGTACATGATCAAGGAAAAAAGAAAAGCTGTGATAACTGAAAGAAACATTTTTCTTGACAAGAACTAAGGGGAAATCTCCATGTAAAAAGATGAAGGTGGTTTTACAAAACTAAAGAAATAAAAGAAAGAAGGGTTGAAACTCCCAGCGACAATTCTTTGCTTATTGTAGCTAAACACTCAGCTTTCAGTAGGGCAAGGTGAATTGTGAGAGGTCTCTACCAAGGATAGCACAGCTACCATTTGTGTATGGCTTGACTGGCCTTTTTCTCCCCAGCAATCCTGGTGCAGCTTTGATACCTCCAAAGCAACAGAACTGGAACATAGTGATTTTGCTAATTACAGGGCAAATGAGCACCTTCCTGGAAGTCCTCTAGTCCCTGAAGATCTAGTGATAAAGATGTTTGTGTGATAAGTACTTGGCTAGGTCAGGGTTATAGTAAGTCCAATGATATGCACTGGATATTATGTACTCTGTCCAACTTTCTCAGCTGATACTATTTCCAACTCCCAACCGCCTTCATTTGTGAAAGACTTGCAAGTGACTAAGTCAGTGATTTTTAAAGTATTTGACCCAACTACCCCATTTCCTAGTCTTGAATAATGTCATTCCATTCCTCACCCCCCAAAAAAACCGCAGACTTTGTTCTTTTACACAAGTGTCTTGGCAGTGACCATCCCAAACCCAAACTGGATTCTCTACTCACAAACAAACAGATACAATTTATTTTATTACCCCCAGGATACATCCATATTACCCAATAACCCCTTTGAGGGTTATTACTCCCAGTTTAAGAGCCATTGGAATAAGTGGTCCTTTAATTAGGGAATATGTTTCTTGATCCTTCTCCTTTGTTTCAACTGCATTCTGGTCAAAACTGAAAATGTTTCTATATTACCATCAATTCTTGGAAAGAATGGATTTTTCTGGACAGACTTTTCCCATTGTCCATGTGAAGAATCTCTGGTGGATTGAACCATGATATTCACTGGTGCATTTAATATCACCCTCTCTTAGGTGGACAAATGTACATAAATGTTCCTGTATGGTCATCACACTTGTTTTAGGGTGATTTATTTTGTCTAATAATGCATGCTTTTAAGTTTGTATCCTCCTTTGTATCTCTGAATCATAAATAACTATGAAGTCCATTGGCTAGACCAGGTCCTTCCCAAATAGCCTTTCTGCTATTCAGGGATTTTATCCACTCTATTACCTATGACAGGCAGCTTACTTTAGGGTACAGTTTAAAGTTTGGAAAGGCGAGGCCACCTTTCCCTTTGGAATCTTGTAGGATTTTTTATTGTGTCATAATTTAAGAGAAAACTTTTATAAAAAGATGTATCATTGGTATATGATAATCAGAAATTATCAAAAATGTAGAAAGATAGCTCAAACCAGTGTTGGAAATGTGAAAAAGATGTGGGGACATTTTATCATGCATGGTGAACCTGTGAGAAAGCAAAGAAATTTTGGATACAAATTCATACAATGGTGCAAAGGATTTTAAAGATCAATATTGTGAAAAAACCTGTATCCTTTTTTATTGGGACTTATGTATAATGTATTAGAATTATAAGATTGTAACTGCTTGTTGAAGAGAAGGTGGAAAGTCATTATGTTTCATAAGTTTAGTTTCTTTTTTTCTTTTTTTTCTTTTTTCTTTCTTTTCTTTAGATTTGTCTTTAACTTATGTAACACTCTTAATAAATATAGATAATAAAAAAAGAAATCTTGTAGGATTTTTGTTTGACTCTAGGTCTTTTCCTGCTCCATTGTCATGGCCCAGCCTCTGGACTCACATTCTGAGTCTGAAGCTGAAGAAGCTGAGTCTGAAGCTGAAGAAGCCTGTGGAATGTCAGCCTCAGGAAGGACAAAGCCAGACATCACATGAGGCTGACCAATCACAGGCAACACCTGAGTAGCTGGACCTGTTGGGTGAGGATGACATGAGGCCTCCCAGTCCCCACACCAAGCAGGTAGAAAAGAGAGCAGAGCAGAGAAAGTCTGTTAGGCTACTTGCCGAGCAAAAGAGCAAGGAGTCTGGTTAGCAACAGCTGGTTGCAGTCTTATTTAAAGAGCAGCTCTGAGACAGGCTCTTTTGCTGGAAACAACATCTGACTTGTGTGTGTTGTGAGATTTGTGTGTGGATTCTGCTTCTTGGACCCCGGACTTTTGGACTAGCTGACAACCTTGACCCAGCTCTCTGAAACCTTGGACCAACTAGATGATTTTTCTGTGCACTCCTGTTTCCAAAGGAAACTGCATGCAGACCTGTGCTTTTCCTTTCCTTTGCTTAGTTTACATTCCTTTGCTTCCCTGCAAACTCTTCTGCCTAGAAGCAAAACTGATAATTCCCCAAGAACTTGCATGTGTTCGTGTGATTAAAACCTGAACCAGGACAGTTAGTGTCCATCCTAACTAACTCTTGGCTGACTGGGGAGTGAAACTTGCTAATAGCAGGGAGCAACTTACTTCTGAGAATGCCCAGCTGAGCCAGCAAGTTGCTCTGCTCTCGGCTCAGGTGCAAGCCTTGCAGGCCCAACCAGGGCAAGCAGCAGCACCCTCCCACCTCCCACAGAAAATGTCCCATTGCCTGGCTAGGAAAGTTTGATGGGACACTGTCTCATTTCCTGCTTTCTGAGCACAATGCGATCTGTATATGAGCTTAAAAAGGGAGGACTTTCCAACAGACAGAGATCAAGGTGCTTTGTAATAAGCCTCTTATCTGGAAATGCTGCTAGGTGGGCCATGCCCTTATTAACACAATACAGCCCCCTGCTGGATGACTTTGGTGCATTCAGTCCACAGATCCAAGCCATGTATACTGTCCCTGTGAAAGCTCACACAGCGAATCATCAAATTTGCAAACTGAAACAAGGGTGCAGCTCAGTGGCTGAGTATGTAAGTGCTTTTAGGCTCATCTCCCAAGATTTGGCCTGGAATGAAGCTGCGCTTATTGACCAGTTTCAGGAAGGGTTGGCAGATGAAATTTTGGATGAGTTAGTAAGGGCTGAAGGTCCAGGCATGATACAGCAATTGGTTCAGCTGTGCCTGGGAATAGATGGGTGGATACCACAATGAAAGGCTAGAGCCCATGCTAACAAACATGTTGTTAAGCCTGCCGTACCTGTGCCTAGTCTGGTGAAAACCTCTCCAAAGGAACCCGTGCAGATTGGGGTGCATGTCCTCCTCTGACAAATGCTGAGAAGGCACAGAGGCATAGAGAGGTGCTTTGCTTGTACTATGGGGACAAGCGACATATAGTAGCCATATGCCCTGCCAAGAAATCCAACTCAGATCTCTCCAGAAATGGATCCCACCTGGTTTAGGTGAGCTATTAAGACAGGGGGAAGTACTGACAACACAAGCCCAAACACCATGTTCCACTACCGCCAAGCACCTAGTGATCTCAGTTTCATTGAAGATACCAGGATAGCCTGTTTTGGAAACCTGAGTCATGCTTGATTCTGGAGCTACAACCAACTTCATGGATCTCCAATTTGCAGCAGATCATGGCATTCCAAAGCACACCCTCCAACCACCCCTAGTGGTCGAAACAATTGACGGTCATCCTCTATGATCAGGTCCTGTGGCTTGGGCCATGACACCATTAAACATGCAACTGGGAAATGATCAGGAAAAGATTGAGTTCTACCCTGCTTCAATATCTCACTTTCCCATTGTCTTGGGCTTGGAGTGGCTTCAAGCACATGATCCACAGATTGTGTGGTCTACAGGAACCATAACTTTCCCTGCTCCATGTTGTAACTGCCACATGGCTGCCATTCCTGCAACCTTAGCTGCTGAACAAGGGGGAGAAACACTTCATGACCTCCCCTCCAAGTACTGAGACTTTGCAGATGTATTCAGTGAAGGAGAAGCATATCAGTTACCTCTTCACTGACCATATGACTGCCCTATTGATCTGATACCCAGGGCCAAGATTCTAGTGGGGTGCCTCAACTGCTTCTCAGAACCTGAGTTGGCAGCCTTGAGGGAGTTCATTGACAAAAATCTAAAGAGAGGCTTTATTTGACCCTTGTCCTCTCCTACAGCAACTCCTGTATTATTCATGAAAAAGAAATCAGGAGAATTTAGGCTTTGCAATGATTACATCTGGCAGCTGAACCAGATTATGGTGAGCAATCATTATCCTTTGCCACTTATTTCAGAATTTCTAGAATACCTCCCAAATGCCTCGGTGTTTACCAAGCTGAACCTTTGGGGTGCTTATAACCTGGCATAGATCCAGAAAGGGGATGAATGGAAGACTGTGTTTTGTACCCAGTATGGGCTTTTTGGATATACAGTCATGCCCTTTGGATTGACTAATGCTTTCTCAGTCTTCCAGCATTTCATGAACGATGTGTTCCAAGATCTCCTGGACCACTATGTCATAAATTACCTTGATGACATCTTGATTTTTTCTAATTCCCTTGCAGAACATGAACGTATAAGAACTGTATAATAGTGGCTTCAAGAAAATTATTTATTTGCCAAGCTAGCTAAGTGTGAATTCAAGAGGATCACAATAGACTTCCTAGGCCATGGCATTTCCTCCACTGATATTGCCATGGATCCTGGCAAGGTGGATGCTATCTTGTCTTGGCAGGCTCCATGCCAAGTTAAGGACATACAATGCCTGCTGGGTTTTGTCAATTATTACATATTACACATTTTATTCCATGAATGAAAATGTCCCCAAACTTACTTTCTTTCTTTCTTTCTTTCTTTCTTTCTTTCTTTCTTTCTTTCTTTCTTTCTTTCCCTTCCCTTCCCTTCCCTTCCCTTCCCTTCCCTTCCCTTCCCTTCCCTTCCCTTCCCTTCCCGTGCATATGGTGCTCCCCACATTTTCTGCTTCATGTCTAAGCTTTAAAAATTAACAGCAATGCAGCTGTTCTACTGAGATAAAATAAACATGTTTCCTTTTGACATTTTGCAAAGAAAATACTATTGCAAGTAAGCTAT
This sequence comes from Liasis olivaceus, assembly GCA_030867105.1. NCBI lineage: Eukaryota > Metazoa > Chordata > Lepidosauria > Squamata > Pythonidae > Liasis > Liasis olivaceus. The sequence goes on from CM061351.1 coordinate 102,486,862, forward strand.
TATCTCCCAAGTAATTATACAATCAGTGTTATCATTGTCTGTTGCTCCCCATATCTCTAGGGAATCCCAGTCGACACTGACAAAACAATAACCTCAGGTTGAAACATTACATTACATGGATATAATCTCAGAAATATAAAACTGCATGTAGGGAAAGCAAGTAGAAAGCATATTTGAGCTGTGATACTTCATTGTCTTCACTTTCATGAGAGGCTCGTTAATTCCAACCCAGCTCCTCAGTTGAATGGTAACATTGGAGTTACACTTCGATATATACAATGACCATATCTTATACTGAGTTGCTTGTATTCAGAACATTGGTTTTATTCTTTTTTCCTAAGATGATGTACGTTTCTCCTGTTTGCAACTGCAACCTCAGTGGTCCTCTTCCAATTGTTCACAAGTATTATCAGTCTGGAGACTTAATCATTGCTGCTATTATTTATCAGGTTTTCTTTCTTTCAAATGAGGTCACTTTTCAAAGTGTTCCTTTTCATGATGTGCTTGATCAGTACCTGTAAGTATCCTCCTCCTCATCTTCACACTTATCACCATCATCACTTAATGCTGTATTCTTTCTTTCTTTCTTTCTTTCTTTCTTTCTTTCTTTCTTTCTTCTGATCAAATGTAAAATGGTTACACTACTATATTACTGATTGCAAAGGCCTTTAGCCATGTCTAAATTCTACACTCATAAAAATTTAGCCTCCCCTAATACTGCAGTCTCAAATGAGGCAAGTATTCTTGTTTTTAATCATAACACTATATGGGATATTTTTCCTCAAGAATGTTCACAGTCCTTTGCTTCATGAGGAGGAAAACATGACTAATCTAGGCTATGTGGTTGTCCGGAAAATAATCTACATGTATCCTAGTACTTTCTGAATTTTCTCCTTTCATCTCACCAGGAAACGAAGTGGTCTGTGGTGAAACAATAAAACTAAATAATCATTTTTAAAGAATAGAAAGCCCAAATGCCAAGTTAATTGTAGAATGTTATGTCCATAAGATTGAAATCATATAAATCCTCCCACTTTCATTCATCCAAATGAATCCTGGAAGAGACATCTCACCATGAATTTGACAGTTTACTAAAAGAAGAATCTTAAAGAGAGAAAAGACGAGGCTACAAATGCTGTCTTAGCTCAATGTTAGCTATCCCCACCCCCACATCAGTGCTTCCCAATCCATATAATCTAGGGCTATTGTTTGCTAAAGACCAGAATTCCAAATGTCCAGAGTAAACAATAAGAACTAACTTTTCTGATTATATGAATATATGTAATAGTTAAAAATAGCAACTGTCTGATTCTGATGCAGAAATATATTGACATAGTTTATAACTCTCACTGAAGGTTCCTCACTCATAATTACCAACACACTTTGGCTCTGGCATTTGCTGTAAAGGAGATCAATGAACGTTCTGAGATTTTACCCAACGTTAGCCTTGGTTTCCACATTGCTACTGATTATATTGAAGAAATTACAACTTACCTTTTAGCACTGGAATTTCTATCTACAAAAGATAACTTTATCCCCAACTACAAGTGTAATGACCAGACCAATACGATAGTTGTCATTGGAGGACCTCGTACTAAGACCTGTCTCAACATGGCAACCACGCTGTACAATTACAAGTTTCCTCAGGTGAGAACCAAAATGGAGCAAGATGGGAAGTTCACGAGCTATTTATTACATTCAGATGTTGAGTCCTCATGATAACTCTTCTCGGAAGTATCCCACAACATCTGGCAAGAATACAACCAATTCATGATCTGCAATGGAAATGATCACCACTGCTGTTCTTTAACACAGTATGAAACTTCCTGAGGCCAAGTTGTTAAACTGATAAGGAAGGCTCTTATGCCCTTTCTACCGAAACCAGAAGGTTGGCTTATTGTAAGGCTTGGGGAATGTCTTCAAAAATTAAGCAAGGGTGCCAATAAGCAAGCATACATTTTGACTTTTTTTTTTTTGGACAGATCCCTTTTAGCCTCTATTCTTCTATTTTTTCTCCCTATTTAGATTGCATATGGATCAGCTCCACTGATGAATAATGAAGCAGCAGCACTGTTTGTCAAATGGATGTTCCCAGATGAGATGCACCAGCTTAAAGGAATACTACACTTACTGTTGCATTTTGGATGGACCTGGGTGGGGTTGGTTTCTCTGTATCAGGAGGATAAAGAGAGGTTCATTCAAAAGAGCCTTTCCGTGTTTACAGAGAGAGGAATCTGCTTTGACTTTATAGAATGTATCCCCCAAATGACATATGGTAATGAAGCTGCTGAAATGGTGGAGGAGGCAGATACATTATACAAAGTGATCATGGGGAGTACAGTCATTGCAGTGATCTTGAATGCGGAAATTACAAGCATGGTGACTTTGAGACTAATGATTTATGTTTTAGATTCTGATGATATTCCAAAGCAAAGAAAAGCCAAAGTTTGGATCATGACAGCCCAGATGGAATTCACCTCCATTCTGCTGCAAAGACAGTTGCCCATTGATTTTCTCCATGGTGCTCTTTCCTTTGCAATTCACTCAAAAGAGCTGACAGGATTCCAACAATTTATGTGGAAGAGAAACCCAAACTTTGAAAAAGAAGATGGCTTTATTAGGGATTTCTGGAAAGATGCATTTGAATGCTCATTCTCCAGTGAGATGATGGATGGGAATGCTGAAAGAACATGCACTGGAGAAGAGAAGCTGGAGACTCTTCCTAATTCTGTCTTTGAGACCACCATGAGAGGTCAAAGTTACAGCATCTACAATGCAGTCTATATTGTGGCACATGCTCTGAGGGCCATGCACTCCTCCAAACTCAAAAAGGGTCGAATAATTGATGAGAATAGATTGAATTTCTTCCTTCAGCCACCATGGCAGGTAATGTTGGCTAATGCAAAATTCAGGAACATCACCAGGTTGTGTAAACCATACTGGATTGCTCAGTTGATCAGAGCAAAGTGATCTGTTGGATTTTTCACTTTCTCAATTTTGTGATGGAAGTCTCATCTGAGAAATTTTAAACTGAAATATTTTAGTTAGGTGATAAGAGAGAAAATGCACGTGACAGAGAACATAATTCTCTTCCAGTTTTGAATAGTGTAGACTGATGCAAAATTTAAGAGGTTACTTTTCATTAAGCACAGGCCAAATGGAAAGGACCAAACCGAGATTCGTCCATACCCTTCAGGGAATCCTATTAACTTTCCTGTGTCTTATTTATTTATTTTTTCCTTCATTTAGCTCCACCATTACCTGCAACAAGTCTCCTTTAACAACAGTGCTGGGGAAGAGGTTTCTTTTAGTCCAAAAGGAGAATTAGTAACTAGATTTGATATTTTCAGTTGGGTGACATTCCCAAACAAGTCCTTTCTGAGAGTCCAAGTTGGAAAGATCGACCCCATGACTCCCTCACATAATTTTCTCACCATTTCTTCCAAGGATGCTGTTTGGCCTCACATATTTAACCAGGTGTGTCTCATTTTTCAATTTTTAGGAAATTATTTAGCCACTGATCCATGTACTGTAAGTAAATGATTAAAAACAACAACAACACTTGGATTAAGCTATTTAGCAGCCTCAGACTAATGTTTTCTTTTGGTTGTGATATGAACATAAACTACTAAAGTAACAGAGGTGGCTTAAGGTTTCTATATCCATGAAATAATATTTCCTTAGTTCCAATGCAAAGCTATCTTAGTATGCAGGATGTGTTTCTAACTACGTTAATAAAATAATGACACTCTAGAAAAGTATATAGCTTAACAGAAACAAACCATTTACTGAAACAGAATGGAAATATTTTTAAAAATGGCACATGCATGGTTCATGATTTTGTCTCCTTAGAGTTAAATCTTTAATAGCCTCCTCCGAAATAGATGAAATAGGGAGCGGAAACTCTGTTTCTGGAATATATTCCAAAAATAAAGAGTTTCTGCTGGAAATTCTGTTTGTCTATCTAGGTAACTAGTTATGCTAATCCAAGTGGAGTAATATGATTACATACTTTCCAGAATTTAAATGGGTTTCCAGAAATAGCCTGCAGAAACTCTGTTTGTGAAATATATTTCAAATGCATATCAAATTGTATTGAAATATATAATTCAAAAACAAAGAGTTTCTGCTGGAGATTCTCTCTCTCTCTCTCTCTCTCTCTCTCTCTCTCTCTCTCTCTCTCTCTCTCTCTCTCTCTCTCTCTTTTGTCTATCTAGCTATCTATCCAAAGTGCAGCACCATTTCAAATATGATTGGACACTATCTATAAAATTCATTAAAGGGGAGGGGTGAAACATATGTTTTTTTCTAAAAATAAAACAAACTAATCAGTGACGGGAATGTCACACAAAAAACTTCTTTCTTACCTCTTTCTACATTTCTAAGAATTGTAAAGTGGATTTAGAAATGACATTATATCCCAGTTCAGTCTAATAATTCCAGAGAATCATACCCACAACATTCTTGAATCTGTGGACAAAAAGGAACTCTTTTACTCATTGGTGAATGTGCCCTAAAATAAAGATCTTTTGGAAACAGGTGAGTGAAGGAATGTTATTATCTGAAAACATTAAAGAAAAGATAAAACTCCATTTCTTTCCAATCTGTTCCAAGCTTCAAACGAACAAAGAACGCCCCAAAAAACAAAGTAATTCTGCTAGAAATTATTGCCACATTGACAATTATTGCTTAGTTTTGAAAATCAAATTGTTGCCATGAAAATTCACAAAATTTTAAATAAATGATCTACAGTATCAATGGAAAAGTTAACCAAATTTTGAAAGAACTTTGGTAAAACTACAATCCCCATAAAAAAAAATGGAACCTCAAGGGGAGCATATTCCAAGGGCTCCAGAGTTAAAAGCTCTCCCAAACTAGTGTCTGGTACTGATTTCCCTGGAACAGGTCTTTACAATACCATGTTTGGCACGATCAGTCCATTAGTGTAATTGGTGTGAGATAAGGAAGAGTCAAGGAATTCATTGGAGAATTTAAACCAGAAAGAAAACTGGAAAATCGAACACCAAGGTCTGGATTAGATATGAATAATTGGTGAATGTATAATTGGTGAAAGAACGATTCTGAAATGTAAATTCTTCATGTGAAAAAAATCCAGTTTTATTTATGAACAGACATTACCTCTCTCCATCTGTAACAAGAAATGTCCTTTTGGCCATAGCAAGATAAAAATGGAAGGGAAATTATCTTGCTGTTATGACTGTAGACTGTGTCCAGAAGGGAACATAGCTGACCAAATGGGTAAGCAATAGAATATATTGAAAATATCAATGATTGAATAAATATAAATGGGGGCTGAACTTTGAATCAATATTATGGTGATTGAAAATCTTGAGCTTCACATCATATTGTACTGGTCAGCGATGAAATATTTGAACTAATTGTTCATAGTTCAGTAAGATAGTTGATGATAAAACAAATCAGTTCACTCTAACTAGGAGGATCAATAGATTTCTCAGATTTGGATTGTCTCTTCTTAATTTTCCTTGAAAAATTATAAACAGTTTTACAGGAAACTAATGCGTGTTGGTAGACTATCCAAAAGGCTTCCTTTGTACCTTCTTTTTGGAAGTAAAGGAAACTTTGCAATGGTAATGTTTTTTCACTGGTTTCTACTTCTTTTTACTTCCTATTCCACCCAGATGTATTGATTGATTGATTGATTGATTGATTGATTGATTGATTGATTTACTTATGGAACTTATACAGCTGCCTATCTCATATAATGAAACTAGGCGCCTCGCCACAACCCATAAAAACATGAATAAAAACAAAACCACCCATCCCATCAGGCAGAGGACCAATCAGCCTCCTGACTCAACCCCCATTCTAGCCCAACACTTCAGGAAGAGCCAGGTCTTCCCAGCCTACTACAAGGATAAAAGGGCAGGGATCCTTGAAATTCAGATGGGAAAGTATTGCAACGGGCTGGGGCAGCTACATAGAAGGTGCCCCTCCAGAGTCCCATCAGATGACAACATTTAATGGAGGAGACCTGGAGCATGCCCACCTAGCTGACCTATTGGGACAGGCAGATACCTTAGAGAGATATGGTCCCACCAATAATTTAGCTGGTGACATTTAGGGCTTTAAAGGTGATAACCAGCACCTTGAATTACACCCAGAAAGCAACTTGGAGCCAGTGCAGCACATTCAGCAGTGGTATAATTCAGGTGAGCCATGGAGTACCCAGAACTGCAGGTGCCACTGCATTGTGGACCAGATACTGTGTAAATGTTCTTAAAGGGTAGCCTCATGTAGAGTGCATTCCAGTAATCTACTTGGGAGCTCACTAAGGCAAGAGATAACTTAAAAATCAGGGCATATTGAAAAGGAACTGATGATGCTTTGAAACAATAGTGTTTCTATGAATGGTTTTCTTGTTTGTTTCTTTTTTTCCAGACTTAGATGATTGTTTCCCATGTCCAGAAGATCAATATCCAAACAAGGATCGGGATAGTTGCCTTCAAAAAAGCATAACTTACTTAAGTTATCAAGAGCCTTTGGGGATTTCTTTGGTAGTGATTGCAGTGTCCTTTTCTTTCATCTCAGCTTTGGTGCTGGGGATCTTCATTAAACACCAGGACACTCCCATTGTCAAAGCAAACAACAGGAATCTCACTTTTACCCTTCTGATTGCTCTCCTCCTCTCCTTCCTTTGCACTTTGCTCTTCATTGGACAACCTGACCAACTGAAATGTCTCATGCGACAAACGGCTTTTGGCATCATCTTCTCTGTAGCTCTTTCTTGCATATTGGGGAAAACAACCATTGTTGTTCTTGCTTTCATGGCCACCAAGCCAGGCTCCAAAATGAGGAAGTGGGTGGGGAAAAGGCTGGCTATTTCTATTGTCCTATCTTGCTCCCTGGCACAATTCTCCATTTGTGTGGGGTGGCTGGCAATTTCTCCCCCATTCCCAGATTCTGACATGGACTCTGTGGTTGAAGAAATTGTGCTGCAATGTAATGAAGGTTCAACCACAATGTTTTATGTTGTCCTTGGCTTTAAGGGGTTCTTGACTGTGGTCAGCTTCACTGTGGCCTTCCTAGCTAGGAATTTACCTGACAGCTTCAATGAAGCCAAATTTATCACCTTTAGCATGTTGGTCTTTTGCAGTGTTTGGGTGTTGTTTGTTCCAACTTATCTGAGCACCAAGGGGAAATACATGGTGGCGGTGGAGATCTTCTCCATTTTGGCTTCAGCAGCTGGATTACTGGGCTGCATCTTTTCCCCCAAATGCTATATCATTATTCTGAGACCTGACTTGAATAAGAAGGAGCAACTAATAAAGAAATGAAACTGATTTTTATAGCAGACCCCCTGAATAAAGCTAAATTGCTTACTTTTACCACGTTGGTTTCTTGAAGTTTGGGGTTCTGCATTCTTTCCTCATATCAGCAAATCAAGGTGATGTAAAGGCAGTAGCTGTGACAATCTCTTCCAAGTTCACTTCAGAACTAGAAAACTGTTCCTCATATTTTCTTTGAAATATTAGAAATATTCATCTGAGCCCTAATCAGAGTAGAAGGGAATAGCTAATCAAGAAGACAATGCTGTGTGAAAACTGGTTTTTAATGTCATAATGTGCACGAATCTCAAAATAAAAGGCTTTGTGTCCTGCAGCCCATGAGCTTCACAACACCCCGCCTAAAAAGAAAGAAAAACCCTCCCAATATTCTCCATAACCATTTTTTAAAGGTAGAGGAAAATCCCCACTAATATCCCCTGCCTTAAATCTGAAAATCTGAGAGCCACTTGGGTGTAGTGGGTAAAGTGCTAGGCTAGAAATGGGGAGACCATGAGTTCTGGTTCTCCATTAGTCATGAAAGCCTAGGTGATATGTTGTTGTGGGAATTGAGGAGAGAAGGTGGAAGAAAATGGTGTTGGAGAATTGCTTCTCAGCTTCCCTGATGTAATTCACCTTATTCATAATGACAAGTGCCCTGCCTTTGTCAGCTTGTTTAATTATGATGTCACTCTTACTCATGAGCCTTGGATGACATCTCATTCTGCCCTGCTGAAATTGTTGCATGAAGCGAGTGTTTTCTTGTTTGTTTGTTTTTTTAATTGATGATTGTGGTTTTAGCTGGATGATGAAAGCAATCATTGTAGAAATCCAATTCATTTTTGGACATCTGTCAGTATCCATGTACTTTGTGTGTATTTGTGTGTGTGTGTGAGAGAGAGAGAGAGAGAGATCTGTAGCTATATATTGGCTTGGAAGGTATTGGCTTAATAGTAGTTTTTTGTTTTTTGGGGCCTTTTGGCTGTACTATAAATATTAATTAAAAAAAATTTTTGTTTGTGTTTGTGTCCTACCTTCAAAGTATTTCAAGTGTCCAAAAAAAAAGAAAAAGTTTCAAAAGACCTGTATATTTTTGTGTGGGTTTAGTAGGGCCATAAAAATGTCTGCCAAAATAATAATAATAATAATAACAACAACAACAACAACAACAACAACAAGCCTTAAGAACAAATGCATACAAAGCCAGAATTGAGAAGACAGCAACAGACAACAAATGCCGCCTCTGCAGAGAAGGTGAAGAAACAACATCTAGGGTCAGAAATAACAGAACAGAGGCTACAGATCAATATAGATTTATAACACGAAATAAAGTATTCACAGAAGTAGAATTGGAAGAACTGTAAAGGTCTACCCAGGGCAAAGAAATCCAAGCCTTGCCAGAAGTAGCCCAAATAGTAGAGCCTTCACATCAGAAAGAACAAAGCCCTCTAACTAAAAAACAAGAGGAATTAAAACAAAGAATAGTTGAGCACCTAGAACAGCACAAAAACAACAGGATAAGGTTGCCTGCATTGAAGCTTGTTACAAAGAAAAAGCTAGCACAAGTATTAAACAATGCTAATACTGCGATATCAAATATAAGCACCAGCTCACTGCAAGAAACAAACCAACTGATGTACAGCATGGCTGCACTTATAACTAAATACCTTGGATGCAAAATCAATAAACATGAAAAAAAGCCAAACAGTGCACCACTGAAATGGAAGATCAGGTTGGAAAATAAGATCAGCATGCTAAGATCAGATGCAAGCAAGCTAGAACAGATGAAAAAGAAGAAGAAGCTGAAGAACAAAAAGACCAAAGTATACCTGATCAAGAAATATCAGCTAGAAACAAGGAAGATCAAGGAAGCCCTGGAAATAACAAAGCACTATGTACTAAGACCTGTCTCAACATGGCAACCACTATGTGCAATTACAAGTTTCCTCAGATGAGAACAAAAATGGAGCAAGATGGGAAGTCCATGAGCTATTTATTATGTTTAGATGTTGAGTCCTCATGATAACATCTGGCCTGGGGGGGGAGGGAGGATGTCAGAAATGGGGTTGGCTGGCCCCTTAGTGGCCTGGTGTGGCCTCTATCAGCCTCTTGGATTTTTTAGCCTTTTTATCTCCGTAAGCGTGGTTTTTTATAACTTTTAATCATGTATTTCTGATTTTAATTTGTTGTAAGTCGCCCAGAGTCCCCCATTGTGGGGGGATGGGCGGGGACAAGTCTATTAAATGAATGAATGAATGAATGAATGAATGAATGAATGAATGAATGAATGAATAACTCTTCTCAGAAGTATCCCACAACATCTGGCAAGAATACAACCAATTCATGATCTGCAATGGAAATGATCACCACTGCTGTTCTTTAACACAGTATGAAACTTCCTGAGGCCAAGTTGTTAAACTGATAAGGAAGGCTCTTATGCCCTTTCTACTGAAACCAGAAGGTTGGCTTATTGTAAGGCTTGGGTAATGTCTTCAAAAATTAAGCAAGGGTGCCAATAAGCAAGCATACATATTGCACATTTTTTTCCACATTTAGATTATATATGGATCAGCTCCATTGATGAATAATGAAAGAGCAGCACTGTTTGTCAAATGGATGTTCCCAGATGAGATGCACCAGCTTAAAGGAATACTACACTTACTGTTGCATTTTGGATGGACCTGGGTTGGGTTGATTTCTCTGCATTAGGAGGATAAAGAGAGGTTCATTCAAAAGAGTCTTTCCGTGTTTTCAGAGGGAGGAATCTGCTTTGACTTTATAGAATGTATCTTCCAAATGACATACGGTAATGAAGCTGCTGAAATGGTGGAGGAGGCAGATACATTATACAAAGTGATCATGGGGAGTACAGTCATTGCAGTGATCTTGAATGCATGCCTCAAAACTAAAAGAAGGTGAAATAATTGATGAGAACAGATTGAATTTCTACCTTCAATCACCATGGCAGGTAACGTTGCTAATGCAAAATTCAGGAAGATCATCAAGTCATGTAAACAGCACTTTTGTGTGTGTGTGTTCATTTTAGCAGTTAAAATGAAACATCCTTTCCAGATAGCTTTGAATGCTATTCGGAAGAGCTTGGTATTGCCATATAAAAGAAAAGAAAAGAAAAGAAAAGAAATAAAATAATAAAAATAAAAATAAAAAAAAATAAAAACCTATTATCTTTTTCTAATGTTATTTCAATGTTCAGGTCATTTTTGCAGTATCAGGTAGAATTTGAAAAGGAATTTCTTGAATATATGGAGAAGGTTAAAATACATAATGTGTGAATACAGGGAACATTTGAATGTATGAAAGTATAAATATATACATATAGGAACTTATTGAATTCATGATGTTAGACAGTTTCAAACATAAAAGCTTAATACCTACTTTGTTACTCAGTAGTACTACTATTCCTTACCATTTTAATTTGGGAGGGACTAAGACTCAAAGGGAATAACTTTCGTAGGCAGTCATAGATGGGCCCATGCACTGATATTTCCTAGAGAAGTCCAGGAATACGATAAAGAAGTGACAAATCCAAGGAACAAGACCAGAGGCATGGTGAGGTAGAATCCAGAGTTCCAAGCATGGCCTAGCAAGGGAAACGTCAACCATATGAGCCTCCACCTAATATACATCTATAGCACTTTTCTCCTCAGCGTTGGCTCTTCTGCAGGCTTGTTTCTCTCCGGTCTATGGAGTCCTGCTCTCTGTTGTTGAATCTTTATCACATGCCTCTGCTGAGGAGCAAAGCCTCCTGGGGCTTGCTGGATCTGCCTCAGCCAGAGTGGAGTCAATGGCTCCACCACTACTAGAATCATCCTCACCTAGATTGTTGTCCCTAGATTCTCCTGACTCCACTCCCTGCCCCCCCACCCCCCCGTAATGTGTCTGGGCAACCGTTTTATTTTGGAATTGGAACAACCAAAGAATGAATCAGAGACCTTCACTAGAGAAAGCATGTGGTCTGTGACTCAGTCTTGAAATGTAGGAAGCAATAATAGAAACCACATGGCATTTAACCATTATGTCAGATGAAAATCTTCCATATCAGGGATATAGCTTGAGTACAGTAACCATGAAAGTATTTCACATTATTCAGGATTTAGGCAGAACTGTTTCAGTGTTTAATGCTATTCAAGGTAAGGCAAAGAAATTCACAAAGGAGACAATTATTATCAGTTCTTTCTGTGTCATTGCAGGAGCTTAGGTATTTTTCACATATATTTAGTTAGTTAGTTAGTTAGTTAGTGATTATTTATCTTAAGAATAAGAACTAAAACAACAGCAAAAAAGAGAAACAATTTAGAGTAGTATGATTTTGAATGGACATAGTTGTTATTCAGGAAACTCCTTTTTCAACATGAACCATGTCTTATAAATGTTTACATCTGTTTCGATGTTACCAAATAAATAATCAGTGTGGTCCTTTCCAAATAAATAAGAAGTGTTATCATCAGGAGTTATATATCAAATCATGGAAAGATGGATGTAATAGAATATATACTTGAACATTAATAAGAGAGGGAATTGAAAAGAGTCATTTAAATTAAGTTTACTTACCAGGAGTGGCAACGGGTATGTGTGTGCTTTCAAAAATGTCAAGCAAGCAGTTTTTACTGAGCTATCAAAGCCCTGCTCCTTTAGTCTATGCATCATATATTTATAGTATGTAAAAAAGAGGAAGTCCTTCAATTGCTTGGTTGTGTCTGCCATCTTGAATTTTTCGCCTCTCCTCTAATGATGCTTCTGGTCACTAGGAAAGTGCTAAAAAATATGGACATAAGCATTAAACTATTCTCCTGGTCAGATGTTCTTTTATGTTTAGATGTGGCTTCAACAATATGATGTAGCACTTGGGGAAAAAGTTGCAGCCCAGTAAACCTGTAGTAGAAGCCAAAAGGGAGAAGATCTCCACAGCCACCATGTATTTTCCCTTGATGCTCAGATAGGCTGGGATGAAGGACACCCAAATGCTGCAAAACACAAGTTGAATAGTTGAATAAATAATCCATTAAAAATCAAATATAAACAACAAACCCTGTACATAAATACTAAAAACATTCAAGATGATGGGGGGGGGGGGCTAGGTCAATCACCCCACAAGCCACCTCCACTGGTGTGAGCCCCCATCTGGCCCCCAGGCCTTCTGGCACAGCCAGGATTTCACCCCTTTCCTGAAGGCCATGAGGGGGGGGGGCACACCAGACCTCGGGAGGCAGATTGTTCCATAGGGTGGGGGCCACAGCAGAAAAGGCCCTCTGCCTAGACCCCACCAGCTGAAATTCCTTGACTGGTGGGGTCTGCAACATGCCCCTTCTGCTGTACCAAGTGGGGCAGGCTGAAATAACCAGGGCGAGACGGCTCCTCGATCATGTAATAGATGCATGCAAATTATTTAATAACCTACTTTAAAACCACCTACTGCTGTTTACCCCCAGTCCAATTCCAAAGTTGGCTGGAGAAATCCTTTCCCCTACTATAGCAAAGTTTAAAGGAATGAAAAAGGAACAAGCTTGAAAACTCCAGAAATTTGTTTGTTTGTTTTTACTTGCCAATTATGACTAAAATTCTTCCTTCAGGGCATTTAGTACAATTGAAGCAGCAAGCCTGTTTCCCCTCCTGAGCAACCCTGCTGGCAGCAGGTCTCAACACATCTGGCATGGGGAAGTACCTGGAAATGATCATTGGGAAGATTTATAGGTAGCATTCACCAACCACTTCTGGAAATTCCCCACTTCATTTGGGGACAAGGATGTCAGGTTCAGCCCAAGAACAACAGCGAGACAGTCCAGAACAGTTTAGCTCCTTTATTAGCTTACACCTAATAGACAGAATCTCGCCAGACTAATTCTAATCCCCAACAACAGCAGCTATAACCATGATGACCTAGGGAGGGGCCAGTCTCATCCTCTGGACTTTCCCACACTCCGGCTGGGGGCTAAGGAGGTGCTTCCCCTGGAATCTCTCTTCCCCCTCCTGGCAACCTTGAAGCTCCATTCCAGAATCTTCCCCGCTCATGCCTTCCATCACAAAGGAAGATGGAAAGGGGACTGGCTGAATACATTCAAGGGTGTGCAAAATCTTTTGAACTCAAGATGTTTGTTGGAAGTTCCAGGTTTGCAGCAAACCAACTCATATTTTAGGATGTTTTCTGAGTTTTCCTTGAACTGTGTCCATGCTCATTTGTGATTTTACATCCATAAAAGTAGACAGTAGAGAGCATGGTAGTCTCTGCTGGGTGATGCCTACTCCCCAATCTACAGAGAAATAAGTAAAATGAATTTGCAGTCACTTCGAGCTGACTGGCTAGGGCAGAAATGAAGGAAGAAAATATTCTTCCAATTTCTATGCTTGGGATATACATTTCCTGCATGATATCCATCTAAAGAATTTTCTAAAAATGTCAAGAGGGGAGGACACCCACCAGCAGCAAGCTTTGTTTCTTTCTAAAACCTATATTTATTTTGTTTAATTTGTTCCTGCACTTACAGTATAATTTGACATTGACAACAGTATCTAAGATTAAGTTTAAATTGGGGTATTGCAGGAGATTGCAATAATTGTAATTATTGTAAATTATTGTAATATTGTAAATTAAAAATTAAATATTGTAAATTAAAAAAAAAATTGTAAATTAAATATTGTAAATTAAATAAATTAATATTGTAAATTAAAAAAAAATCTGTGAAACATTTTTATCTTGGGTAAAATGGGGAACACCTTAGGAAATAGGTTTCTGTGTATCTTTTTTGGAGGGATAAGAATAGGGAAATACCATTTTTTCCCCCACTACATTATAGACATTCACAGTGAAAATTCATCAGATTTTTCAGTACTTTTTCTCCTTACAGTTATTCTGTTCATTTTTTAAACATGTCTCATAGTCACTTTGTAAAATCAGTAGCATGTGGAGCTATTCAGAAAATAAAAAGAAGTATATATATATGAGTCTTATCTAATATAAGTTCCAAAATGCAACTACAGACAGAAACAAAATAATTCCTGCAGATATTGTCATAAAGACAAACCTAAACACGAAGCAAAACCATGATGCTCCAGGCCATGATCAATATACTTCACTTCTCGATTTTAAAGTATTGCATTGTAGATTTTTAAAAAATTGAGAGAAAATTCTGTGGGAAATGAGTGACATTTGAATAAAGATATACCCATAAAGTATGAATCTAGAACTAGCTCAATTCTTTAACATGTTATTCAGTCTAACCATTATTAAACACCTACTAGGGTGAGAGCCAGCAAAACGAGAAGAAACCCATGGGAGCATTTCATATTGTGCAGGATTTAGGAGCACCTCCTTCAGTGATTAATGCCATTCATGGCAAAAATATTTAGGGGGCAGAAAAAAAGACAGAATCACTTTACAGAGGCCAGACACACAGGTTACCATAGGGAGGCAATTTTGTAGTGGGGGCTGTCTCTGAAAAAGGCTCTCCTTCTCAATCTCCACCTTGTCTTATTTGATCATCAACTTTTCAGCCAAGCTCTGCTGGCAAAGCATAAGAGAACAGTTAGCCTGGGGTGTGCTTGGAGAATAGGAGAGGGGAGAAGGCATTTTGCTGAACCTCTGGCTCAATGCGGATGCTTAATTTTGATCATGTTCCAATTATGATTCACTCTGATCAGTGTCAGGGTCACTGTGTGCCTTGCTTGGTTTTCTCATGTTGCATGATAAATTTCTCATGTTGCATTTTCCTAAGCCTCTGGCTCAATGTTGATACTTAACACTAGCATTGTTAGAGTCCCTGTGTCTGTAGATATGAAATCTCTGCTCATGCAAAAACACACCTTGGGGTTGTGTGGTTTTTTTCCTGTAGTTTCTACACTACTCAAGTCATAAACAACTCTGAGAAGCTTCCCCTGCTTATGCAGAAATCAGGTTAATAAACTAATACAACATAAAATGAATGCCAATACACAGTTTTTCACAGGTACTCAATAATCAGGTGAACTAAAACCAATCATTCCCCCAAAGCAGCTCTGGAAGAGCCAGGGTTTGTTCCTCCAATCAATAAAAAAGAAGAGTTTTTTATGGGTTAAATGAGTATAATATTGAGCAAAGTTGATATCTGGAAAACTCCTGTTCCAGGAAAGTGCACCCAGCATGTCTACTAGTACAGTGTATTTCCCAAATGACACTTGTTCTCTTTTTCTCCCCTAAATCATCAGTAGGATCTTTTCCTAAAAACTAAGAAGTAATATCACTAAGAGTTTTATATCAATAAAATCATAGAGGCATACATGTAATAGAATATTTATTTCAACATTAGTAAGGGAAGAATGGACTCCTTTTCATAACATTTAATCACCAGCAGTAGTGTGGGTGTGCATGTGTGTGCTTTCAAAAAACATCAAGCAGACAATTCCTATTGATCTATGAAAGCCCTGCTTCTCTACCCCATGGATAATACATGCACAGCATTTAAAAAGAGGAAGGATTTCAGTTGCTTGGTCATGACTGGAATCTAGAATTTTTGCACTGTCCCCTAAGGATCTGTTGGCCACCAGGTGAAAGGCTAAATAATAGATTGAGGGGTCAAACCATTAAGCTATCCTCCTGGTCAAATGTTCTTTTATGTTTAGATGTGGGCTCAACAGCATAATGTAGCATTTGGGGAAAAAGATGCAGCCCAGTAAACCTGCAGTAGAAGCCAAAATGGAGAAGATCTCCACAGCCACCATGTATTTTCCCTTGGTGTTCAGGTAGGCTGGGATGAAGGTCACTGCCACTAAAAGGAGGGTTGCAGAAAAGAAAAGGACCAAGGAAGTCAGAACGACTCCCAAGGGTTCGCCGAATGACAAATAGCTGAAACTTTTGGGAAGACACTGGTCTTTTTCCATATTTGAGTAGTGATCTTCTGGGCATCTCACACACTGGTCTGCATCTGAAATAAAGGAACAAGGCCTTGTCATTGAAAAAGCTAATTTAGAGACATCAGTCCTGGTTACACCATTCACATATCCCATTGTGCCTCTAGAATAAAACTTCCTTAATCTTTGGCAAAAAATTTTATATTATGCAAAACTCTTCAGTTGAAATTCCATAATATTAGCAGGCTATTTTCCACTTTCTTTTTCCTGAAAGGAACTAGATTCTCTCAACATAGTGAAGAAATTCTTTATATTCAGACTGCATTTATTTAGATTTGTTTTGTTTTTAAAAAAACCTACTGCAGCTTAACCCCAGTCTCATTCTGAAGTGGATTTGAATAACACTATTCTACTAGGTAGTATACCAAACTATGGTATGGAGGCGGCAGAGCAGTCAGCCGAAGATGAGACCTCCAGCGAGGAGGAGGAGGATCTTACACCTAGCAGAGCCAAGAAGAGCCCAATGCAGCAGTGGGGCATCTCCATGAAATTCGGGGGCGATGCTGAGCAGCTGGCTTGCTTTATCACCTGGGTTCGGATCTACATGGAGGGCTATGGGGGTGTGTTCCGCAGCGTGGAGGAGAAGGTTTCCTATGTATCCAGTTTTTTTGAAGGTACGGCTGCGGAATGGGTGGTTGGCCTGCATAGGGCGAAGGACCGGGCTTTAAGGAAATTGGAGGATTTAATGGCGGCTCTCTGTGCACGCTTTGAAGACCCGTGCGTGGCGCTTAAAGCACGACGCGACCTGGAAAGGCTGAAGCAGAGGTCCAAGTCGGTATCAGAGTACGCCTACGAATTTCGGGGGTTGGCTCAAAGGCTGCCTCACGTGCCAAAGGAGCTCCTGATTGAGTTCTTCCAGAGAGGCTTGCAACCTGAATTGCTGCAGCGCGTGGTGTGCCGGGGTTTCCCCAAAACCTTTAATGGATGGGTCTCTATGGCTGGCGAAGTGGAGGAGCAATGGCGCACCATTGAAGCAAGAACCCGACTTCTGCCCTTACCCGGCGCAAAGAAGGCGGCGCCCAAGGTGAAGACTAGCACTCCGAAAAGTAGCGGGAGCTGGCGCGTCTGTTTCAACTGCGGGGAGCTGGGGCACTTTGCCGCTGCGTGCCCTAAAGTGAAGAGAGAGCAGGGAGGCAAGAAGATGGAGCAGAAGGGGCCAAAGTCTTCAAAGCCCGGCAGGAAGGAGTCAGCAGCAGCAGGCAGCGAGATGGGAGCTAGAGCGGCAATACGCGGCAGTGGCAAAACCCGGAAGTTGTTAGCTCCGCTCTCTCTCCGACAGGCGGCTGCTCTTCCAGAGAAAGAAAGCAGTGCACAGGAGGACTTGGAGAGCGAAGAGATGGGGGTGAGTCCCATTAAAATTTGGGTGGAACTAAGGGTGGTGAGGACTAATTGGAGGGCAGAGATACGGGCACTGATAGACTCTGGCTGATCCCGAAATCTGATTAACCCCACCCTTGCCTGGGGTTTGGGACTGCGCTTAAAGAGACTCAAAACCCCTGTGATTTTTACCCAGCTGGACGGATCCCCAGCGGGGGGAGGGCCAGTGGAATATCGTACAGAAGAGCTTGAACTAATTATGGGGGACCATAGAGAGACTATTAAATTCCTAGTGACTCCCATGGCATGCAACCCAGTGCTTCTGGGCATGAACTGGTTAAAAAGGAAGAACCCAGAAGTGAACTGGGAGGAGAAGATCTTATGTTTCCCGAAGGAGGGGGGAGTGGAAGTTGAAGGGATTACCGAAACGTTGTCAGATGGAGAGATGGGCGCTGTGAGTGGGGAAAAGGCAGTGGAGGCTACAACCCAGATTCCCAAGCAATACCGCGACCTGCAGGAGGTGTTTAGCGAAAGGGAGTCAGATCAGCTACCCCCCCCCCATCGTGCCAGTGACTGTACCATAGAGATTGAGCCTGGGGCTAAATTTCCAAGGAAGAAAATGTATCCAATGACACCCAAAGAGTTGGAAGCATTGCGGGAATTCATTGATAAAAATCTAAAGAGGGGCTTTATTGTACCTACGCATTCTCAAATTGCTGCACCGGTGCTATTTAGGGAAAAGAAGGATGGCTCCCTACGTTTGTGCATGGATTATAGAGGGCTGAATGCCATTTCTGCTGACAACCGGTACCCACTCCCCTTGATGAAAGACCTGTTGGCCCATTTATCCAAAGGGAAAATTTTCACAAACCTGGATTTAAGGGAGGCGTACTTCAGGGTGTGAATCCGGGAAGGAGATCAATGGAAATCCGCTTTTAACATGCCCCTGGGGTGTTTCCATTATGAAATAATGCCGTTCAGATTAAAAGGAGTGGCAGGGGTGTTTATGCAACTTATAAATAAGGTGTTACAAGAGCATTTATACCAGGGGGTGTTGGTTTATCTGGACGATATCCTGATTTACACTGAGACCATGGAGCAACATGTGCAATTGGTCAGGAAGGTGCTAAAAAAGCTACTGGAAGCTCAATTGTATGCCAAGCTCTCCAAATGTGAATTTTATAAACAGCAAATTGACTATTTAGGATATAGAATTTTGCATCAGGGAATTGAAATGGACCCGGTAAAGGTGAGGGACGTTATAGGTTGGGAGGCTCCCCAAACCAGGCGTCAGCTTCAAAGTTTTCTGGGCTTTGCTAACTTCTATCGGCAATTCATACCCAACTTTGCCCAAGTAGCACTCCCACTCACCGATTTGTTGAAAACCAAGGGCAGGGACAAAGTGAAGGCATCAAAACCTGGAGCCCCCTTGGCCTGGACTAAGGAGTGCCAGGAAGCATTTCAAAATTTAAAGCGTCTGTTTACAACTGAACCGATCTTAAAACACCCTGATCCAGAACAGCCATTTGTCATAAAGGCAGACACTTCGGATGTAGCAGTGGGAGCTGTGTTGTTACAGAAGGGGGCGGGGGGGAACTGTTTCCATGTGCGTACATATCCCGGAAATTTTCAGAGACTGAGAGACGCTGGTTGGTGTGGGAAAAGGAAGCGTTCGCAGTACGCTGGGCGTTAGTTTGCTGGAGGCACTTGTTAGAGGGGTCACCCCATCCCTTTGAAATTTGGACTGATTAC
Organism: Liasis olivaceus; assembly: GCA_030867105.1. Classification (NCBI taxonomy): domain Eukaryota; kingdom Metazoa; phylum Chordata; class Lepidosauria; order Squamata; family Pythonidae; genus Liasis; species Liasis olivaceus. Next base: position 102,506,136 of record CM061351.1, read on the forward strand.
AAGAATCTAGAAGCTTTGACTGCACTGAGGAAGCTGTCACCAAAGCAAATGAGATGGGCACAATATTTTAATCGATTTAACTTCTCCCTGAAGTATATTCCTGGGGGGGAAAATTTTCTGGCAGATGCTCTGTCTCGATTGCCTCAACACAATAGCAAGTGGGAGGAAGTAGTCGCTCCAGTAATTCCATGTACCCAAGCAGCCCTAAGAGTGGTCACTAGAGCTCAGAAAAAAAGGGATGAAGAACAACCAGAAGGAGAGTTATTGAAAAAATTGAATGCCCAGATTGCTCAGGATAAGTGGTTTAAAAGCAACAGCCAGTTGCTAGTGAACAAACAAGGGGCATGGTGGTGGCAAGACAAGCTATATGTCCCTGCAGACACTAGAAAGTGGGTTTTGCAAAGAAGTAATGACAGCAAAACAGCTGGGCACTTTGGTTTTGTGAAAACATTACATCTACTCAGACGTCAATTTTGGTGGCCAACAATGAGAAAAGATGTAGGGGAATATGTAGCTACATGCCCCACGTGTGCAATGGCCAAAAAGAGAGGGGGCAAACCAATGGGGCTTCTACAGACAGTAGCAAACCCTGGAGCTCCTTGGAAGCAAATATGCATGGACTTTATTGTAGACCTGCCTGAAAGCAACAAAAAGACAGTTATTTGGGTAGTTACAGACCTTTTTTCCAAACAAGCACATTTTGTGGCATGCCAAGCCATTCCATCAGCACCCAAACTGGCTAAGTTATTTATACAACACATCTACTGAGCTCATGGGGTCCCAGAACGAATAATTTCAGATCGCGGGATCCAGTTTACTGCCAAGTTCTGGAGGGCGTTCCTAAAACTACTGGGGACATCGCAAGGCTTGAGTTCGGGATACCACCCCCAGACGGCAGGATCATGTGAACGTCTGAACTCAGTGTTGGAACAATATTTGAGATGTTTCATTAACTACCAACAAGACAATTGGGATGAACTGTTACCGTTTGCTGAAGTAGCTTATAATAATGCAGTGCACCAAAGCACTGGTCTCACCCCTTTTAAAATAGCTACAGGACAAGACTTTGTACCCATTCCAGAACTGCCTAAACAAACCACTCAAGTCGCTTCAGTTGATGAATGGGTCCAACAAATGACACAAGTGTGGCCTCAGATTGCTGCCTCGTTGGAGGAGGCCAGAGCTACATACAAGAAATTTGCAGATGCTAAGAGAACCCCAGAAAAAGACTGGAAAGTAGGAGATAAGGTTCTTTTATCTACCAAGCACCTTAAATCATTACAACCTTCCAGAAAGCTCGCTCCAAGATTCGTAGGGCCTTTTGTTATCGATAAAGTAATTAATCCAGTTTCACTATGATTACAGATGCCTGCTACCTTTAAAAGAATCCATCCAGTATTCTACTGCGACCTGCTTAAACCCTATAAGGAGTCATCTTGGTGGCATCCCTCCCCAGTACCTCCTAAACCAATGATGGTTGAAGGAGAACAACATTTTGAAGTTAAAGAAATACTGGACAGTAGAAAGCATGGGGGGGGGGGTTCAATTTTTAATTCAGTGGAAGCATTTTCCCAAATCAATGGCTGAATGGGTTGACAAGAAACATGTAAAGGCTCCACATTTAGTTAAAAAATTTTATGATACTTATCCTACAAAGCCTTAACAATTAGAATGGTTATTGTATTATGTTTCTCTTTGCTTTTTCTTTTTAGAGTGAAGAAGAGGAATCATCTGACTGACATCCTCTTTTGTGGAGGGGCAGCATGTCAGAATCCTCGCAAGATTTTATAATAGATTATTATATGGCTAGTTTAAAAAATGGCTTTTTTACATGCTGCGGTTCTGCCATTGTAAAAGGGGAGGGGGAGTAGGAAGGAGAAACCGTTTGAAGCAGATGGCTCCTTATCACAGGCTCTGGAATGTTCAAGGCCATGCCAGCGAGGGAATCAGAAGACCAAGAACTAAGGGCGATGTAAGGGGGGGGGGGAGTAAGAAGGGCAATGTAAGGGGGGGGAAGTAAGAAAAGCAGTTTTTGGCACGCTTTTGCTTAGTCTCAGCAATGCTTTGGATCTGTACACCTATTCTTAATAAATGAACTTTCTTTTGAATCAATATTGGTTGCAAGGAAAGTTACTGGATTTGAGATCAACAGGTGGCAGTTCGTTACAATGGTCCAATATCACAACAATACACAAACTCAAGCAATGAATTGTGTGGTTAAGTTGGAAACTGATCTACATCTCTCCATTCCAAGCCCAACACCTTCACCACTACTGTAAACTGGTCTACAATAAAAATGAGTAGGGGAGGAGGAGGAGAAGGAAGGATAAAAGAGCAATAAGAACAGCTCTAAGAATCATACAGGCAATCTGTCCCTTAAACTTGGAATTCCATCTGACAGTACTATCATTAATGGTCAACTCCTCACTTATAAGTGTCTGGAAATTCATCCTTCCAATTTGAACTCTCTATAAGGATTCTTTGGGGAATGTGATCCGGTTGATGAGATTATATCCACTCACAAACCCCCCTTTCAAGTCAATGGATATCTCATCCCACATGCTTATGTTAAATCTGACATTTCTGATGAAGGCATGAAGGTAGATTAAAAGACCGGAAATGCATTTATTAGGACAAATAATGGAAGACTTGATATGTTATATCTGGGAAACAGCTGTTCCAACATGAACCATGACTGTATCAATGTTTACATCTCTTTGAAGTTCTGAAATAAATTATCAGTGGGGTCCTTTCTGAATAACTAAGAATTGTTATAAATATCCATAGAGACATGGAGGTAACTGAATATATACTTCAACATTAATTAGAAAATGAATTGAATAGAGTCCTTTAAATGATATTTAATGTGAGGGTGGATGAGGGAGTGGGGTGCTTTCAAAAATGTCAAGCAAACAGTTGCTACTGAGCTATGAAAGTCCTGATCTTTATTCCATGTAGCACACATGCAAAGCACATAAAAAGAAGGAAGGACTTCAATTGCTAGATTGTGGCTGCATGTTGAATTTTTGGGCTGTCTCCTATGGATGCTAAAAATAGAATGTGGGATTTAACCATTAAAGTATCCTCTTGGTCAAATGTTCTTTTGTGTTCAGATGGGGCTTCCACAGTATGATATAGCACTTGGGGAGAAAGATGCAGCCCAGCAAGCTAGCAGTGGAGGCCAAAATGGAGAAGATCTCCACAGCCACCATGTACTTTCCTTTGGTGCTCAGAAAGGCTGGGATGAAGGACACCCAAATGCTGCAAAACACAAGCATGCTGAAGGTGATCAGCTTGGCTTCATTAAAAGTATCAGGCAGCTTCCTAGCAAAGAAAGCTACAGTGAAACTGATGCTGGCCAGCAGCCCCAAGTAGCCCAGCACAATATAGAACATGAGATCTAAGCCTTCGTTACATTGCACAATGATCTCCTCAGTCTGGGAGTGCATGTCCAACTCTGGGAAAGGAGGAGAGGTGACCAACCATACTACACAGATAAGAGCTTGAATGAAGGAGGAGAGGACAATGACAGATCCTGCCAGTCTTTTCCCTAGCCACTTCCTCGTCCGGTTTCCTGGCTTGGTGGCCAAGAAGGCCAGAACTACTGTGATAGTTTTGGCCAAGATACAGGAAACCGAGATGGAGAAAATGGTGCCAAACACAGTTTGTCTGAGAAAGCAAGTCACCTCCCCAGGCCAACCAATAAACAGGAGGGAGCAGAGAAAACAAAGGAGGAGAGAAGAAAGAAGGACACATGTGAGGTTCCTGTTGTTGGCTTTGACAATGGGGGTGTCCCAGTGCAGAATGAATGTCACTGCCACTAAAAGGAGGGTTGTGGTAAAGAAAAGAACCAAGGACATCAGAACGACTCCCAAGGGTTCGCCAAAGGATAAATAGCTGAAACTTTTGGGGAGACACTGGTCTTTTTCCTTATTTGAATATTGATCTTCTGGGCATCTCTCACACTGGTCTGCATCTGAAATAAAGGAACACCTTGTTATTGCAAGAGATGTGATTCCTGGTGACACCGTTCACATATCCCATTACATGTCCACAATAAAACGTTCTTAATCTTTAGCAAAATTTGTACATTATGCAAAAGTCTTCAGTTAAATTTCCATAATATTAGCCGACTATTTTCCACTTTCTTTTTCCTGAAAGGAATGACACAGTAAAGAAGCTCTTTATATTCAGAATGCATTTGTTTAGACCTTTTTTGTTCCTTTTCTTTTCTTTTCTTTTTTTAAAAAGCTACTGTAGCTTACTCCCATTCTGATTCTTGAATGGATTTGAACAGCACTATTCTATTATGGACTACACCAAACAAGAAAAGAATGAAGAAAGATAAGATTTAAGAGCCTGGAAGTCCTACTCTAGAATTCAATTTTTCACTTGCCAATTTGGACTGAAATTCTTCCTTCAGGGCATTTGCTGCATTTGTAACAACAAGGTGGTCTCCCCTCCTGAACCACTTTGCTGTACCCTTGGTGGCAACTCTCAACACATCTGGCACGGGGAGGTACCTGGAAATAAGAATCAGAAAGGTTGGCAAACCTCATGAACTGCTCCACTTTATTTGCATACAGGCATATTAAAAGGGGAGTGGTTATATTAAATGCAAAATATGTGCAAAGTGTTTAGAGATCAAGTGTCCCAAGAACGTAATTGTTTGAGAGTGTTCCAACTTTGCAGCAACCATCCTGTATTTTGAGATGTGTGCTGAGTTTTCCTCAAAGTATGTTCATCGTAATTTGTTGTCTTGTAGTCATAAGAGTATAGAGTAAATGATGTGGTAGGCTCTGGTGAGTGGTACCTTCTACCCAAATTACAGAAAAATATAAACAATATAAAGTTTCAAACCTACAAGAAAACAATAGGTCCTACAGTCCCTTTTAACCTGCTCTCTCGGGCAGAAATGGAGGAAGATACTTTTTCATTTAATTTCATAAAGACAAATCCAAATATCAAAATATCTAACAAAAACATTACATTCTAGGCCATCATCTTGTGAATTTTCAGGTCATCAAAGATGAATATCTTTTCCCCAGAAAATTATAGCTTACCTAATTAAGGTACCCCCAAATGTGCTACCTGCTGAAATTTGTGATTCCACACAATGGCAGTTTCTCTGATGGTGAACTTTTTCCCATTTGCAGCTTTGGAGTCCATTCTTCCAATCTGGACTCTCTTGAAGGACTGATTGGGGAACGTGAGCAAGTTGAAGATGTCGTATCCAAGGTCAAAGTCCCCCTTCTCATCAAAAAAGATTTCATCTCCGGCACTGTTATTAAAAGAGATGTTTCTCAGAAAGGAGTGAAGCTGGATTCAGGAGAGGGGAAAAGTAAAGTTTTGTAAAAGTTAAATTAGATTAGCAGTTGATGGGAAAATATTCCTGTTCCTGGAGAAAAAGTAGCAAGGAATACTATGTACGAAAAATATCCTGTGATAATATCATTTCATCTTCTTTCCCTCAACCCCTTAGCTGTTCCGTCATTGCCTAACAGACTGTGTCGCTGTGATCTCATCCATTCAACGTCCTACAAGTTGAGCAATCCGTTGTTTTCTCATTGCACGAGTGACCCACCATTAAAGACAGAGTTCCTTATCTCTCTTCTCATAAATATTTCTTACACATATCAGATCAGTGTTTCAAGGAAAATAGAGAAGCCAAAGGCCACTCACTCCATGTAAACGAAACAACTTTTCAGATTATCCTAATCTTCCCCAGAATGATGGCTTCATTCTGAATCACAGCAGAGTTTTGTAGTTATAACAGAAGTCCATTCTGCTTTGATGCAGACATCTCATGAACCCACATAGCACAGAGCAATTCCAATTTCAATAAAACCAAAGCCAATATTTTCTTACCCTTCCCTGGAATTTTTTAAAAGAGAAGTTAACATACTCACTAGGAGATACAGTTCTGATATAATCAGTAGAAAACTAAGTAAGAGATACTCCAACTGTTGCAAAAAAAAAAAAAACCACTAGGATTTATCACAGCAAAGGTGGAAGAGGGCAATCACTCCATTCCATACAAGGGGACAAAGAAAAAAGAACAAGAACAGGGGGCTTTGAGAATTGCTCTTTATATATCTCTTGCTTCTGAGTCACAAAATTGCAGAACTTCATTTGCATCTAGGTTCCTAATTTCCTATATAGTAATTTTCTGTTGACTATACAATAATGGAGAGATATTGGTGATTTTAGAGAAACATTCTCTTCTAACCTTAACCCAAGCTGCTTTTCAAATTCCTCATCTAATCAAACACTGGTGGCATTTCCTGGTGGTCTCTCATCTCCATTTGTGTATTAATGGATAAGAATTGGGATTATTCTTATCCCCACCTCATCTCCTTCAGGCCTTACACAGATGGATATCAGAGGAGTGATGACATACCTGCCATGGCTGAACATCCCCAAGATTTGCTCCATGCCAATTCCTCCGAGAAGATGGATTTGCTGCAGTTGATTGCATTGTGTGCAAAGCATGTGCCACAGAATAAACCCCATTGTAGATATTGTAGCTCTCTCCAGACATGGCCATTTCAAACACGGAGCTGGTGAGACTACCCAGTCCTTCCTTTCCTGTGCAGCGTTTTGCTCCTTTGCGATATGGGGGGATTGAACAGCGAAATATAAATTCCCAGAATGAATTGATGAAAGGAATGGGATTTAAAAGATGGGTCATGCTGTTAAGATATTCCTGAAATCTTGGCACCGTGTTTGCATGGAGTGAGAAGAATAAGGAACCATTGAAGGTTTGTGCTGGGAATCGATTCCCTTGCATTAAGATAACAGTGAAATCCCACTGAGATGTTATGATCCACACCTTGTGATCAGTTGGAAGCATTGCAGTAAATTCACGGGAATCAAGGGTCCACTGTAAACCCTCCATAGATTGGACATCCCCAGAAGCAAGGAAGACACTGGTTTTCTTCAGGGAGATCACATTTATTATTTTCATTAACTTTTCAACAAAGGAGCCTGCATATAATGTCAAATTACTCATTTCTGGGATCAACTGCAGAAAAGAAATGCAAATATCATTCTGAGAGAGCTTTGGTTGGAGATTTCGAAGAAAGTTTTCCCCGCTTTCATCCTCAGATACCAAAAGGCCAATCCAGTTCCATCCAAAATGCGTCAATAGATGAACAATCCCCTCGTGTTGTAAATTCTCTTTGGGAACCATGCTGAAGAAGGAAGGGAACCTCCTTTTGTCACTAAGGACTGGGTCAAAGGAGCCATACCCAAGCTATTTGGAAGAAAGAAGGATTGAAAATTCAGCTGAGAAGTGCATCATTTTATCCAGAAGAACATAAAGATTTCCATTCTCTCTTTGACTATTGGGTGCTTCTTTGACATTATGATTTTTTGACATTTAAACATTTTATTAGTAAAGTATAACAACTAGAAGGTATGATAAAATACATCCAAAAATATAACATTGCTAATATAATAAAAAAGAATATACCAAATAGTAATGACATGAGTGGCATGTGAATAAAGATGTATCCATAAAGTATTAATATAGAACTAGCTCAATCCTTTAACATATTATTAATCAAACCACATAAGTAGACCATCTGTTGCTCCATCTTTTCAGTTTTGCTGTAGTATATATAATTTCAGTACATTGATATCTGTACAATAGATCCTTAATATCCTGTTCTTTACATGCCTTAGAATATTGAATATAGAGAAATGGATATTCTATCAATAGTAGTTATAGTTTGAGAGATTAATGTTACCAGCATTATGATTATTTGAGTTTTTCTTCAAAAGTAAACACTGGAAATGAAAGATAAAATAGAGGAAGAGGATACATCAAGGTATTTGTCTTATAATAAAGGATTCTGCCTTAAACTAAATTACTTGATATTAAAGCCTCCATCATGTTATTACTTGGTGTATATATACCTATACTCATATATATGTTTTTATATCTATATGAGTATGGATACATGTGTTTTTATACAGGTTGATAAAGGAAAGTAAGTGAACAAAAGAAAAAAAAAGTTAGGCAAATTTGAAATACTAAAAAACAAAAAAACACAGAAAAAAGAGAATAAAAAATTAAGAGGAGAAAAAGAGAAAAAAATAAGCTTTTTAGTTTCTGACATTCCTTCTTTTATGCATCTGCTAGTCTGAAATATTTACAAGGATTTAGACCTCCTTAAAAATCAATCTGTATGTATGGTATCAGGGGAAAAACCACGTTAAGCATGGGAGACAGACACACCAGAACATAAGTCACTTCAAAGTTCTAAAAGCTTTATTAAAAGTTAGTTCAATAAGCAAGTAAAATTTAATCAAGAACACACAAAGTACTTACTTAGATGCACATTGCAATGCGGACTGACAAGAGCAAGCTGTCAAACGTGACAGGTTGACCAAGTGGTCCCGACCCTTTACTTGCAATCCTTTTTACCCTTAAAAATCACAAACCACAATCATGACTCTCAGGATTTGCAACTGAATCATTACAGTCCCCAGAGCTAATTTTACCACACTTCCCTGTTCCCTTTGTCCTTGTCATGTCTTTTCCCATCAACAAGATTGCTTATTTAACAGTTTGCTTAGTTTTGCCAGGTTTACCTATTTCCTGTCATTGCCCCAAAGGTCATTTCCAAGCTAGTCTTTGCTTTTATTAGATGTGATTTAAAAAAATATCTACCTATCTTAAAATAAGTTTCAGGCTACTAGCATTTTTCCTCTCACAATGGGAAACTTTCTTGCTTAAATTTACGTAAACTTCTATTGTGTAGTTTACTTTTAGTTTTGCCTTTGCTGTGCATTCTCCACGTTTCTGTTTCCACTCAGATATTGTCAGAATTGTGTCTTTCTTCCAATGTGGAGCATAACTTAATTTTGCTGCTGTAAGCATATATCTCATTAAATTATGATATCTCTTGATTTTTTTGAGGTTATTCCTAATTAAAAAATTGTAGTTTCATTTTGGATTTAAATTCCACAATTATCTGCATTGTACTATGTATTTCTTTTCAGTATTTTTGCATTTTTTTAAAAGGCCAATAGAGATGAAATTAATGTTCCTCTAACATTTACAACATTTATTGCTATATGATTTATCAATCTTAGATATTGAAGATGGAGTAGTATGCAACCTATGAAACATATTATAGTAATTTTCCTTTAGATTGTATCTTGCTGTGAATCTTATAGATTCTTCCCATTGTTATGTTGTAACTATTTCTTTGAAATTTTGCATCCATGTTATGATATTTCTTGTTTGTTCTGTCTCTGTGTCATGTCTAAGTAGTATTTAAGTATAGGGCCTAGTAGGTGATGTTGATTTTGCATTCATGTTTCAATTTTTTTTTTTTTTAATTAATGTCCCTCCTTCCTTCTAAAGATCTGATCTTATCCTTCTGGCTATTTGTAAATACAGGTCAAGCTTACAAGGTAGGTCAAACAGGAAGCATGACCAGATAAGCCAATTCTACTTTATTGTAAAGATACATTAACAGAATCTTACAAGCCTGAAAGTTCAATTCCCCCATCATCTCCTTTACAGTCCGAGGAACTACCGAGGGTCCCTTCTGAGCCTGTTGCCCCATCCATTAGGTAGCCACAGGCTAAGCTGTATCTTATCTGACTGTTCCCTAGGCAGCAACTCTTCACCCCTTCGCCCCTTCTCCCAAGGTCTTCCCCATATATCATTACAATACATCAACCATGGTTTATTCCAGCATTCACTAAATACTTCTTGCTGTGTTATTAAGTTTGTAGAATCTTAGTGCACCGTATCTGCATATGTAATTACCTTCCTTTTAGTGTAGTTATCTCCAACATGAAAAGTGTTGGAAGGAGACGCTAACGGTGAAATCGTTTGGCTTATTATTACCTTTGTACAATTCCATACTTTTATCAAGTTTTATGAAAGTCTGAGAATTAGTGCTCCCAGTCAGAGCTTGGAAATGAGGACTTCAGTTTCCATCATTCCTGATCCCTGGATGTACTGGCTAAAACTGGTGGGAACTCAGCTTCAGCAACAAGAGGAGGTCTTCTTTGACAACTGCTGCTAATGAACCTTTGGCTCTGAAATAAATGAGTTCTGAGCAGTTTTCACCCCACCCTCGTTAGTGTTATTAAGATATACATCTATGAACTGGAAATATAAAATCTTTCTCAGTGGTGACTCTGTTTCTCTTGTAAGAAAAGTCTCCACAGATTTTGTCATATGAAAGCAACACATCTAACTATCTCAGCATGAAATATTATTTGTGCTTCCTTCGGAGTCCTTCTGAAAGTGGGCAGCTTTAGGATTGCGTCTATTAAGGCCCATTTCAGTTTAGGTGGAGATCAAGTGAAAAATGTTCCTTTGGGGGCAAAATAATAAAGTCAGAGATATGGTCATGTAACTCCACATACAGTATGTCACCTTATATAATGAATGCCCACGCCAAAGAACCAGGATGCACGGTGCAGTCTTTATTTTTTCTGTGCCAGATAAAATACTCTTAACTTGCCCTCAACATCCATCTTGATCCAATATATTTTTCTTGAATATCTTTCAAAGGCTGGTCCCCATTATTTCTGATCACAATTTATTTACCATTTCTCCAATATCTGCAATGGGTTAGGCTTGAGATATTTTCACCTGGCACACAATTTCTTGCCTTCGGCTATCCTACTATGGATTATGGGGCTGGAAATCCAGAAAATGTGCAAGTCATCTGATTGCATATCTTCTCTTTTATATAATATTCACGCTTATTCTCAGGTTTGTTTGATTTTTTTTTAGAAAAATAAAATATTAAAACCAAATGTGCATGATAAGAAAGAAGATGCAATTGAATTGCTGAGTAACATACCTTACAAATTATGTATGGTGTCAGGAAGTGACTGATCATTTCTAAAAATCGACAAGACAATTTCTGAAAAATCCTCCTACCTGTGGAATCTTGTAGGCGTTCAAAACATGGGCCATGTGGACGGAGTTTGGAGAGGTGAGGCCACCAATGATAGCCAAGAGCTTCCTCTTGTTCCTTCTGACACAGTTATAGTTGAGGGGATTCCCCTCTTTCAGAAAGAGGTGATCAAGAAGGTTCTTACTGGCAAACCTTACATTGAAATTGTTTTCATAAACCTCCATTCCAAGTGTGATGTTGGATAAGAGCTTCATATCCTTGTTGATCTCATGAACAGCAAATACCATGGAAACAATGTGCTGGTAGTTTTTTGGCATCATGCTGTAATAAGAGTGTATAACCATAAAAATGATTGCAATTTCATTACTATTTCATTACTATAAGTTCTGCTAATGATGTAGCAACTGTTCAAACCATTTAGGAGGAGACTTTCGGCAAGGCTTAGACATCCACGGAAAAACTTTGCAGGGGTTTTGGAAGATATTATGATGGTCCACCTTCTTCTTAAACTCTTCCCCTGACAGATGCTATGAAATCACTCATCTCTTTAGCTTCTTTCATTCCTGCTTTTGAAGACCATGTGTAAATACAGACCTAAATCAATGTATGTTAACACTGAATATGAAGATAAATTTCTATAGTGTACTTTGAATTCTTTCCCCTTTGCCAATAATTCCTTCATCCAATGGCACCAGGTAACAAATAATTTGGTGATAGAGATCTTGTCTGAAATGTCTCAGAAGAGAATTTCTTGGGATTTTCTTTCCTTTCAAAGTCTGCTTCGAATGGAAAGAATGGTACTTGCCCGGGTTCAAATTTCAGAACCTGCTTCCCATTCAGATAAATGCTATGAAAGCCCTGAGGATTTCTGCTACAGAAAAAAGATGGTGAGTTTAATGTCCATGTTTTAATCGAGCTTTGTGATACTTTCATTCATGGGATGGGTAGAAGTGAAGCTTTTGAGTGTGCTCTGGAAATTCATTTTCTGAGCATTTCTGCTAAACGTGCACCTTCCGAATGATAGACCTCAGAGAAGATCCATTACATTATGAGCATTCCCCACTTTTTTGTTGTATGGATCATTCCCTAGGTGCCACCTCTCTGGAAGCCATGTCCAAAATGAATAATGTCACTAAATGCAACAGCCCAGGGATAAGTGCAACTTCTGAACCAGCATTATCTGCCTCTTGCCGAGATTCTCTCAGCTTTCTCAAAGCTGCAATGCACTTCATTCAAAGAAGAAAAATGTACTTACAGTCCAATTCTGGACAATTCTGGCTGTTTTGTGAAATCCTGAAAGGTGATAAGTTTATGAACAAAGGAAGAAAACCCCCCCAATCTCACATCAGCTCTGGAGGTGGCAAATTTTGCTAGAGTGTTGGAGGGCTGCATGCAGGAGGATTTCAAACTTTCATGGCCACTCTCAGGAAGGAAGAAGAGGAGCAAAAGGGTTTGGAAGGCCAGCAGTGTTGAACCACCTTCCCTTCTGCTCCAGTACATGGTCAAGAAAAAGTAGCAAAATGAGGAAGATAGTTTAATAAAATAACGTTGAAACACAGAATGACAACTCTTTCTCTGTTACACTAATCTCTGAGATTTCAGTGGCACAAGTGAATTGTGAGGGTTCTTTTCAAAGTGTAGCACATCTGACCTTTTTTCCCCAGCCGTTCTTGTACAGCTTTTATTCCTCCAAAGAAACAAAACATAGTAATTTGCTAATTAGAGGGCAAATAATAAGCTTTCCCAAGTCCTTTATTCCCTGATGATCTAGAGAAATGATCTTTCTGGGAACATGGCTAGTGTATGAATCATAGAAAGTCTAATGGGATGAGTCTGGATGGAGCGTCTTCTGTGCACCTTCCTTTTTCTTGACTTACAATCCTACATTTTCTAGCCTTGCCCTCTTATACACAAAAAAGTCAGGAAGCTTAGCTCTTGAGAATTAGGTGACAATATTCATCTATTCAAACCCCCAGTTTTGCCAACCAGTTAGCCCAGTTTTCCATTCTATCAGGACCAGTTTGAAGTTTTTCCTTTCTTCGTTTAGTTTCCTTTTACTCCCTGTTTTTGTTACCCTCTTCTTTCCATAAGGTTTCCTGTTTCTTCTACATCTTCATTGACTTGAAGTATTGGAGAAGACCTGTCCCAAAGCAGTAGTTCAGACAGAGTGGTTATTTGAAGAGCCAGTATGAATGATGTTGACTTCTGCTGCTGCTTTCTGTTTTGGGGATCACCAATGTAAAGACAAAGGTTTTTCTGTGTACTTGAATACTCCGATTCTCTAAATTGCATGTTCCCTGATCTCCTTGGCTGTGATTTTGCTTTCTGTGCTCTTTATCTTCACTTCGTCTATCAGCAGATAGATATGTATATCGTGTATATGAAGTTGCTAAATCTGGGGATCCACTGCAAGTTTGAGGGTCACTGATTGTTCACTGTTCAATATTGCTACTCATTGTCAATGCTTTTCATTTCTTAACTTTTTTTCTAATTTTAATTTAATAGAAACAGATAAAATCTTAGAGGAAGGAATGGCAAACTTACTCTCTGCGGTTATTCAGAAAAATATGTCAATGTCTCTGTGTGATCACCACACTTGTGTGGTCAATAGAAAATATTAGATTGATTTATCATGATGTTATTATCACCATTATATGCATTGGATAATTCAGTACACACCTCATTTTAAATCCATCTAGATTCATTTTGAAAAAAATGGAAGCAGCAAAAAACACCTTTAAATTAATAAATAAATACAAGTATAGAGTAATATTGTTTTAAAATTGATATAAAATTCACTGTATATTACTGAGCAAGGCTGATATCTGGAAATCTCCTGTTCTAGGGAAATGGGTCCCATATGTCTATTAGGACAGTGCATTTCATAAATGACACTTCTCTCTATCTCCCCAAAATGCTAAAACTTTCATTGCAACAATGTTACTCGATTAAACCATGAATGTATAAATATTTACAAAACTTTAGATATTGCAAAATAAATCCTCAGTGACACCCTTTCCTAATGACTATACAGTATTATCACCAAGAGTTATATATCAATAAAATCATAGCAGTATAGATTTAATAGAAAATTTAGTTCAACATTAGTAAGGGAAGAATGGAGTGCTTTTAATGACATTTAATGATCAGCAGTGGCAGGGTGTGTGTGTGTGCTTTCAAAACATGTCAAGCAAACAATTGCTACTGAGCTATTAAAACCCTGTTTCTGTACTCCATGGATAATACATGCATAGCATTTAAAAAGAGGAAGGATTTCAGTTGCTTGGTTGTGGCTGCCACCTAGGACTTTTGGGCTCTTCTCTAAGGATGCTTTTGGTCACTAGGTGAAAGGCTGAATAATAGAACATTGGATTTAACCACTAAGCTATCTTTCTGGTCAAATGCTCTTTTGTGTTTAGATGTGGGCTCAGCAGCATAACGTAGCATTTGGGGAAAAAGATGCAGCCCAGTAAACCTGCAGTAGAAGCCAAAATGGAGAAGATCTCCACAGCCACCATGTATTTTCCCTTGGTGCTCAGATAGGCTGGGATGAAGGACACCCAAATGCTGCAAAACACAAGCATGCTGAAGGTGATCAGCTTGGCTTCATTAAAAGTATCAGGAAACTTTCGAGCAAAGAAAGCCACAGTGAAACTGATGGTGGCCAGGAGCCCCAAGTAGCCCAGCACAATATATAACATGAGATCTGAGCCTTTGTTACATTGCACAATGATCTTATCAGTCTGGGAGTGCATGTCCAACTCTGGGAAAGGAGGAGATGTGACCAACCATACTACACAGATATAAGCTTGAATGAAGGAGCAAAGGACAATGATGGGTCCTGCCAGTCTTTTCCCTAGCCACTTCCTCATCCGGTTTCCTGGTTTGGTGGCGAGGAAAGCCAGAACTACGGTGATGGTTTTGGCCAGGACACAGGAAACTGAGATGGAGAAAATGGTGCCAAACATAGTTTGCCTCAGGAAACAAGTCACTTCCCCGGGCCGGCCAATAAACAGGAGGGAGCAGAGAAAACAAAGGAGGAGAGAAGAAAGAAGGACCCATGTGAGGTTCCTGTTGTTGGCTTTGACAACGGGGGTGTTCCAGTGCAGAATGAAGGTCACTGCCAGTAAAAGGAGGGTTGCAGAAAGAAAAGAATCAAGGAAGTTAGAACGACTGCCAAGGGTTTGCCAAAGGACAAATAGGTGAAACGTTTGGGAAGACACTGGTCTTTTTCTGAATTGGAATACTGATCTTCTGGGCATCTCTCACATTGGTCTGCATACTAACTTAGAGAAACCACTCCTGGTAACACTACTCACATTCCACTTACACAATAATGTTATTTTAATCCTTAGCATTTTTTTCTATTACGCAAAAGTATTCCATTGAATTTGCATGATATTAGTAGGGTATTTTCCACTTTCCCTTTTTGGAAAAGAACTGCATTTTCTCAACATAGTGTAGGAGATAATTATGTACAGAATGTGTACAAGTATTTAATATATGCCAAAGGAAAGGAAAGGAAAGGAAAGGAAAGGAAAGGAAAGGAAAGGAAAGGAAAGGAAAGGAAAGGAAAGGAAAGGAAAGGAAAGGAAAGGAAAGGAAAGGAAAGGAAGTTTATTTATCATGTTTATATAGCTGCCCATCTCACACAAGGTGACTCTGGGTGGCGTACAACAATTAACAAAGTAAACACATAAAAAAACCTACTTATAAAAAACAGTAAAAACACACAAAACAGGAGGGGATAAAATTAATAAGGGAGCCATCATAAAATCTCCCCAGTCCCCTGGGAACCCCAGGCCTTGAGGGACTTATGGAATGTTAAGAGGGATAGAGCTAATCTCACTTCCAGGGGGAGGAGATTCCATAAGGTAGGCTGCACAGCAGAGAAGGCCCACCTCCTTGGGACCCACCAAATGTAATTCGCTAGCAGATGGGATCTGCAGCATGCCTTCTCTGCCAGATTATCTGGACCCCTTTCAGTCGGTTTCAGGCCCTGATATGGAACAGAAACAGCATTGGTCACATTTATGGATGATCTCTGGCAGGAGCAGGACGGAGGTGGTGCATCCATCCTGGCTCTCCTTGACCGCTTAGCAGCTTTCGATACCATCAACCATGGTATCCTTCTGGACTGACTCAGGGAGTTGGGGGTGGGCGGCATAGTCTTCTGTTGGTTCGCCTCCTTCCTCCAGGAGCGGTCCCAGTCGGTGTTGATAGAGGAGGAGAGATCGGGCCCACGGCCCCTCCTTTATGTGGTGCCGCAGAGTTCGGTACTCCCTCTTCTCCTTTTAACATCTACATGAAACCTCTGGGTGACATCATCCATCTCCACTGGATGAGGTATCGTCAATATGCTGATGATACTCAGTTATACATCTCCATCCCGGGAGAAGTAAGTGATGTTGTGGCTGCCCTTTCCAGGTGCCTGTAGGCTATGGGGGTCTGGATGGGGAACAACAGGCTTCAGCTGAACCCTGGCAAGATGGAGTGGCTGTGAGTTAATGGTCCCTCGGTCCCTAGGAATTTGCCATCTTTGGTTCTGGATGGGGTTGCACTGCCTCAGACAGACCCGATATGTAACTTGGGGGTCCTTTTGGACTCATGACTCCTGATCAAAGAGCAAGTGGCAGTCATGGCCAGGAGGGCCTTTGCACAACTTCGTGTTGTCCACCAGTTACGCCCTTTCTTGGACCGAGAGGCCCTTCAAACAATCGCTCATGCCCTGGTCATCTCCCATATAGACTATTGTAATGTGCTGTACATGGGGCTACCCTTGAAGAGTATCCAGAAGCTTCAACTGGTCCAGAATGTGGCCACGCAGATGATTTTAGGTGCATCAAGATCAGCACATATAACACCTTTGCTCTGTGAGCTGCATTGGGTGCCAGTTTGCTTTCGGGTCCAATTCAAGGTGTTGGTTATCACCTTTAAAGCCCTACATGGCATGGGTCCAGGGTACGTGAAGGACCGTTTCATCCCCATTACATCAACCCATCCCACCCGGTCATGCAGAGAGGGCATACTACGGACCCTGTCTGCAAGCTAATTTCATCTGATGGGGTCCAGGAGGTGAGCCTTCTCTGCAGCAGCCCCTGCCCTTTGGAACACTCTTCCCCCAGAAGTGAGGTTGGCCCCCTCCCTTTTAGACTTCAGAAAAAACTGAAGACCTGGCTTTGTCATCACGCATGAGGTGAGGATGGGAATAGTCAGTTTTGGGGTTGGCTGGTTCCCTAGTCTTACCTTTGACTGATATTATCAAGTAAGTGAGCAAGGGATTGGAGACAAAACATGATTACCAACAGCATTTACACAAAATTGCAAATGCAGCTATGTTCTCCTTGAACGGCACCGTAACTAACCTGCCAAGGTTGGACTTCTAAGAAACTCCATTTTCCTCCATATCCCATAATATTTTTCTTGGCTCTGGATGAATCCATGGCATGGAGAGCATGTGTCACAGCATGCACAGCATTGTCAATAGCATAGCTCTGACCAGACATTTGCATTTCAAAGACTGTTACAGGGAGGCTCCCCAGATCCTCTTCCCCAGTGTACTTTCCCTTGTTGGGCACATATATGTTGTATGTTGGTAATGAACAAATACGCTGTACCAGAACTCAGGAAGAAAAAACACTTTTGATCTGAATGGATTTAGGATCTCAAGGAAGTCCTGAAATTTTGGTACCGAATTTGTGTGAATAGCAAAGGGCAAGCTGCCATTGAAGGACATTGCTGTGAATTTCTGGGGCTCAAAGACAGACGTGACATCCCACTGAGCACTTATGATCCAGACCCTCTCCACTGGGAGCATGCTAGCAATTTCATAACTTTTAAGAATGCTTCATAAACCATCCATAGATTGCATGTGCACGTAAACAAGAATCACATTGATTTACTTCAGCCAGAGTTGAGCAGCTATGCTAGTTAGAATGCTTCCCTGGAAACCACTGAAGTCATAACTTGTAATTGTTGGAATGAAATGCATTAATGAAATACAAATATCACTCTGGATGAGTCTGGGTTTCAAAATTTGGAGAAATCTCTCTCCAGTGTCATCTTCTGGAAGGAGGAGGATAATCCAATTCCATCCAAAATACTTCAAGAGCTGAACAATCCCAACATACTGAAGGTCTTCATCTGGAGTCATCCAGTGGAAGGATGGGAACTGAGTTTTATCACTCAGTGCAGGATCAAGAGAACCATAACTGAGCTGTGGTGCAAGGAAAATTATAATGTATTGCAGTCCATATAACATATTTTTATTTCAAAATATTCCCCTTGCAACTTACAGATATTATTGTATCATAAGATATTGTCCCAAAATCTGTTATTCTCGCCAATTCACTCTTTTATGAGGTAGATGAAGGAATGAATTAGAATCAAGATGAAGCCCAAGTTCAAAGGGAATAAAGGCAATTGAGGACAAACATCTGAGGTGGGTTAGGTAGCTCTAGCTCACTATGTTTTGATTTAAACATTCTAGGTATTTCTAGGTATACCCCTTCAACAGCCAGATAAAAATGAGTGAAAAAAACACAAACTTTTGACCCTTTGTTCCATAAAATGACTTGATGGGGAAGGGAAAAGATTGAATTTGGGGATCAATAGATCCATTTTCAAATCGATCCTGACTTTTGCAGCCAGATCACCTTTGGCATCCCTGTCATTGCCTTTTGGCCAAGGTCATGGGGCAGGATCTCTCAGGCATTACTTGGAACTGAGCAGAAACAGTGAACCACAAGGCAGAAGGACAGGGAGAGAAGACACATTGCATCAGTCAAAATTCAAGACTGGTGGCATTTGACTTCATAAGGTTAGGATATCTGGCATTTCAATTAGAAATAATGTTTAACTGCATTAGCAATATTGAGGTAATGTTAATTACATTCTTCTTTCATAGGATATATGTTTTCTGTTTATTGTGGGTTACACTGATTGCAAGTGCATTTAATAACTTATATCTTGCATCTCTCTTTGATAAAGGAACCATCTGAAATAACTCAAAGTATAAATATGTCTAATCCATTAGGTGCTTTTGAGATGTTTTTCTTATTGTGCTCATACATTTACGTAGCCACCACCCTTTCTTTTTTATGAGCTCAGATACCTGTGGAATCATGTAGGCATTTAAGATATTGGCCACCTGAATGGAGTTCTGGGAGGTGAGGTCTCCAATGATGGCCAGGAGCTTCTGGGCCTTGACAGAGTTGTAATTGGCAGGACAACTGTGTTCGATGAAAAGAAGTCTGAAAAGGGATCCACAAGCTTTCAGTGGATTATAAGCACTCTGAGAGATTTTGGAACCCAAGGTTGTGTTTGGTAACATGTTCTCATTCATGTTGATCTCCTGAATGGCAAAAGTAAAGGCTAGGACATGCTGGAAGTTTTTAGGCAGTGGCCTGGAAGAAATGTTTGAATTAGTCCTACAATCTTAGAACAAGACAACCATTTTAATTATGTACTTTCGTATCATAATTATCTGCACAATTCTGAAAAATGGTTTCTCTCCATTAATGAGTATTAGGTGACCCCTTAACAAATCCTGTGATACTTCTTTCCAGTAATTTTCATTGTTCACAGTCCTAATTGCTGAAATATAGTATATGAGATGTTCAAGAGTAGAGGGAGACATGGACTGAGGAATTTAAATGACCAATATGTGAATAACAATTGAAAATAATTTAGGGATTTATCCATCACATTTCTAGAGATTTAAAAGTGCAGATCTTTCATCATAATTTGTTATTTTAGATTTGCTGGACTGTTTTGCATTTTTTAAGCAAGAAATTGATGCATTCAGCTAATACTTGGGGAACTGGTACTCAGAAGAATTCCTATGAAGAGACCCTGTCTCTGCTGTCTTCCTTTTATTTTGGATGTTAATTGTGCTCTGGCAGTCTCATAGACCTTCCTCCTTTTGAATTTTATGGCAATTGTTTATAAATCCATAATTTGCAAAAGTTGATGGACAAACTCTTTTTTTCCTGTACTTTTTGGAAATAATTGCCTTTGGTTTTGAGACAATTTGGTTTACTTTAATATCACCAGTACTTGGTACAGTAAATAGTAAGTCCTTATTCTGTAAACAATTTTCTTAATAGTAAATATAAAATATTGATTTCTTTAAAAAAGAATATCAGAAACCTCAAGCTTTTCTTTTAGATCATTCCAGAGTCATTCATCATCTTTCAGGACTCATAGTAATGGTAGGGCTCTTACATCTGGGCTACAGAAAGTGGATAATCAATAGATGGAGGAGAAAAGTTAGGCTTTCCTTCTTGTTCTTGTCATCTGGATTGTTGTCTGGATTTTTGCAGTCCAAATATGGTAACTTTAAGTGATGCTACCATTTAATTAATTAATCAATTTCTATAGCCGCCCATCTCAATCAAGGGATTCTGGGTGGCGAACAATTCTAAAACAATAAAAACAATGAAAAACAATACAAAAATAAGTGTATACAACAGCCGATAAAGTTATCATAATAATCACAATTTCAATATAGCCAAGAGACAGGGCCCTTAACACATTTGGGGCCTCAGGCCCGAGTATGTAGCCAGACCTTTAAAGCCTTACGAAAGCCTTACTATGGATTATCAAAAGGTTGCATTCTTGAGGATGTGACCCTCAACACTTCTTAATGTCTCAAGGATGCGTTAATTGCTCTCATGGCTTGTCTGGTTTGTCTTTTCCTGACTAGAAGACAATTGATGTAAGCAGATAAGCTATCTTGACCTGATAGTCTTTTCCTGTTCAAATGACCCCTCACAAAGTAAGATAAGCAGTCCTGACCTTGTTTCTTAGGGATGTAAATCAGGACAGCACCTGGTGGACAATCAGAGTGATAAAGGATAGTTTACATATGGCTGTTAACACTCAAGATGATAGAAATTAGTTTACATACAGAAAGGAAGAACTTTAATCAGCATCAGAGAAAGGGGTCCTGGGTAAGGGGAGGAGTATGGATCAAGGTAACTGGCTTTGATTGGATCAGAAAGATCATGATATTTTAACGTGGATGTGAATGTAACAAAAGGTATATAATGTACGGCATGGAGGGGGTCTAACTGCATGCTGTCATTGTTTCTGCTCTTGGGTGAAGAATAAACATCCTAACTTCATGCAATTCATCAGTGTCTTTACTCCCAGCTCAGAAACGAATCTGGTAAGATAAACCTTTCTTCCAACGCCTGGTACAAACCGTTCTCACAGGAAACTGCTAGATAAGGGCTAACCATCTGAAGGACTAGGCATCTGAACTGGATCCAACCAATAATGAAGGACAGGAGGAGGGGACCTTGGCAACAGATGAACTTTTGGCACCCTTGCTTAACTATAACAGTAAGATCTTGACCCAAAAGAGGAGAACTAATATTACAATGAGGTAAAAAGTAATTAAATAAATGCTTATTATGAGCTGCACAAGTAACATGCAGGTGGAATGATATGCAGATTGTTCACCAATTGTAATGAGCTTCTTTGTTAGCCAAACTGAATAAATGGATGGTGTTTGATTCAATTGGGGCCGCTTGATTTGGACTGGGGTCCCAAGCATACCTCTTTGCTCCTGCACAGGAATAAAGTGTTTTTAGATTCCACTTTCCTCACCTCTGTGTGATTAATTGGCTCAGTTGTGCTGGGTGAAAGTGAACCTAGTGTTGGGCTAGGCCAACAGAAGAATCAGGGCCATGAACTGCTGAGGACAGAAGCAAGAGAGGCTGCAGAGAGATCAGCAGGAGAAGAGTCAATTTACTCTTGGAAGAACCTGTGGAAGAGCAGGCAGCTTGAGAAAATTGCAGGCACCTGTGCTGTCTTCTTTCCCTCCCATTTGAGTGTCTCCTCCACCATCAGCATGGCAGGGTTGCCAATGAAGCTGCAAATTTGACACAGGTGTGGGAGGAGGAGGAGGAGGAGGAGATGACAGGACAGGACACATATTGTGGAGCTCTGCATCCACCAGCAAACTGAGTACAGCAGCCAAATGAAAGAAGGTCTTTTTCCTTCAGAAGGAGTAGATGGCCCAAAGGAGAGGGAAAGAGCACAGAGGTCCAGCAAGACAAAGCACAATGTGAAAAAGTTGCAAGAGCTCTACATGCTGGCCATTAATAGAAAAAGAAGAAGAAATCTCAGAGACAGAGGACTTAAGACAGAACAGGCTTAAGAAAGGAATGTTGATGCAAGTATAGAATGTAGTGTATAGGTAATAGAGTAATAGGTAATAGTAATAGAGTATATTGAATAGTAATAGTGTATAGTATAGTAATTGTCATAGCAATAGTCTAGAGATAGCAATAGAACGGAATATAGGAAGCACTCATGTATCACTTTGATATGTTTGTTTTTACAAAATAAAATATCTCCCCAACCCTTATAGGGAGATATAAAGACACCACCTGGTCCAGGGTCCAGTGCTTCTGTGTCTCTCTTGAGTTTATCTAATTGGGTGCAGTTTAAAAAAGAACCCGTGATAGAACCCACTTCACAGAGTTGATGTTCTGGAGAAAAAGTGAATAAAGGAGTTATATGACTGCTGTTTTTTTTTTTTTTAATGTTAGCTTCCACAATTTGTGGTATATCTTCCTCCCCAAATGCTAGATTATTTGACTGAGACCTAAACAGCTGATAACAAGAGAAAAGAAGGATCTGATTTGGATTCTATCCTATGTAGTGGGTGAAGATTTTATATGGGAACCTTAGAGATTATCTGCATCTTGGCTGAGTTGTGTGGTTGTCCTTCCAAAGGTCTGCTTTGAATAGAGATACATAGAGAATGACGTTATAGAGTGGCAGCAAACCCAAATTCATCAAGGGGTAGACTTCATTTATAACCCTCTTAAAATGTCCTCATGCCATTGCTGTCCTTTTCAGAGGAGAGGTGATTGCTGGGCATAATGTTTGGACTGTGATATGGAAAGGGGAAATTTTGATCTTCATATATTGGAGTGAATCTAAATGATTTACAAAGTGATGTATAATACATTATACGATACATAGAATACAGTATAAGTCATCCTAATTCTTTTTTTCCCACATAGACACATCTGTTTACTTTTCCAGCTAACAGCACAGACTTAGTTGTTTATTATTATTAATATTATTATATTAAATGTTTACATGCCCATCTTCAAGCAACACTTGATGGTTTCACATTCTCTTCTTCCAGGATTTTTATTTATTTTCATGAAGTTAAATTTCATTCTTATTCTGATTAAGAAATGCAAAGTATCAGTAACAACTGGTGCCATTTAATGCTTAACAGATTTACTAATCTTATATGTATGATGTACATTTCTATCTGCTGATAGACAAAATAGGTTTTTTAAGAATCGGTGCGTCTTGAGAGTTCAGATACTAAGGGAACAATAAAAATACCTTTCCTAGTGGGGTCCTGGTATTGTAAAAGCCCATTCCCAAGATATATATACTTTTAAAATGACAAAGTTTAAACAGATTAAAAACCTTAGTGGATCATCAAAATCACAACTTTGATACTTTTGAAAGAAAAAAAACACAGCTAGTAATTCTGTCTCACAAAATGAGAATGAGTCAGCTTGAAAATGCAGGTAAACCTTTTGGCCTTGTCCTTTCTTTCTTTCTTTCTTTCTTTCTTTCTTTCTTTCTTTCTTTCTTTCTTTCTTTCTTTCTTTTTCTTCCTTCCTTCCTTCCTTCCTTCCTTCCTTCCTTCCTTCCTTCCTTCCTTCCTTCCTTCCTTCCTTTCTCTCTCTCTCTCTCTCTCTCTCCTTAATTCTAAGTATTAGTTTCTGCTAGTTTTTATCTTTCTTGCTTAAAATCCCAATAACAATCTTTTTTTTAAAAAAAAAAAAAAGAGAGAATGCTGGCAAACCTCTTACAACAGAAGTGTTAAATGCCTTGAAAGTAAGCAAAAATTTCCTGGATGAAGTGAGCCAGCTACAGGGTCTTTATTGCAGACAGAATTTAGCATTTCTAATCACTCTCTACTCCAATATGCAAGATCAGTCTAGAGCACTTTTCATGAAAATGTATTTGAGATTTTTATCACTGCGCCCAGACTATAACTTTGAAGCTAAAGCTGCTTATTTTGCATGTTTCCTATTGCCTCAAGCTCTGAATCAGATTCTGGAGAAATCTGTGAGATTCATATTATAGGAATAGTAGTTTGATAGATGGATGGTTTATTTGAAGAGACAGAAAGGATTATATTGATTTCTTCTGATCTTTCCATTTTTGGGAATACAAATATAATGACATAGGCATTCTCTCTGTACTTGAACACTCACACTGTCAAAATCACATCTTTCCTTCCCTTCCTTGCTGTAATGTCACCTTCTGTCTTCTTCCTGCATCTTTACTAGCCTGGGCAACTTTTTTTTTTGTAAATATTTTAAAACTTTCTTTAGGTGCTAGGCACATTTCTATTAAAAAAAAAAAAACAAGCTTACCTCCCCTTTCCTTTCCTTTTTTTTCTTTTTTTGCTAAGAATGCCTGCAATGTAAATTCTGTAAGAGTTGCCCCATTCAGTGCCGAATGAAACTCTCATGAAACATAGGTTCAGGCAAAGAAGTTTACTCGGGTATAATGCGGGTAGATACAAACAAAGCCAGGGTTGGCTTGGTGCGGTTACATACAGCAGTTTTATAGTGTTCCCTCCTTGACCCGGAGTTACCCCTTTATTCCTACCCTTCTCCCCATTACCTGGGTTACTGGTTTGTCCACAGAATTCTCCCCCTGGCCCAAATGGCAGATTCAGCCATGTTTCTTTGTCTCCCCTGATTAATGTCCTTTGTTTGTGGGGTTGTTGAGTTTGTTGGGCTTTTCTTCTGCAGGCTAAGCCGAGGCTCCTTAATTGCTCACCGATTGCTGTACTTCCGAGCCACTGTGGTTTGCATTGCCTGGGGCACTCGGGGGAAACCAGCTTTCTTACAAAGTATCCACTCCAGCCCTGAGTCAATGGCCGCCACCTGCCAGCAATTAGCTTGCAGTTCACCTGACTTCCTCTTTTCTGCTGCCTGCGGTGAAATTGACTAGGGGCAGTGAAACTGAACAGCGGCATTGGCCGTGCCCTGCCGGCTCAATCTGACAAATTCAGGGTGAAGAGCTATTCTTGGAGAAAAAATATTATGTTTCAAACATTACCATCCCTGCTTTCATACCAGTGTAAAAAGAGTTTTGGGGGAAGAGCGTTGAGTCCCCCTGTCCTTGTACTGATATTCTCCAGCATCTCACATTAGCGAAGATGCAGAAGAAACAGGAATCCTGATCAAAATATGAGGATGACAAAAAAATATGAGGAGTAAAAGGAAATGAATCAGAAGAGAGGAATGACATTCAAACTGCTCCTGATATGACAGAAAAGTGGGGGACACCAACAAATGGCTAACTAGCTGGCAACGCTGTAAGGGGTTAGAGTAGATCAACGTTGGAAATCTAATTCCCAAGCGCAAAAGTCCTGAAACTTTTCTGTATGCAAGGACAAGGCAAGAATAGGCAGGATTCCAAGGCAAGAGAAAGGAAGTTACACTTGCTATAACACACTTACGATAACTTTTAGACTAGCCATGTACAGATTAAACACAAACATTATTTCTGTAGATCACCAGGGTCTAGAGGTCTCGGAGGAAGATTATCATTTACCCTCTAATTAGCAAAATGACTGTGTTCCAATCCTGTTCCTTTGGAGGGATCACAGCTGCCCAAGGACTGCTGGGGGAAAAATCGGTCAGAAGTGCTACCCTTTCAAAAAAGCCCTCACAATTCACCTTGTCCCTCTGAAATCTCAGAGGTTAGCTGTAACAGGCAACAAGTTGGCATTGGGAATTTTGATAATTCATCCCTTTCGCTTTACTATTTTGAAAACCACCTTCCTCCTTTTCAGTGCATGTTTCCTATTAGGTCTAGTCAAGGCAAAAGTTTGTTGTTGTGTTGACAGCTATTCTTTTGTTGACCATGTACTTGAACAGGTGTGGTGATCGCTCAAGACTGCTGCTGTTTAAAATTAGTCTGTTTTTCTTCTTCCTTCCTGAGAGTGTCCATGAGAGTTTGAAATCTGTGTGCAGTCATCCCTCCAACCTTCCAGAGAAACCTGCCACCTCTGGAGCAGAAATGATACTTGGGGGATTTGTTTCCCTTTTAAATATTGATGAAAATATAGAGAGTTTCAAAAAACAGCCAGACTTTTCTACACCTGGAATGTAAGTGCATCTTTCTTCATTGAATATAGTGTAGTACAACTTCAGACAAAAGTGATGGAATGTAGGGAGAGGCAGATAATGTTGGTGCAAATGTGGCATTGACTCTTGACTGTCACATTTAGTAATGTTATTCATACTGGGGGGAAAAAATCCACCGAGTGTTGTTGAGTGTTCTGATGGAAGTACCAGAGAATTCATGGAAAACAGGGCCATTTAACTCTCTTTTTCCATATAGCAAATATGGGGGGCTTTCATAAAATTTACCTGATGGGGATCAAAATTCACAACTGAAATTTGGGCAATTATGATTCTTTCTAGTAACCCTTTAGGAGCAGAGTTTTAAAGGGAATCCAATTACAAAGGTTCCCTTCTGAGAAATTACATTTCCTATCGTCCTCATCAACTTATTTATTAGCTGATGCCAGAAAAGGATTGTTTATTAGCTGATGCCAGAAAAGAACTGGAGAAAATTGAGGTATTTGAAAGAGGAATGTGAAGATTTATTTCCAGGTTAAATATTAACATATATGGATTTAAGTGTGTAGTTGCACATCAACTTGTACAGCAGTTCTAGAAGGAACTAGATAGATGATACATATCGTGCTATGTTCTTGGGAAGAACTTTCCACATGAATGAAGGAAGGAAGCTGAAGAATGACAGCAAAAAGTGAACTAAAAGCTTATTTTATATACCCAATCTTGTAATTTACTGCCAAAGACTAACATTTATCCACCCAATGTTGACTGACAAAGTTAATATGCAGATGTTCTTAGACTTTCAAACACAAATACACCCTCTGTCAGAAGATGACTTTAGAAACAAGTGGAGCATCACTGTCAGGAAAAGGACTTCCAAGCAGCCTCTCCAAAACCCCTGTCAGGACATCTAAGTCTCACTGAAAGTCTCCTCCTAAAAGATTGGAATATTTGTTACATTATTAATGGGATTAATACTAATGAAAAGGTTCAGAGAAATTGCATACATTTCACTACATCTGTTGTAACAAAGAGTAAATCGTATCCAAGCTTGTGTTCCACGGTGAAAAGGCAGCTGCTTTTCACAATTGTCAAGAATGCAATAGGCTGAGCTTTATAACTGGTAGAGTTCAACTATAGCCTCGTAATGAGAAATGCACATGACTGAATGACTATCAGGGGCTGTTCAGGTTGTGAGAATAACGTGCAAAGCAGAAAGTCTCTTTCCCTAAAATCCAAAATTAATCTCTTCTGCACAAATTGATGGAATCATCTACATAGTTTGCAACTGGTTTTAGTTCTCCTTATAGTATAATAATGACCACCTATTTGCTTTTATTTCAGGCTAATACCAAAAAACTTCCAGCACCTTCTTTCTATGTATTTTGCCATTCATGAGATCAACAAGAACATCAAGCTGTTCCCCAACAACACCTTAGAACTGGAGATTCATGAAACCAGTTTCAGTGTCAGGGTGGCCAGTAAGCATGTTTTCGATCTGCTGTTTCTGAATCGAGGGAGCCCGATCAACTTTAATTGTGTCCAGAGGAGCAAGACGGAGTTCTTGCCTATCATTGGTGACCTCACCTCCCCCAGTTCCATCCAGATGGCCCACATTTTGAGCAGCTATAAGTTTCCACAGGTATGACCATTTTTCACAGATCAGCTTCTTTAGCAAAAGGGGTCAAATAAGACCTCTGCTTTTTGGCAAAGCTTAGATTCCATCAGTTTTAGCCAGCCTACCCAGTGATGAGGAAAAATGGAAAATGAAGTGCAGAAACTTCCATGTTCTGAGTTCTCGGAGACTCCTATTGTAAAACTTATGGTCTCCTTCTTCCAGGTAAATTTAGATGGCAACACCTGGGTTTTTGTAATTCAGTCATAATGTCACAGTAGCATCCAGTAATCTAAGGAAAACAGAAAAGCTGTATGTTCTTCATGACAAAAGGATTCTCAGTTTAATTTTCAATGCATCTTTCTAACACACAGCTCAGTTATGGCTCCTTTGACCCAGTGCTGAGTGAAAAAAGGAGGTTCCCTTCCTTCTTCAGCATGGTTCCCAATGAGAATTTACAATACGAGGGGATTGTTCATTTACTGAAGCATTTTGGATGGAACTGGATTGGCCTTTTGGTATCTGAGGAAGAGAGTGGGGAAACCTTTCTTCAAAATCTCCAACCAAGGCTCTCCCAGCATGATATTTGCATTGCTTGGATGCAGTTAATCCCACTTTTGATAAATTTGAGAGCAAATAAAGATGCCCTTCTTGCACGTATATCCAACATAAGAGACACTATGTTACTGAAGAAAATCAGTGTGTTCCTTACCTCTGGGTCTTCCCAATCTATGGAGGCTTTACAATGGGCTCTATTTTACTCTGAATTTTCCGATATGAATCCAGTAGATCACAGAGTGTGGATCATGACCTCTCAGTGGGATTTCACTGTTACTTTAGCCCCAGTGGGGAGTTTCCCAGCCCAAACTTTCAACGGTTCCTTATACTTCTCACTCCACACAAACATGGTGCCAGGTTTTCAGCAGTTTCTTGAGAGCATAAACCCTTTGTTAAATTCCTTTCCTTACATTGGTTGGTTCTGGGAGTCTATATTTCGCTGTTCACTCCCTCCATATCGCAAAGGAGCAAAACGCTGTACTGGGAAGGAAGAACTGGCGAGTCTCCTGGGCTCCGTGTTTGAAATGGCCATGTCTGGAGAGAGCTACAACATCTACAATGGGGTTTATTCTGCAGCATATGCTTTGCACGCAATGCATTCAAGAAGAACCAAGACAGCTTCTCGGAAGAATCAGGATGGAGCAAAATTTTGGGATTTTCAGCCATGGCAGGTACATCATTGTTCTTCTCAGATATATCTGGGTAAGGGTTGAAGGGGATGGGAAGGGAAGGGAATCAGCAACAGAAAGGCTCTAGATTTGTTCCTCTGCAGCAACCAATTTACCTTTGAGCCAAATCTTGTCTGCAATCAAGTTCCTGATGCAGCTCAGTCATCTCACAGAGTCTTCTCCCAATTTAAACCATCTCCAGAAGGGGCTCTTTTCTGGAGATTTTTCATTTATTTATTTAATGCAATTTATATAGGTGTCCATGTCATCAGCAGGTGACTCTGGGTGGCACACAACAAGGCTAAATAAAATAAATACATTAAAAGTTATAAAAACCAACTGAACAAAAACAAAGAAACAAAAATATTAGTGCTGTTCCATGGTATAACGCCATATTCATTTTATTAATTAATTTATTAAATTTACCTGCCAAAATTTGAGGAAGACTAGGATAATTTTGGTGTGATCTTACTTTCCTCTTCCTTGAATCCAGCTTCACCACTTCCTGAGAAACACTCGTTTTAATAACAGTGCAGGCGATGAAATCTTTTTTGATGAGAAGAGGGATTTTGACCCTGGATATGACATCTTCAACATGGTCACCTTTCTCAATCAGTCCTTCCAGAGGGTCCTGATCGGAAAGATAGTCCCAAAAGTTGCCAATGGAAAAAAGTTCTCTATCAATGAAAGTGCCATTGTGTGGAATCACAAGTTTCAAGAGGTCGGACATTTGGAGTTACTGCAATTAAGTAGACAATTGTTTTGGGGGAAAGAATTTCTTCTTTGATTTCTTGAAAATCCACAAGTGAAGTGAAGTGATGATATCCTGGAGCCTCATGGTGTTGCTAGATATTTGATTGGTCCTTATGGAAAGTCTACATGGAAGGGTATTTTTTACTATGCTGAGTTGCATTTTGGAACTTGTATGAAGTAAGAATATTAATTTCTGTGTGTCTTTTACCTTAATTTGCTCGACATGCTACTAACTTTAAAAAGACAATCTGTCTTTTTAAAGAGAAATGTGATGGATCTTTGACACAAATGCCAGGAATGTATAGAATAAATATGAGCAGGATGTTATTTCTCTATCCAGTTGAAAAAAGATTAAGCAAGGGTGTGTAGAAACTAAGTCACGTAAATATGCTGACATGGGACAAAACAGAATGGTAAGTGTTGGAAGTGAACGTTTTCATCTTTTCCACAAGGTGGAAATCTTCTTTGTGAATTTTCTCTTATTCATTAAAATCTACAATACTATTTCCTTTTGTGTTTTCCCCTCTTAAAACTTCATCTTAAGCTTCGATGTGGATGTGATATTATGAATGGAGCAACAAAGAGAGCAAAATGGAGGTCCTTTTTGAAAAGAGAAAAGGTTTGCTGCTCCTGTGGGTGCCTGCATGGAGACATTTTTTGAGAAATCTGTACATACATATCATGCAAAGTAACAACATTGATATGCCAAGGTTACAAAATTAAAGATGATGAAATTTCATATAAAATAAAATCCTTATTCTCTTGAGACATCATAGCTTCTCAAGATTTTGCACACCTCTAGATTTACTAATTTCTCCAAATAAAGTGGAGATCTTGCAGAAATTTTGGGTAGATTCTACACTTGATGTTTCTTTTCAGGTACCTCCCCGTGCCAGATGTGTCCAAAGCTGCCGTCATGGGTATAGCATAGTTGTGCATGAGGGGAAACATGCTTGTTGCTACAGTTGCACCAAATGTCCCGAAGGAAGAATTTCAGTCAAAGTGGGCAAGTAGAGAAATGGAATTAGATAGCTGAGAGTTGAGAGCTATCAAACTTACCCTGTCTTCATTCTTTCCAACTTTGGTATGGTGTATACTATAATGGGGCTGTAGTAAGCTGCAGTAGCTTTTCTTTTCTTTTCTTTTCTTTTCTTTTCTTTTCTTTTCTTTTCTTTTCTTTTCTTTTCTTTTCTTTTCTTTTCTTTTCTTTTCTTTTTAAAGGGGATAATCTAAATTGTTGCATAAATCCATTCTATTATGACCTCCTTTGCTACGTTGAGAATAGCTGTTGTTTTAGAATAACAGCATGCGAATATGGAAATTCAATGGAATACATTTGCATAGATGTTAGCCCGGTGTCTTTTACTAAGGATTAAGAAAGCACGATTGTGTACGTGTGATAGGGATTGTGAATGTCATCATCGGGAGTGATTTCTCTTAGTGCTGTACAGTGTGCTATATATCTGGAAATGACCAGGCTTTCTTCATGTATTTCAGATGCAGACCAATGTGAGAGGTGCCCAGGAGATCATTATTCCAATGCAGAAAAAGACCAGTGCCTTCCCAAAGGTTTTAGCTACTTATCCTATAGTGAACCCTTGGGAATCATTCTTACTTCCTTCACTCTTTTCTTTTTGGCAACCCTCCTTTTAGTGGCAGTGACTTTCCTTCTGCATTGGGACACCCCAATTGTCAAAGCCAACAACAGGAACATCACATGCATCCTTCTCTCCTCTCTCCTCCTCTGTCTTCTCTGCTCCCTGCTCTTTATTGGTCGGCCTGGGGAGGTGACTTGCTTTCTCAGGCAAACTCTCTTTGGCACCATTTTCTCCATCTCAGTTTCCTGTGTCTTGGCCAAAACCATCACGGTCGTTCTGGCCTTCCTGGCCACTAAGCCAGGAAACCAGATGAGAAAGTGGCTGGGGAAAAGACTGGCAGCATCCATCATTGTCTTCTGCTCCTCTTTTCAAGCTGCTATCTGTGTAGTGTGGTTGCTCACGTCGCCTCCCTTCCCAGAGCTGGACATGCATTCCCAGACTGAAGAAATGATTGTGCAATGTAACGAAGGCTCAGATTCCATGTTCTATGTTGTCCTGGGCTACTTGGGACTGCTGGCCACCATCAGTTTCACGGTGGCTTTCTTTGCTCGAAAATTGCCTGATACTTTTAATGAAGCCAAGCTGATCACCTTCAGCATGCTTGTGTTTTGCAGCATTTGGGTGTCCTTCATCCCAGCCTATCTGAGCACCAAGGGGAAATACATGGTGGCTGTGGAGATCTTCTCCATTTTAGCCTCTACTGCAGGTCTCCTCGGCTGCATCTTTCTTCCTAAGTGCTACATCATACTCTTGAACCCGCATCTAAACACAAAACAGCATCTCGCCAGGAGAATATTTTAAAGGTTATATCCAACATTCTAGTATTCAGCATTTATGTATTGACATCCATGGGAACAGTCTCATGTTAAGGTGGCAACCCTAACCATGCAATTGAACCCTCTCCTTTTTCTCTTCTTTGTGCCACGGACATAATAAAGGCCCAGGGTTTTGATTGCTCAGTCACAACTGCTAAAATGACTATTTTCAAAGCCCTCCCTCCTCTCCTGGGGAGTGATTAAACTTTTCTGAAAAGATTCCATTCAATTGCTTCCCTTGTCAATATTGAAGTACACTTTCTATTATATGCATTTCTCCCTTGTTTGATTGATAGATAAACCTAAGGGTTAACACTTAATAGTTGTTCTAAAAAGATGCCCCTGATGTTCTGTTCGGTAACATCTAACATTTGTCCACCTTTATGCAGTCATGTTTTGTAGAGTAGCCTTGTTGCCCTGAGCCTTTTAGCACTTTGCGGAACTAGGTGGAACAAATCTTGTTTGCGCAATACACTCTCCTTGTAGACAGGTCACAGCCACTTTCCTGCAAAGTGTGTTTTTCATATACAAGCTGAGTGCATTCTGTAACAAATTTATTTAACCCATACGTAGCATGTCGTTTTTCTTGATTAGAGGAGGAAGACCTGGCTCTTCCAGAGCCCCTTCAGGTTTCCATGATTTTAGTTGTGGTTACGGTTTACCTATGGAGATCTCTGTATTGTTTGACAGTTTTATATTTCCTTATCTTGCTATTAATTCATGTATATATAATGGAAGTTGCTCAGAGTTCCTTATGACTGGAGTAGCACAGAAGCCGCATGACCTAAATAAACAGAAAAGGGGGTTTGCATCAGGAGATGGTTTATGTCTATGGACTCTAACATTCTGTGACTGCAATTTCTCACTACCTTTCATGCCCTTGGATCCTTATCGCCTGACATTCCTTAGGCTGTCCCTGAGATCTGAGTCTTAGCCATTTCCTACTTTTGAGCCACATTTCCCATCCTAAATTTTAGCACGGCCAGGTGAGAAAACCAAGCAAGGCACATACAGACAGACACACTCATGCAAGTGAATCCTAATCTCAACATGAACAACATTAAATTTCAGCTTTGAGCTAGAAATCTAGCTTAAATGCCTCCTCTAAGCACATCAGCCTCTAAGAACATACCTGGATTGTGGGCATTCCTGTCTGACATTTAACTTGGGCATTTGATGTCCCATTACATTGATTCTGGGAGTCAACCTGATACCCAATAAGCTCAAGAATGATGTAGTCAAAGGCAGCCTTCTCAATGCTTCTAAAAATGCCAAAGCTTGAGAAAGAAGACCTTCTACAAAGGCTTGACAGACTACCTTGGGGATTCTGACATTCATTCTGTGCCAGCAGACTTACACTGTCTAAACAAACAAAAAAACGATCACATCTACATTGCCTGGAGCTCTGCTTCTCTGTTTCCTCTGCGTTTTCCTTCTCATTGGTTAGACTCAGAGAATGATCTGTCTTCTCCATCAAATTGCCTTCTGGGCAGTGTGGCCGATCATCTCTCCTTCATACGCAGCAATGGATATACATACCCAGATTAGTCAGATCATCATCCAATACAATGAAGTTGTAGACTTCCTGCTGTACCTTTTTCTGAGCTACATGGGGTCCCTGGCCATTGTCAGCTTCACCGTGGCCTCCTTGGCATGAAAGCCCCTGTCCCTTTTAAATAGGCGAAGTTCAGTACCTTCAATATGTCGGTTTTCTGCAGGGTTTGGGGGTTGTTTGTCCCAACCTATCTGAGCACTAAGGGGAAATACCTGCTGGCCATTGTGTTTTTTCTCTCTTTTAGACTCTGTGTCCAGCTGGTTAGCCTGAATCTTCTTTCCCAGATGCTATATTCTTTTACTGAGGCCTTAGCTGAACATATGAGAACAGATTGTAACAAGAAAAGAGAAAAACAAAATGAATTAGATTTCAGTTCTATCTTGCAAGGTGGGCAGATATTTTATAGAGTAGCCTTGGACATGATTTGAATGGTCACTGAGATGTGTGGCTGTCTTTCCAAAAGACTGAACTCCGATTTTCTGCTATTTTGCTTTGTTGTACTTTGATTGATGTAGTTCTGACAACCTATATTATAGTTCTGACAATAAATGTGTATTGGCATTTTTGTTTTGTCCTCTTTTTTTTAAGCTGACTATGAACTTTCTCCCTCCAAAATCGATCAAGTTGCATACCTCATTTATAGCACTCTTAAAATGCCCTGGTCCCATTAGTGGATCATCAGAATCAGAACTTTGATACTTTTGAAAAAGGAACCCAGCGGGTAATTTTGTCACACAAAATGAGAATGAGTCATCTGGAAAATGCTGGCAAACCAATTCCAACAGAAGTGTTAAATGCTTTGAAAGTAACCCAAAATTTCCAGAATGAAGTGAGCCACCCATGGGGTCTGTATTGCAGAGATAATTTAGGATTTCTAAACTCTCCCTACTGCAATGTGCAAGATCAGCTTAGAGCAGTTTTCATGAAAACATTTGTATCTGAGATTTTTACCAGTGCACCAAGAGTATAAATGTGAAGCTAAAGCTGCTGATCATGTGGCTTCTATTTCTTCTTGGCTCAAACAATGAACCTGATTCTGGTAAAATTTGTGAAATCCATAGAGTAGGAATAGTTGACAGGTAGGTAGGTAGGTAGGCAGGTACATAGAGATAATGAGATAGAAAGATGGGGAGAGAGAGAGGGAGAGAGAGAGAGATGATGATCATGATCATGATGGTGATGATGATGGGTTATTTGAAGAACGAGAAAGGATTATATAGACTTCCTTTGATCTTTTCACTTTTGGGAACATCAATGTAGTAATGGAGGTTTTCTCTGTGTACTTGAACCCTCACACTGTAAAAATGATATCCTTCCTTCTCTTCGGTGCTGTAGTTTTGGTTTCTGTCCTCTTCCTGTATATTAATCGGCCTGGGCATGTGACCTCTCACATTTTTCTTTCATCTTTTAAATATTTTTTAGGTGCTAGGTACATTCTATTAAAAAAAAAATGCCTTATCTCCCCCACTGTTTCTTTTTTCTAAGAATGGCTTCAATGTAATTGAGGGTAAAGAGCTATTCTTGGAGACAATATATTATGTTTCAAAGATTACTGTCCCTGCTTTCATATCAGTGTAAAGAGTTTTGGGGGAAGAGCCTGAATCCCCCTGTCCTTGGACTGATATTTTCCTCATCTCACTTTAGCAAAGATGCAGAAGAAACAGGAATCCTGATCAAAATATGAGGATGACAAAAACCATGAGAGGTGAAAGGAAATGAATCAGAAGAGAGGAATGACATTCAAATTGCTCCTGATATGACAGAAAAATGGGGGGACACCAACAAATGGCTAACTGGTTGGCAACGCTGTAAGGGGTTAGAGTAGATCAACGTTGGAAATCTAATTCCCAAGCGCAAAAGTCCTGAAACTTTTCTGTATGCAAGGACAAGGCAAGAATAGGCAGGATTCCAAGGCAAGAGAAAGGAAGTTACACTTGCTATAACACACTTGCAATAACTTTTAGACTAGCCATGTACAGATTAAACACAAACATTATTTCTGTAGATCACCAGGGTCTAGAGGTCTTGGAGGAAGGTTATCATTTACCCTCTAATTAGCAAAATGACTGTGTTCCAATCCTGTTCCTTTGGAGGGATCACAGCTGCCCAAGGACTGCTGGGGGAAAAATCGGTCAGAAGTGCTACCCTTTCAAAAGAGCCCTCACAATTCACCTTGTCCCTCCGAAATCTCAGAGGTTAGCTGTAACAGGCAACAAGTTGGCATTGGGAATTTTGATAATTCATCCCTTTCGCTTTACTATTTTGAAAACCACCTTCCTCCTTTTCAGTGCATGTTTCCTATTAGGTGTAGTCAAGGCAAAAGTTCGTTGTTGTGTTGACAGCTATTTTTTTGTTGACCATGTACTTGAACAGGTGTGGTGATCGCTCAAGACTGCTGCTGTTTAAAATTAGTCTGTTTTTCTTCTTCCTTCCTGAGAGTGTCCATGAGAGTTTGAAACCTGTGTGCAGTCATCCCTCCAAACTTCCAGAGAAAATACCCACCTCTGGAGCAGAAATGACACTTGGGGGATTTGTTTCCCTTTTAAATATTGATGAAAGTATAGAGAGTTTCAAAAAACAGCCAGACTTTTCCAAATCTGGAATGTAAGTAGATCTTTCTTCTTTGAATAAACTGCAATACATCTTCAGAGAAAGGGGATGAAAGGTAGGGAAGAGCCAGATAATGCTGGTGCAAATGTGGCACTGCCCGCTTGACTGTCACATTTGGTGATGTTCTTCATTTTGAACGTGGCTTCTACTTAGAGGTGGCCCTTAGGGAAGCATAAAAATGCGATCTGCTCATATTTTAATGGACTATCTTACAGATCTAGAAATCTGAAGATACATTTCAACATATACTCTGAGAAAAATGAATGTTGGGGAAAAAACAACAACACTCAGACTGTTCCTCCCTCAATGTCCAAAATGGAAGTACCATAGAATTGATGGCGAATGGGGTCATTTAACTCTCTTTTTCCATATAACAAATTCTGGGGCTTTATAACATTTACCTGACTGGGATCAGAATTTACAAACTGAAATTCAGGCAATTATGATTCTTTCTAGTAACCCATTTGGAGCAGACTTTACAGAGAATCCGATTCCAAGAGGTTCTGTTGTCAGAAATTGCAGTTTGTATGATCCTCAGTGAATTGTTTATTAGCTGATACCAGTGGATGAAGAAAAGCATTGGAGAAGGTTAAAAGATTTGAAAAAACAAGAAAATTTATGTCCATATTAAATGCTAACACACGTATATTGAGTTAATTGTTTAATTGCACATCAACTTTTACAGCAGTTCTAGAAGGAACTAGTTTCCACAAGAATGAAGGAAGGAAGCTGAAAAATGACAGCAAAAAGTGAACTAAAAGCTTATTTTATATACCCGATCTTCTAATTTACTGCCAAAGACTAACATTTATCCACCCAATGTTGACTGGCAAAGTAAATATGCAGATGTTCTTAGACTTTCAAACACAAATACACCCTCTGTCAGAAGATGACTTTAGAAACAAGTGGAGCATCACTGTTAGGAAAAGGACTTACAGGCAGCCTCTCCAAAACTCCTGCCAGGACACCTAAGCCTCGTTGAAACTCTTCTCCTAAAAAATTTGAATGGTTGCTACATTACTAATGGGATTAAAAGTAATTAATTGGTTAAGAGAAATTCCATACATTGCACTACATCTGTTGTAACAAACAGTAAATTTTATCCAACCTTCTGTTCCAGGTTGAAAAAGCAGATGGTTTATACAAGTGTCAAGAATGCAATAGGTTGAGCTTTATAACTGGTGGAGTTCAACTACAGCCTCTTAATGAGAAATGCACATGATTGAATGACTATTGATTTGGGTAGAAAGAATCCATGCTTCATTGCAAGGAGTGAGAAGCGTGGCTCCTATTCTGTTATTCAGCTATCAGGGGCTGTTGAGGTTGTCAGAATAATGTGCAAAGCAGAAGTCTCTTTCACAGAAACACAAAATTAATCTCCTCTGCACAAATTGATGAAATTACCAACATAGTTTGCAACAGTTTTCAGTTCTTTTTATGGTATAAGAATGTGAACTTATTTGCTTTTATTTCAGGCTAATACCAAAAAACTTCCAGCACCTTCTTTCTATGTATTTTGCCATTCATGAGATCAACAAGAACATCAAGCTGTTCCCCAACAACACCTTAGAACTGGAGATTTATGAAACCAGTTTCAGTGTCAGGCTGGCCAGTAAGCATGTTTTCGATCTGCTGTTTCTGAATCGAGGGAGTCCGATCAACTTTAATTGTGTCCAGAGGAGGAAGACTGAGTTCTTGCCGATCATTGGTGACCTCACCTCCCCCAGCTCCATCCAGATGGCCCACATTTTGAGCAGCTATAAGTTACCACAGGTACGACCATTTTTCACAGATCAGCTTCTTTAGCAAAAGGGGATAAAGAAGGCCACTGCTTTTTGGCAAAGCTTAGCTTCCGTCAGTTTTAGCCAGCCTATCCAGTGATGAGGAAAAATGAAAAATGAAGTATAGAAACTTCCCAGTTCTGAGTTCTCACAGTCTCCTATTGTGAAGCTTATGATCTCCTCCTTCCAGGTAAATTTAGATGGCAACAGCTGGGTTTTTATAATTCGGTCATAATGTCACAGTAGCATCGAATAATCTAAGGAAAACAGAAAAGGTGTATGTTCTTCATGACAAAAGGATTCTCAGTTTAATTTTCAATGCATCTTCCTAACACACAGCTCAGTTATGGCTCCTTTGACCCAGTGCTGAGTGACAAAAGGAGGTTCCCTTCCTTCTTCAGCATGGTTCCCAATGAGAATTTACAATACGAGGGGATTGTTCATTTACTGAAGCATTTTGGATGGAATTGGATTGGCCTTTTGGTATCTGAGGATGAGAATGGGGAAACCTTTCTTCAAAATGTCCAACCAAGGCTCTCCCAGAATGATATTTGCATTGCTTGGATGCAGTTAATCCCACTTTTGATAAATTTGAGAGCAAATAAATATGCCCTTCTTGCACGTATATCCAACATAAGAGACACTATGTTACGGAAGAAAATCAGTGTGTTCCTCACCTCTGGGTCTTCCCAATCTATGGAGGCTTTACAATGGGCTCTATCTTACTCTGAATTTTCCGATATGAATCCAGTAGATCACAGAGTGTGGATCGTGACCTCTCAGTGGGATTTCACTGTTACGTTAAACCCAGTGGTGAGTTTCCCAGCCCAAACTTTCAATGGTTCCTTATACTTCTCACTCCACACAAACATGGTACCA